>JAKMWU010000096.1:0-158968 GCA_025327145.1 Colletotrichum sp. SAR 10_76
TATTTTTATTTATATTATTAGGAGTTATATAATATATATTTTTAAAAAGAATATCTCTTTCTTCTTTATTAGAAGATAAATCTATTAAATCTATAGGATTTTTAGGATTATTAAGAAATATATAGAGGGTAATATTATCTAAAGTAGTTATATTAACTACTTCTTTTTTTTTATTCTTAATACTATTAGTATTAGTAAAAAGTCTTTTTTACTAACTAAGTACTTTTTTAAGATATAGAAAAGTATAGTTTTCTTTAGTATAGTTTATTTTCTTATAATTTTTATAGTATAAACCTTTCTATTTTTTCTAAAGTTTTTTACTTATTTTATTTTTATTTTTATTTTTATTATTTTCTTAGTTTTTATTTTATTTTTTATTCTATTTATTACCCTTAATAGTAATATTATTAACTATTTCTTTACTTCTTTTTCTCTTATACTTATCTATAAGACTAATATATAAAGAGTTTAAATTATAAATAGTAAAGTTAGTCTTAAGAGATTAAGTTATAGAGGTTATAAAAGCTTTATAAGTTTTATTTAAACTATTAAGTATATAAGCTATAACTACTTAATTAGGTAGTTTAAGCTAATTATAAAATAAGTTATCTATAAGTTCTTTTATTTTATTTATATAATCTTCTATAGATTTAAAGTTATTTAAAGAAATATTAAAGAACTCTTTATAAGTTAAAAACTTATTTATAAAACTTATAAGCTTATATAGGGTTTTTAAATACTTTTAAGCTATATAAATATTAGAATTATTTTTTATAACTTTAAAAGGCTTATTATTATAAAATAACTATATATAACTTAAAACTTTATAGTTTTTATCTTTATTAGTAGAAGAAATAAACTTAATAAGGTTTATAGTAATATCTTTACTATATAGTAAAGCTTTAATATATATAGCTTATACTTTATAGTTCTTAAAACCTATAAGTTTTAGGAATTAAACTTTAAGATTAGTTATTATTACCTTAATAAGTTATAATATATAGTTATAAGCTTTATATAGAATAAATAATAGTAAAGTTATATAACTTAAAAGCTATTATATATATAATATAATAGTTTTTAGAGTAATATTATAAGAATTAAAAACCTAAAAAGTTAGAGTTTAATTTAAAAAAAAGAGTAGTTTTTTCTTTCTCTTTAATTAATATCTTCTTTAGCTAAACTTCTATCTAACTAAAGAAATATATATTTTATATAGTAAATTAGTTAAGAAGAAGTCTATTATATTATAAGTATAGGTCTAAATTAAATTAAGAGTAGACTAGAGGATAGTTTAAAGAAATAATCTAAAGGATATAGATTAAATAAAGTAGTAGTAAGAGACTATTTACTTAAAGAAGGATTAATAGAGGTATAATTAATTTATATAGGATTAAATATATAGATTTATAAAAAGTATATCTTATAAAACTAAACTACTAGTTTAGCTAATATATTAACTTCTATAAAAGTAGTATAGATAGAAAAATATTTAAAAGATTAATTTTTAGTATATATAACCTTTAAGTAGAAATAGGGCTTTATAGGAGAGTAGGGGAGAAGTAAAGAAGTAAAAAGAATAGAGGTTATCTCTAAACTAAGCTTATAACCTATTAATATAGGTATAAGTATATTTAGGGGCGTAGTATATATACCTATATAGTATAAGGTTATAGATAGGGTTAAGTTATAATAAAAAGTAATAATCCTAAGTATTTATAGGTATTTAATTATATAAATAATAATAAGGGAAGAAATATATTATAATAATTTCTATTAATATAGTTAGTAGGTTATTCCTTAAAGTAGGGAAAAATAAGGGGAAAGATAACCTAAAATATAACCTACTAAACTGCTAATTATATAAAGTACTTATATAACTATATATATTATATAATTAATATTATAGTTATAGGTGTTATAAGCTATACCTACTTATTATATCTAAGTAATACTATAGACTACTAGGAATTTTACCCTTAGCGACTATACTTACTTAATAGGCGCCTTATACTTATTTTTCTCTTATATAAGGAGTATTTTAGAAACTTCCTCTCTTTAGCTTAGATTTCTATAGTTAAGGTATCTCTAAGTTAAATAAACTAAAGGCTAGCTTTTTATATATCTAAGCTTATTTTAAATACTTACTTTACTAATTATATAAAGTAATAAATAATAAGTAGAAAATAGAGCTAATTAGGCTAAAAGCAGCTAGCTTAAAACTAATATTAGTAAATAAAGAGGTATTTAAAATAATTTATATAGCTATTAATAAGCTTAGTAACTAGCTTAATAACTTAATAATCTTATAATAAGTTAATAATAAGCTAGCTATAAACTTAATATAAATAGTAGCAGCTAATAATATATTAGTATTAGTAATATTAAACTTTATAGTAACTTTATTAGTATTACTATTAATACTATTACTGCTCTTTAAACTAAATATTACTTAGGAAATAAGTAGTATTTAGCGCTTAAAGCTTTTTTTTAACCTTTTTAAGTTTAAGAGAAGTTATAATAAGTATACTATATAGATATAATAGATATATAATAAAATTAAAATAGATTAAGCTTTCTATTTAAGTAACTAAGAGGTATAGTATCTTATTAACTCTTATTTAAAACTTAAAGTATAATTAGTAGTTATAGCTTTCTATAGCTTAAGAGGTAGTAATAACTTATTTAAATTAGATACCTTCTTAGTATATTTAAACTATACTTATAGTAACCTAAATATAAAAAATAAGGTTTTTAGAAGATTATTAGAGCTTAAGATAAAATATAATAAAGCTTTTGCTTTATTTTTTCTCTATTTTAAATATACTATTATAGAGGTAAGTAGTATAATTTAGCTAGATAGTATTTAAATTAACTACTTATATAAGGTATTATTATATAAACTTCTTAATTATTTAGTTAACTACTTAACTCCTTATAAGTATACTAAATATATAAGCTTTATATAAGATATTATATAGAAATTAGAGGGATTATACTATATTTATAATATTTTATATTAGCCTAAAACTTTTAAAATAAGGTTATTACCTCTAAAAGTAGATATAAATAGAGATATTAAGATAATAGGTTTAGTATACACCTTATATAAAAGAATAGGTGAAAACTTTAGTAAGGAAATATATTATTATTTTAAGTATAATTAAGTTAGCTACTTATAAAAGGATTACTAAAAGACTAAGGGATTAAAGGATAGTCTTAGAGTAATAAAAGCTACTAAGGAAATAATATATTTAGATTTAAAAGAAATTAAAAAAGAAGAAGATATTTCTAACTTAGGAAATAAGTAACCTTAATATAAAATTAAGTATTAAGGATAATAGAGGAAGAGTAAGCTAATTAAGAATAGTTTTAGTTAAAATATAATATAAATAGGCTTTTTATAATATTAGTAGTTAGAGTTAATAAAGGTACTTCTATTAATACTTTAATAGACTATAGCTATAATATTTATATAATAGTAGATTATTAGTATACTTACTACTTCTATTTACTATATATTAACTACTAAGTATAATAATTATAAAGCTTTACTAATAATTTAGCTTAAACTATTATAAAAAGAGTAATAATATTATATTTTAAAATTAGGGGTTATATATAATAACTTTTTGCTTATATAGTAGAAAGGTTAGATATTAACCTCTTTTTAGAGAAACTATAGATAGAGTAAAATAATATTATTTATAATATAGTAGAAAAGTAGGTATTCTATAAGAAAGTAGGGGTTATAGTTACTTTATAGGGATAAGAAGAGCTTTAAAAAGTAAGGGAAATCTAAAAAGCTTACTAGCTAAATACTACTTTATTTATAGTAATTTACTAGAGGGTTAGTAGAAGTAAGTTATTTAAAGTAATAATAAGGATATAAGCTATAAGCTTAAAAGATATTAAGAAGGCGCTTAAAGTAAAGAAACTAAAAGATTATTCTAAAAAACTGCTATAATATATTTATAATAAATTTATAGAGCTCTTTAAAGCTACTAAATTATATCTCCTACTTTTAAGTTACTTTAGTATAGATTATAAAATCTACTTTAATTATAATACCTCTAGCTAAGAAGCACTTTTACTTTAAAGCTCTCTTTATAATATATTAAAAAAAAAGCTATTAGTATTTAAAAAGATACTTATTAACTTACTTAATAAGGGGTTTATTTATATTAATAAGTTACCTATAGGTATACTTATCCTCTTTATTTAAAAACTAAATAGAAGATTATAGTTTTATTATAATTACTAAGTATTAAATATAATTATAAAATAAGATTATTACTTTCTACTTTTAATCTAAAAGACCTTTTAGAGAGTTAATATAGTAAAGTAGTATATTAAACTAGATATTATAATAGCTTTCTATAAGATTTATATAGTAGAAGGGTATTAAGAGAAAACTGCTTTTTATATATAATATAAGCTTTTTAAGTAGCTAGTCTATCTATTTAAGTTAAGTAGAGCCTTAATAATATTCTAATAGTATATTAATAGTATACTCTAAAAGTTTCTTAACGACTTTATAATAGTATATATTAATAATATACTAATTTATAGTAGTAGCTCCTAAGTAGATTATAAGTAGAAGGTTTATAAAATCTTTTAAGCGCTTAAAGAAGTTAGCTTTAATTTTAACTTAGTAAAGTATAAGTTTTTAGTAAAAATAGTAAAATATATAAAGTTTATCCTTAAAGTAAGTAAAAATATTACTTATAATATAAAAAAAATATAGGTAATTATTAAATAGGAAGCGCTTATTTCTATAAAAAGGTTATAAAGTTTCCTTAAGTTTACTAATTACTATTAAATTTTTATATTAAAGTACTTAGGGGTTATAAAACCTTTTACCCTCCTTATAAGGAAAGGAGTTCTATTTATCTAAAGTAAAGAATAAGAAGATACTTTCTAAATACTTAAATACTACTTTTAGATTATATTAGTATTATGCTATTTTAATCTATAAGCTTTAATAACTATTAAGATAAACTGCTTAGGATTTATACTAAGAGGAGTATTAATATAAGAAGACTTATAAGGATAATAATATCCTATTATTTTTTACTTATAGAAGCTAACCTTAGCTTAATATAACTATTTAATCTATAATAAAGAGCTATTAATAGTAATTATATATTTAAATATATAGGATATAAAGTTAAGAAGCTACTTTAGATTTAAAGTCTTAACTAACTATAAAAGCTTTAAATACTTTATATAAAAGTAACACTTAACTAAATACTAAAGTTATTAAATAGAATAGCTTTTAAGATATAACTTCTTCTTAGAATATTAATTAGGTTACTTTATAGCTATACTTAATATACTTTTATACTATAAATAAGATACCTTAAAAGGTTAAAAAGATAAATAAGAAAAAGGAAGGGTAATATAAATAATCTCTAACTTTACTTTAGGAAAAGTATATAGATTAATATCTATAGAAGCTTTTAAAATATTAATATTTAAAGACTTAGCTTTTTAGTATACTTAGAATAAAATATAAATAAGTAATAATTAGTACTAAAAAGCTTATTTTATAGTAAAAAAGGGGGATTAAAGTTTCCCCTTTTAGTTAAGCTTAAAATTATAAATTACTAAGTATAATATAAATACTCTTAATTAATTAATATTTAGAGACTAAATTTAGGTATTAAAGTTAATAGATAAAAATTATTTATAAAATACCTTTTAAATATAGTTAATCTAAAAGTATTATAACTTAGTAATAATAAGCTACTTTAGCTAAAATAATATACTAGCTATTTTAGCTTAATAGTACTTCTAGCTAAAGTAGTTTATAGCTATCTATTAATTTATAAGGAATTATAATAGTTATAGCTATAAAATAATATAGTAATAAGTAAAATATAAACTCTTTTAGTTATTATTAGTAGTAGAATAATTATATTATAATCTTATTATAAACTTTATAATAGATCTCTTATATATAGTAAAAATAAGATTTAAATACTTTTAAGTAATAATTAATAAACTTTTAAAGATAATAACTCTAGAAGGGATAATATTAATAGATATAGAGGTGTGTATAGAATATTTTATAAATTATTATTATTAGTTTTATAGCGTACTAAAGTTAATTATTAGTAATAGAGGTAGTAACTAGATAAGCTAGTTTTAGTAATAATTTTATATATTTACTAAGATTAAATAATATTTAAGTATTACTTTCTACTTATAAATAGATAGGGTAATAAAATATTTTAACTAAGAGATCTAAATAGTTCTATAGATAATAGTTAACTTTACTTAAGATAATTAAGAGGTTTACTTACTATTTATTTAATTAGTAATTAATAGTTATAATATAGCTATAATAGGAGTAAGCTTATTCTTCTTTACCTATAAGTATTATATTAACTTAGTATTAGTAATTTAGTTTATACTAAAGCTAATAAACTTATATAAGTTAGCTACTAATAAGTTTATTAGTAAATTAAAGTTAACTATAAAGTTAGCTTAAGCTATAATTATAATAGCTTAATAGATAATAAAGTAATTAATAAATACTAAAAGGATACTAATAGAGTGCTATAAGGTAAGTAATAAGGTTTAGTTATTATTAGTAAATTTTTATATAGAATAACTTTATAAGAAGTTAGATTAGTTATACCTAAAGTATAAAATAACTAGAGTAATCTTACTAACTATTATTAAGTTAAATATTCTAAATAAGGTTTATAACTACTTTTATATTAGTTTATTATAATATATAGTAAATAACTTACTTTTAGGATAAAAAGTTAATAATCTTTAACTACTATCTATTTTTAAAAATAGAGAAGATAAATAGGAAGTTAAGTTTATTTTAATAGTATAGTAGAAATATATAAGTAGGGGTAGATACTATAAGTTATTAGTTAAGTAGTTAGGATATAGCTAGCTTATTTAAGAACTTCTATAATCTTTATAGAATAACTAAGTAGTTAATAAATTTAAAGAGAAGTATAGACTAATAAATAAAAATAATAGTAACCTTTAGTATATAATATTATAACTTAATAATAATATATAAATAAGAGTAGAATAAAGGAATTAGTAATAAAATAAGTTATAATTAAAAAGTTAAAGAGAGGTAAAAAGACTTTATTATAGTATAAAGCTATAGAAAAATATAATAAAGCTAAAATAAACTTAAGATAGGTAAACTATAAGTAAAATAAAAACTTTAAAAATAAAACTTTTATTTCTCTTATTTAGTATAAATAGTAGTAGTAGTATTAATAAGCTAAAAAGTAGTTAGAACTTATAAATAAGAATAGGATAAAGTAATAATAAACTTTATAGAGGATTTTAGCTATATTTAAATAAGCTTAAGTAAGATAGTATAGTTAAGCCTTATTAAGCTTAACTAGGAGTAATATTAAAGTAGAGGTAGTAATAAGAACGCTAAGGATAGGAATAGCTAAAGAATTAGCAGAAAGTATAGGGGAGGCGTTAATACTAATAGTAGCTTTAATAATAACTTTAGTAGTATATTTCTCTTTAGCTTTAGTATAGATCTTATAACTTTAGATAGAAGTAGTATAGAGGAGCTTTATATAAGCTTTAAGCTATATAGGTAACTAATAAAAAGTTAATAATTAAACTAAAGTAGTAGAATAATAAAGACTTATTAAAGCTTACTTATTAATATTATAATATATAAAATAGTTATAGCTAAGAGAGGTGAACTTTTTATAGTAGTAGATTATATTTTTATTACTCTAGTAGATTATTAGCTTTATAAGATTAGAATAGTAAGAGAATAGTATTTATATTAATATAAGTAGACTTAATAGCTTTATTAGAATAGTAGATATAATAAGTAATATTACTTAAGAATAGTTAACCTTTATAATAACCTAAAAATAATAAGTTAATATACTTTACTTAAGGATATTATAGTAAGCTATAATATTATTAAACTTCTTAGCTTTAGTTATAATAGATATATACTTTAAATAAGAGATTATATAAATAGGTCTTTAGGTTTTATCTAGGGAGATACTACTAAATATAAGCTAACGCTTATAAATGCTTTAGTATAATATTAAAAGAGTAATAAATAAATAGCTAGAAAGTATATAAAGGTAAGCTTTTATATAATAAGGTGAGTAAAGAGGGATTAAATAAGGTTATAGAGGGGGTTATCCTTAAGGTTAAAGTCCTTAGGGATAAACTTCTTACTATTAGAGAAGCTAATAAACTTAATATAGTTAGAGAGTAAGCTTTTAATACTAATTAGAAGAGGAGATTTTATCTCCTTATTAAAGTTAGGGAGAGTAGGCTAAATAGGGTTAATTATAGTGAAATAATAAGAAAAAGTAGGTAATAATATATAAGAGGTACTATTTATAGAGATTAAGTAAGTAGTAATTAGATTAATATAAGTTAGTAGTTAATAGGGATTTAGATCTAACTAACTTATAGAATAAATAGACTAAAGGTATATTAAAAATATAGCTATAATAATAAAAAGTTAGTTAAATAATAGTATAAAAGATTAAGTAACTTACTACTATAAGGGTTAATAAGAGAAGGAAAAATTAGAAGTAAACTAAATATAAAAAATTATATTATTATATTATTTATTTATAGGGTGTAGTATAGTTAGCAGTTTAGATTAATAAAGTTTTAAGCTTATTTTTAGCTTATACTAACTGCTTTTAGTTTATACTAAACTTATACTTATATAAGGGCTAGAGGGGGGGTATATATTATAAGCTATACTTACTTATTATATCTAGGTAATACTATAGACTACTAAGAATTCTGCTCTTAGTAACTACACTTACTTAATAAGCGCCTTATACCTATTTTTCTCCTATATAAGGAGTATCTTAGAAACTTCCTCTCCTTAGCTTAAATTTTTATAGTTAAGGTACCCCTAAGTTGAATAAACTAAGGGCTAGCCCCTTATAATAGGTTATAATAAATAAAGTATTTTTATATAAGGTTTTATACCTTAAAGTCTATTAGTTTATTTTATATAGAATATTTAAGTAAGTAAGTATTATTATGAGTATTATTATTATTATATAAGATATTATATGTTAATAGATTTTACTTATTTAGAAGTAGAAGTAGTAATTAATATGCTTATAGTAGTATTAATATACTTACCTTAATCTTATTAAGGTTTCTCATAATAAATAGCTAGTAAGGGTTATTAATAATACTAAGGCTGATTAGTATATAGCGCTATATAGAGGCGTTTAGATCCTTAAAGTTATTAGTAATATTAAAGTTACTATTATAATTATTAAATAACTTAATAATATTATTATAGTAAATATTATCTATTTTTTAGGGATTTTTTAGGGTTAATTTAATATAGAGTAAGTAGGGGTATTATAGTAGTGTTATAAATAAGTAGGTAGGGGACTTAAGTTAAGGAATAAGGTTAACTTATAGGTTAAAAAAAGTGGATAAATGTTAGCTTGTTTTAGTAGAAGTATAGGTACTTAAAAAGTACTGTTTTCACTATAAAACTTAAGTATATTGACTAGTGGCGTAGCTTGGCTGGCATGTTAATCCTTTTCTGGGTATGTAGCTGTGGGGGGCACTAAAAGGTCTATGTCTCAGGCCTCAAGGAGATGAGCTTTTTGGAGAAAGTTGGGGAGGCACAGAAAAATAAAGAAGATGACGCTCTGTCCTTTTTATGTACTCTTAGTCAGGCACAGGTCGCCATTGCGCTTCATCAACAATCTTTTCTATAGTTGCAACTTGGTCAAGACAATTACCATTTCCGCAAACAGACTCGCATCACGAGGACTCTTTCTCTCCCAGTGGACCACTGTCTACGAGTACCGCACAAAGTGGGCCGTCCTTTGTAGTTGCCTCGGCTCAGTGACGTAGCGGCATAGCTTCCCCCTCTGCCTCCGCCATCGCAGCATCTCGAGCACATCCGGGGTTGCAACATCGACACACACACCAAAAACAAAAGGCTCTCCACGGAGTACCGGCCGCGGCGCACATTTGCACGCACAGCAAGAACACTAGCGCTACGACCGCATACACTATTCAGCGCCAGGAACGGACCGCCCGAGCTTCCTCCTCAATTGCGCCAAACCCACCGCTAGCAGAAACAAGGGCAGCTTGCATCGCGAAACACGTGAAAGCCCTCCGGACTTCCTTCCTCTCCTCCCAAACAACACCACTCCTCCACCACCACCACCACCTACTTCTCTCTTCTCACGACAACCTCACTCTCACCCTCACCCTCATCTCCCACTCGCAACCCAGAACCCCCCCGGCACAATGGCCCCCTCCACGCCCGAAGACGCCGCGGCTGCCGCCTCCTCCCTCAACTCCAAGCTCCAGTCCCTCCCCGTGCCGACCCCCCACATCCCCGAGTCCAAAGACGAGCTCAAGGCCGACGCCGCCGCCGCGACATCCGGTCTCGCCGCCCAGCTGCGCTCCTTCGCCGCCGGCGGCTTCGGCGGCGTCTGCGCCGTCGTCGTCGGCCACCCCTTCGACCTCGTCAAGGTCCGCCTCCAGACCGCCGACCGCGGCGTCTACTCGGGCGCCATCGACGTCGTCAAGAAGAGCATCGCCCGCGACGGCCTGCGTAGGGGGCTGTACGCCGGCGTCAGCGCGCCTTTGGTCGGTGTCACGCCCATGTGTAAGTCCCCCCTACCCTCCCTTCATCCTCTGTCCCACAAACTAACCACAACAAGTCGCCGTCTCCTTCTGGGGCTACGACCTAGGCAAAACCCTCGTCCGCACCTCCCCCGACGCGCCCCTCTCCATCGCCCAGGTCTCCGCCGCAGGCTTCTTCTCCGCCATCCCCATGACCGCCATCACCGCCCCCTTCGAGCGCGTCAAGGTCATCCTGCAGGTCCAGTCGCAGCGCCTCCAGCCCGGCGAGAAGCCAAAGTACAACGGCGGCCTCGACGTCGTCCGCTCCCTCTACCGCGAGGGCGGCCTGCGCTCCGTCTTCCGCGGCTCCGCCGCCACCCTCGCCCGCGACGGCCCCGGCTCCGCGGCGTACTTCGCCGCCTACGAGTACATCAAGCGCCGCCTCACCCCCAAGGACCCCGTCTCCGGCAAGCCCTCGGGCGAGCTCAGTTTGTTGGCTATTACGGCGGCTGGCGCCGCGGCTGGTGTGGCGATGTGGATCCCCGTGTTCCCGGTTGACACCGTCAAGTCGCGCCTGCAGACTGCCGAGGGGAACGTCACGCTCGGCGGCGTGGTGAGGGAGGTGTACGGCCGGGGAGGTGTGAAGGCTTTCTTCCCCGGCTTCGGTCCCGCGCTCGCGAGAGCCGTGCCCGCGAACGCGGCTACGTTTTTGGGTGTTGAGTTGGCGCACCAGGCTATGAACAAGGCTTTTGGACACTAGATGACGGTTTCCTTTAAAACTTTTGGTTACGGTTGTGGAAGGCGTTTACAGGAGAACGGCAGGCAGGCACTCGTCACGAATCTGTTTCACGTAGTGTGTAGTTCCCCTTGAATCATCATGATAGACAACAAGCCTGGAGTCGAAAGATTGTGTGTATGCACGTGTTTTGCAAAGAATACTTAGTATCGTGCTCTTAGAAGCGATGTTTTTGGTATTTTGTGCATCTATCTTGCTCCCTCCATGCTTTTAGAATGCAGAATGAATCGGAATGAAAAAGATAAACCCCGCCTTCTCCGTCGCTGATGGTTTTCTTTCAGTTTTGAGTGGTAATTACAAAAGTACGTTTTTGGGGGTTGCTTGAATACTGCCCGACTGCCTGCCCTCCCTTTTTTTTCGTCTGATTTCCCAAGTGATAACGCCATGCAGAATGATTCAAGTTGAGATGTGTTGTGTGTTGTATCCTTCGCCGCCCAAATGTTTGTGTCTGTCATCGTATCTGTGTACGGGCGTTTCCGCTGTAGACCATGCCCATGCTGTCCTGTACTTGCTATGCGTCTTTCGCTCGCTCAGTCTGCCGATCATTCTATCCTGTTCGCTTCCATGATGCGTCATGCTCTGATTGCGATAGTCACTAAGCGCGCTCGTTGACGGTCCATCGCCGTTTGGACGTCGTCATGTCGCGCATGATTTCCGTCTCGCCCAACGGCCGCGGCGCGCCCCAGAGGCCGCCGCCGGTGGCGAAGCTCAGCGGGGGCACCTTGTTCTCCTCCTCTGCGCCGTCGCTCGAGGTCGGGCGGGAGATCTCCTGGAATCGCAGGGGCACCTTGGTAGGACCGCCGAACTGCGGCTCTTTGCGCTCGGGCGTCGGGGGCTTGACGATCTCGGGGCCCTGCTTGGAGAGGGCTGCGAGCTTCTTGCGGTGGTCAAAGTCGGGGAAGATGTCGTCGTCCTCTTCCTCTTCGTCTGCGTCCTTCTTGGGCGTGATTGGCGACCATAGGCCGGCAGACAGTGTAGGCGAAGCATTCGTGTTGTTATTGCTGTTGTTGTTGTTGTTGTTGTAGTTTGTGGTGGTGTTGGTAAAACTCGTGACGCCGCTTCCCACGGTGATACCCGTTGTGTTCAGCGCAGGTGTCCGAGGGAGGGAGTAGGTGTTGTTGTGCGATGTGCGGCGCATGCTGCCGAGGTTGGCGTTTGCCGACGTGCTGCGGCTGCCCGGGAAAACGAACGACTCCGGGTTAAAGGTGATGGGCGCGGGCGTGTACGCCCCGTTTCCCGTCGCGATACGGCCACGGGCGCCTGATTGACCATTCTGAGAATGGCTTGAGTTTGACGCCGTAGAAGGGGCTCTGGAGAGGTTGTGTGTAGAGGATGAGCTCGGCCTCAGATGATCAGTGTTTGCGAACAGCTTAAGATCGTAGTATTGGTGAACTGGGATGACTCCCGCCTGAGACATTGGGTCGGCAACTTCCGACATGGGCGTGTCTAGGGCAGATGGCTCGGCCTCGCGGTTCGGCTTGCGGACAGCCATGGTCAGAGACGCCATACCTACGTCCATGAGCACCGGCTGGTGGGTAATAGCACCAATCAGAGCATTGCAGCCGGCACCGTGGGAAACGAGAATGACAACCGACTCGACGTCTTCATCATCGTCGTCGTCAATGGCGCATTCGGTATCGCCATTGTGAGACGTCCTCACCGTCTTGGTGACCATCTCGCTTGGACGCTCGGCCGTGGTGTACCAGTCCACGAGCTTCTGCACGCCCCGTCTGAACCGTTGATGCATAGCCGTCCACTCCTCTCCGTACTTGCCGCCGTCGCCCCAGTCAAACGGCTCCCTCATCGAGTCCCACTGATAGTCCACGTGCAAACAGGCGTCCCTCGCATGCGCCACGTAGCCGTCGGGGATCTTCACGTTCGACGAGACGGCGTAGTTCGGGGTCGGAGCGACGTATCCGTCCTTTGGGTTTCCCGGCTCGGGGACCGTGAAGCGGACGCGCTGGCTGGAGGAGCTCGCTGCGCTGTCCGCCCGACTTCTAGGCCGGCCGCTATCCAGACCAAAGATGGACGGCGCGTTCGAGTCGGTAGAACCGGATCGCTCGGGGGTTGCTCTGAACTTGGGGCTGTTCCACAGCTGGCTCTGGGCCTGGCCGACCGAGCTGGCGTGGTGGTGGGAGTGCTCCACGATCTGGTCGTGGGCGCTGATGTTCTCCCGCCTGAGCAGATCTGCCTTCGCACCTGCCAGCATCATCGCGGAGCCTGGGGGAGGCGTGATCATCTCAAAGTATTCGGGGGAAAGCCACTCGCCCAGGAAGGCGTCGAGACGTAGCGTGGACCGCTTGATCTTCTTCTTGGGAGGCTCGGGCTTGCTCTCGCTCGCATCGGTGGAAAGAGGATCGACCTCTTCGGTTACAGAAGCCGGGAGGACGAAGGGAGAGGCGGAAGGATTCGTGCTGGGTGAAGGCATCGGGTATGAAGGCGTGTTCAGGGGAGGAGCCTGGGCCAGGCCGGCGCTAATGGCCACGGAGGTTTGGACGCATCGTAGGAACGGGGAGCTGTGGAGGACGACCTTGAACTTGCGTCGCTTCTTCGAGTCTGTCGAGCTGTCACGACCGTTCGGGGTCCTGTTCGAATCAGCCTCGGCCTGGCGCAGGATGCTGGCAATCCGGACGCCGAGAGCCTTGGACTGCTGCCAGCCGCCATAGGTCAGGGGAGGGTCGTAGGGAGTCGGGGATGTTAGGTGCCATCTCTTGTCAGCGCCGTCGAGACGTGCGCCGTGCCTGCAGAAGCGTCAGCATCCGAAGAGAGACAGGCCAGGAACGAGGTCTACCAACCTGACAACGAAGATGTACGCCGGCGGGCGCCCCATATTGCTGGCGACGCGGGTACGGATGGGAATGTCCACTCAAGCGGCGTTCGGGAGCAGACTTGGATCTAGGTGACGGCAAGAGGCGTGCGTGACACCTTTAGTGAGGAGGGAAAACAGACGGAGGATCAAATAATGGCAGCTGGGACTGCGGCTAGAGATACGTCGCACCAGTTAGGACCTCCAGGGGATCGGATGGCTTGCACGGGCGGAATAAGCTTCGGTCGGCGGCGGAAGCACGAAGCGCGAAGTAGCGAGGACGGACTATAAGTTGGGGATGCGGCGTCTGCGTTGGCGCAAAACGGCGATCTGTTGTAGTCGATACTATCGAAATTTCGTCGGACTTTGTTGAAGGAGAAGACAATGTCGGATTTGAGTGAGACGCAGAAAAAAGAGGCAACAACGGCGGCGGCAGACTTTGTCAAGAGGATTTCATAATCGACGAGTTTTGCGTCGGTCATCCGGTGTTTGGAGCCCCTCTCTCCGACCAGCTGGCACCGACTTCGCAAGCGCTAAGAGCGAGAACGGGAGTGTATCCGTAGGTAGGTATGGAGACCCGTTGGACCCAGAACAGAATGGAACGGGCAGGGCAGTTGGCAGAGTCAGGGTCGGTCAGCCGTCGGTGGAGGGATGGTGTCGTGGAGAATATTTCGGTAGCGCGCGGGTTTCCTCAGTTCTGCAGATTGCAGAGACTAGCATAGCTTGCAGCGCGGGCTGGGCAGCTGGGAGTTATTATTGCGATCGGATACCAAGGGCCCAGGGCGCAAGCAGGGTCTGACAGGGCCAGGCGCAGTGCGGCAGGCAGGCACAAGCAAACAAACAAGGCGAGCAGGGTTGCTGTTTTGTTGCCGTTTGGTCCGTACGGGTATGGACGTGCGTGTATGTACGGATATAGATATGATGAGGGAAAGCCTCCAGAAGGGTTCTTTGTGCAGTTCCTCTCTGTGCTGCTGGCAGCTGCTGGGATGCTTGGGACTGCTGCCGTCGAGGCGCAAGGGTCTTGGGTGCGAGGTGCAGCGCAGCGCGGGGCGGGGCAGTTTTTCTTTGTTTGCTTCCTCGTCCTCGTCAAGGTATGATGATGCAAGGACCGGGGATGCCAGACGGCACAGGTTTGGTTTGGTTTGGTTCGGTTCTGTTTGGCTTGGTGTGTGGTCTGGTCTGCACGAGACGAGTCGACGCTCCACCACCACCGGGGCATAAGCCAGAGTCAAGGGTCGCACTCGATGGTCCAATGGTGGTGTGGTGTCGCCCAAGCTGGCATCGATTCGACAAGTGACAGGCTGGGAGCTCACTGACAATTTGCGAAGGGGGGGGCGAAGATCAATTGCCTCCGGTGTTGCTATTGCTGGAGCTTCCGTAGCTCTGGCTGGGGCCTGCGTCTCTATTCGCAGGAGGCAGCGCAATGGCGAGACAGGCACACGCAGGGTAAGGTAGCAAGGTCTTGCTTGGTGCTGCTACACCAGGCGCGTCAGCCGTTGGAGTCTTTGAGTCTTGGATGGCGGATGGCATTCGTCGGCACGTCGGTCCTGCTCGGGCGGGTTGCAGCGGGCTTTCTTTCTTTCCATTGTCTCTGGGGCAAGTTGTCACCTTTCCCCTCCCCTCTTCGCCAAAGTGGAGACTGGCAGAGACACTGCAGAGAGCTCATTTCGCATTCTGTGCATGTGATTGTCCCCCCTCAATGCTAGCGCCAAACGTCATTACGGCACGTGGGGAGGCAGGAAAAAATCGACGCGACACTGACCAGAAATGCGAGGTGCAGACCTGTGTGCGGTTAAGCTTAAGTAATCAGACTTTGGCGGGCCGGCAACCTACGGATGCCTACCTTACCTAACAACCTCCGCTAAAGCTTCGGACTGATTCCAGGGCATCCAGCAATTCCTGCTGTCGTCTCACGGCACAAAACTCAGTCCAGTGCCACACCAAAATGAGCCCGATGGTATGGAAACTTTCCATCGCCCCATCAACAACGTTTTCTCTGCTCAGCGGGGTTCGTTCGGTTTTCGTTGCAAGCCGCATTGGCAGCGGTATCCTGATGTTTGCTGCGATGACCTGCATCCGGCAACTCCAGACCATCAGGTCGCCCAGCATCACACGATCCTGACGCAGACCGTGAACGTGATCATCACCAGCTTGACGCCCTGCCGGACGGATATGCGACGGCGCCTCGAAATCTCGGACTTGACTTCTCCGAGTCTGCTCCTCCAGACCCATCAGGTCTTTCCAATTCCAGCGGCCCAGGCCCAGCTTGTGTCCCAGGACCCCTCCACCCCTCTTTACCCGTCGGCCGCCGTCCCCACGTCCTCCACCCCAGATTCTCCCCTTCGCCTGCTGTCCTGCATATTTAGCTGCACGCATTACGCTGAGGATCTCAATTGCAGTTGGAACTTTGGTTTTAAGACTCATTCAAGTGGCCGGTAAACAGTCAATTAAGCGGTCAATTCCTTGGAATTGAACAAAACATCCCAAGTGACTCTGGCCGATGACTCTCACCACCGAGACAGGTTAAGGGACCCTAGAATGCAATCGCAAACAATTGGCCCGTGCTGCAACTTCCCCTCCATCTTGAGGCTCGAAGCTCGCACTTAAAAGCCCCTCCTCAATCCGTGCCAGTGTCAGCATGATCAATCACTCCGCATCTTACCTATTTAAATCCCATCTGTTCCCCTCCTCCATCGTCTTTTCCTTCCCTTCTCTCGTCATAGTCAAGCCGCAAAAGGGCGTCACTTGACTTTTACGGGGATACTCGCAAGAGCATCAGGCACACACAGGGAAAGACAGACACTCAGATAGTCTAAAACCAAACCAAATCAATCCAAACAAACAAACAAACAATCATAATGTCGGAACGCCCAGCGGACCAGCAGGTCGACGTCGCCCCGGCGGACGTCAAGGCCCGTCTGAAGGAGTCCTACGACGCCATCGCCCCGGCCTACAACAGCTGGACCGACCAGCAGTCCTCCCTGCGCCTCGAGTACCTCGAGAAGCTCATGGAGAAGCTGCTCGCCGCGAAGCCCCTCGCCGGCCAGATGTCCCTCGTCCTGGAGCTCGGCTGCGGCTGCGGCCAGCCCGTCACCGACCGGCTGCTCACGACGCCCGACGTCTTCGTCACGGCCAACGACATATCCAGCGTCCAGATCGAGATCGCTAAGGAGAACCTTGCCAAGCACGGCCGCGACCGCGTCACCTTTGTCGAGGGCGACATGATGGCGCTCGAGTTCTCCGAGAACTCGTTCGACGCCATCGTCGGCATGTACAGTGTCATCCACCTGCCCCGCGAGGAGCAGAGCGAGATGATTCGCCGGCTCGCCAGATGGCTCAAGCCCGGCGGCTTCCTACTCGTCAACTTTGCGTCCGAGAACATGCCCGGGGTCGTCATGGAGAAGTGGCTGCACGAGAAGGGATGGATGTACTGGAGCGGCTGGGGTACCGAGGCGACGCTCGAGAAGCTCAAGGAGACTGGGCTGGAAATCCTCATCAAGGATGTCATTGATGACGAGGTTGATGCCGAATTTCTCTGGGTTCTGGCCAAGAAGTGAGCTGCCAGTCACAAATTGGCTGATTTCTTCCGCTCAAGAGCAGCAACTCTGCGGCAACTTTGGGGGTTGCTGTCTGATGATGATGGATATTCCAAGCACCCAGCTGTCTGGTACATGCCGACAGGGGTCGATTTCGATTCAATCGTGGTATCTGCAGGTACCTCCAACTCAACATGTTTCTCATAGTTCTTAGCAGTGTCGGGTTTCAACAATTCAAAAGTGTATCTTTTATGCCAGTTGAACGATTCAGAATACCACTTGTTCGTTGAAACGATCGGGATTTCTGATTGTACGCATCACCAAACCTATCGGTTGGATGCGAATACGTAGGTACTCGAAGTAAGGTACCTAACACCGATCTTGTTCAGTGGAGCACGCCAACCGACCCGCGATTTACAACGCTCCCCGGGGCCCTGGGACCGTGCTTCCACCCGCAACCATTGGGCTGACTAAGGCCGGGTACCTGGCGGTAGTGTTTGTCAGGATGTAGCTCCGCGGCACTCCCCCTTACCAACCTGTTGTCTCCATCAATAACTTCAATCCGACACGGCCCCTCATCTCCCTTGAACCCCCCAGTTCAATCCGTTCATTCCCCCTCAACGCCTACGGAAAATCTGTGCCGACATGAAGCTCTCACGCCTCCTGCAATTGCCAGTCCTGCTGGCGGCCTCGACGCTCGCCCCGGCCGTCCTCGCCGAGCACACCAGCAACTGGGCCGTCCTCGTCTGCACCTCGCGCTTCTGGTTCAACTACCGCCACCTCGCCAACGTCCTCTCCATCTACCGCACCGTCAAGCGCCTCGGCATCCCAGACTCGCAGATCATCCTCATGCTGCCCGACGACATGGCCTGCAACCCGCGCAACGCCTTCCCCGGCACCGTCTACAGCAACTCGGACCGCGCCGTCGACCTGTACGGCGACAACATCGAGGTCGACTACCGCGGCTACGAGGTCACCGTCGAGAACTTCATCCGCCTGCTGACCGACCGCGTCGGCGACGAGATGCCGCGCAGCAAGCGCCTGCTGACGGACGACCGCAGCAACATCCTGGTGTACATGACGGGCCACGGCGGAAACGAGTTTTTGAAGTTCCAGGACGCCGAGGAGATTGGCGCCTTCGACTTGGCGGATGCGTTCGAGCAGATGTGGGAGAAGAAGAGGTATGAACCTGAGAACCTCGAGACGAAGGGGCCACGAATGCTGACTGTTTTAGATACCACGAAATCCTCTTCATGATCGACACATGCCAGGCCAACACAATGTACAGCAAGCTCTACTCCCCCAACATCATCGCTACCGGCTCCTCCGAACTCGACCAGTCCTCCTACTCCCACCACGCCGACAACGACGTCGGCGTCGCCGTCATCGACCGCTACACCTACTACAACCTCGAGTTCCTCGAGTCGCAGGTCCAGGACCTCAGCTCCAAGAAGACGGTCGGCGAGCTCTTCGACAGCTACACCTACGAGAAGATTCACTCCAACGCCGGCGTGCGCTACGACCTCTTCCCCGGAGGCGCCGACGCCGCGCGCAGCCGCCGCATTACCGACTTCTTCGGCAACGTGCAGAACGTCGAGGTCGACGGCGCGAAGAACATGGTGCTGGACGAGGAGCTGCTGGAGCTCAGCCAGAAGATCGCTGCGCTGAAGAAGAGGGCCGAGGAGGCGGACGCCGCGGCGAGGAACGCGACGCTGGCGGAGAAGGCCGCGCGAGGCGAGGAGCAGAAGGCGAAGGCGCAGGCGAAGAGGGTGCAGATGGCGAAGCCGCTGACGAATGACAACTGGTGGGAGAAGAAGCTGGTCGGTGCTACGGCGTTGCTTGGATGCGCGCTGCTCTGGGCTCTCGGGTCGTTCCTGGAGGCACCGAAGAAGTCAGATGATGAGGCCAAGAAGACGAGCGGTCAGAACGGCCATGCCGCGGTCAAGGCGTAGTTCTCCGTTTTGTTCTTTCTTGTATTCTATATTTGACTCGGCTCGATGAGTGCATCCATAGCAAGGCGTTGACGGAATTGGGCAGGGAACAGCATTGATCTGGGATATACATATTTTTGTCTCATTTTCTTCACAATGAAATCGAATGTTCGGGGGGCATGTCTATATATCGACGGCTGTCTGCTCCCACTTCAACGCTTTGATAACTGCTGCCCATCATCATAGACATCACGCCACAACACCTCACCCAGGCTCTTGGGCCTATCCCTGATGAAACTCGTCGCTATTTTCCGCATGTCAACTCATCGATCCCTCGCAGGGAACTGCGTATTTACATGCCACCCACCAATCGGAAACGAGTGAATTACAGAACTTGACTATCAGTGAATATAACATCCTCCCGTCAGAAGTATGTACTCCCCATTAATCCAGCGCGACCTTTCTTCAGCAAGAAATGCCACCGTCCACGCAACATCCTTCACATCGCCGAAGGCGCCTTCGACCGGCGTTCTCTGATCCAAGTCCTGTTTGACCATATCAAAGTGCGGGCTGATGTTCTTGAGGAACGTCTCTGTGCTAATCGGGCCAGGCGCAACCGCGTTGACGGTGCAGCCGTACACAGGAGGCAGCTCCTTCGCCCACACCCTAATCATGGCGTCGAGCGTCCCCTTGCTCGCAGCGTAAATGCTCTGATTCACCTCCGGCATCCGGGAAGCAACAGAAGCCACGATGATGATTCGCGATCCGCCTCCGGTGGCCGCTGATGCCGACTCCGGCTTCATCGCGCGCGGCTCAAAGGGCGTCAGGTGCGGCAGCGCGGCCTTGACCAGAAGAAACGCGCCCCTGGAGTTCAGATTGAGCGCCCGATCCCACGTATCCGCGTCGGCTTCTCCGAGAGGCCCGAGAGGCACCATGCCGGCGTTGCTGACTAGAATGTCGATCTGCTTGAACCGCGCCACGGCCGCGGAGACCAGGGCCGCGGGGCCCGAGACGGTCGACAGGTCGGCGCAGACGGCTATCCATGGCGTGTGAAGCTTGGCGCCGATCTGCTCGCACTCGGCCTGCAGGTGTGGGAACGGGTAGTTCAAGACGATGTTTGCGCCGCGGGCGGAGAGTTCGATGGCGATGGCGGCGCCGATGCCGGCTGAGGAGCCTGATATGACGGCTGTTTTGCCCTGCATTGAGGCTGTTTGGGAATGGTCGGGAGGAGACATGTTGGCTTGATGTGTTTTTGAGGAAATCGAGTGGAAGTCAGGTGCTTTTCCACTGATATATACAGATAGACAACGTCAACAATAAGTAAGAGCGGTTTCCTGAAGACGCCAGGGACGGCCCAGGCAGACGCTCCATACTCGGTATTCATAATTGCGAATTGAATTCTACTCTCGAGCGAACACCGGTGCAACCGAATTCGGTTTAAGAAAGCAAGGTTAAGCTCAGATATCGGAGTCGACCTTCGGGGTGCGGAAGGCCGAGGCCGTTGTGCGGGAAATCGGCATCGAAACCGCCGTAGATTTGCACATTGACCTTTCACCCAGCCAGGTGTCTGGAGAACACGAGTTCCTGCATGTGTGAGAAGATAGGTCTTAGTGCGGCTGAAATATCCGTCGGCGTAAAGCAGATTTTCTTCACAGGAGCCGTACGGAATACGGCTAATGCATCAATTTCCAGGGTAGCCAGGCTTGACCTTGTTGTAGCTCAATGACTACTACATTATCTGGCACACGTTTCTCAGTGATACGAAACGTGAAAGCCCTTTATGCTTTCAGAGGACACTGTTGAAGTTCATCGCGCGCTCTGGAGCCATGCTGGGAAGGCGGAAACGCTTGGAGATATGTGAAAGCAACGACGAGTGTGCAATCTATTTAGAAAAGCTAGGCTACTTCTGAGAGACTGTCAAACACGCGTCGAGACTCTGCTGTATGTCCTGTTTGATGTCTTCGATATGCTCCAAACCAACTGACATGCGTACCATGTCCTCAGTGACACCTAGGTCGATCTTCTCCTTCGGATACATGGGCTTGTGTGTAGATGACCAGGGATGGGTTGCCGCACTTTTGGCGTCGCCAAATCTATTCCACATTCTCTGTTAGACGGATGAAACGCGAAACGTACATGACAATGGGAACCATCAAGTACTCCGGGGGGGGGGGTGGACTTACGAGGCCATGTGGGTGATGAGCTTGAACCCATCTACGAGTGATTCTCCAACAACGGCACCCCCTCTTACACCGAAGAGGATGACAGCCCCAGCGCCGCGAGGGAAATACTTGGTAGCGGCAAGATACTTCGGATGGTCTTCCAGCCCTGGGTAGTCAATCCAAGAGATGCTAGGATGGCGACGCAGCCACACCGCGAGTTCTGTCGCGTTTCGTGTGTGCCTCTCACATCGCAGGCTGAGCGTCTCCAGCCCGATGAGAAGGTCTCGGCTATTGTACGGCGACAGACAGGCCCCAGAGTCACGGAGGATCTGGTGCCTGAACCGGTTCACGAAGGCGAGCTTCCCATAGGACTCGTGGAAGTTGATGTTGTGGAAGCCCGGGTTGGGCCGCTTAAGCCTTTCAAATCTTGGACTGCTCCAGTCGAATCTGCCCGAGTCAATAACGACGCCGCCGACGGAGGTCCCGTGGCCGCAGATCCACTTGCTCGCGCTATGCGTCACGATGTCCGCGCCGTGGAGGATCGGCTGGCACCAGTAGCCTCCGGCCCCGGCGGTGTTATCGACCACCAGAGGTATGCCATGCCGGTGGGCTACCTGGGCAATAGCCTCGATATCTGGTACGTTCATACGCGGATGCCCCATGCTCTCGAGATAGATGGCCCTCGTAGTCTCGTTTATCGCTGCCTCGATTGATTCCGGGGTTTCTTGGACGATATCCACCGAAATGCCCAGGTCCGGCAACAGGAAGCTGAACTGATTGTATGCGCCGTGGTACATGTTAGCAGTCGATATGATGCTCTCGCCGCGTCCGGCCAGGCACAGCATGGTCATGAACACAGCTGACTGGCCAGAGGCAACGGCAACCGCGGCGAGTCCGCCCTCCAGCGCCGCCATGCGCTTTTCCAATACGTCAGTGGTTGGATTCGATGTTCGGGTGCCGATGTGTCCGTCTTCCTCGAGGCCGTAGCATCGTGCCGCGTGTGCCGAGTCGTCAAAATTGAAGTATGCGGTTTGGTAGATAGGTACGGCTCTCGATTTGGTGACCGGGTCGGTGTCCTGGCCGGCGTGTATTTGCAGTGTTTCAAATCTGGAAGCCATGGTGAATGTTGGTAGCAAAGCTAACAAAACTCTTATGCAAGCGGAGCAAATTTCTGTATCCCGTGACAATAGATTATTGAAGCCTCAGTGGAATTGGTCTCTCACCCCCAGAAAAACCCTTTGTAATCGCGAGGTTCAGTTTTCGGCGCTCTCGGTAAGTGGCTCCGGACATGGGACGAGATGTCGCGAAGTAGCTCGGAACTGCGGAGGGTCGGACGCGAATGTCAAATTTGCCGGCTGAGCTTTCGTGGAAGGCATTTCAAGCTGGTAACTTTCGGAATTCGGTCTACGGCGTGTTTTTAACCCAAGTGATGGTTGCACATACGCTGGTAGATGTATCATTAAGTCGTCTCCTTAGAGGAGCATAGAAGCCGCGTCCGTCAATTTATTGCCTTCATTCGTCTTTCTCCGGCTGCATTTTTCAAACTCCCAATCAAGTATTCACACCCACGCAAACATAGTTAAATACGCCATGGCGCCCCTTGAAGTCATAGTTGTCGGTGCCGGATTCGGAGGCCTGTCTGCGGCAATCGAGTGCCGGCTGCGAGGCATGAAAGTTACTCTCATAGAGAGATACGTTGACTCAAACACTCGTGGAGGTAATCAACCCTCCAAGCATCTTTCTTTATTTCCCCCTGGCTCACATGCAATGCCGATATACTCCTGCGTGATGGGACTGACCTGACGGATGTCAGATATCATCGACTTCTTCGTCAACGGCGGCCTAGCCATCTCCAGATGGGATGATGGAAAGGTGGGCCAGGAAATCCTGTCCATCGGGTGCGAATCCGACGTGCTTGAGATGTACAAATATGACGGCACGCTCCTTTACCCTGTTCCCTGGTTCATGAAAGACGAAGATCGAACCAAAACTTTCGCTGCTCATCGGGGCAAGCAGCATGGCATCTTCATGGCGTATGCACGCCGTCTCGGTGTCCAGATTGAACTGGGAAAGTCGATTGTCGATTACAAGGAATCCGAGGAGCACAACCAGGCGGGCGTCACGTTCGAGGACGGGAAGACGATCTGGGCCGACTGCGTCATTGCTGCCGATGGCAGCCGATCTTTCGCGCGCAAGGCTGTTCTTGGTCTCGAGAACGAAGAGGAGAAGAGCGGATGGGCCATCTTCAGGTCCTACTTCACCGCGAGCGAGAAGGCGCTGGCCCATCCCGATCTCAAGAGCTTCTTCCGCAACGGCGAGGACGTCATCAAAGCCTGGGCTTACGACAACCTCAGCATCCTGGCTTATTCTTGGAACGGCGGAAAGGAGGTTGCCTGGGTCATGATGCACCCAGACAACAACGACGTCGAGGAGTCTTGGTCTCACAGCGTACCCAAATCTGCTGTCGACCCGTTCATTTCCGTGTTCGCCCCCGAGTGCAAAGCCTTGCTGGAGTGCACCCCGCCTGAATGCTTGATTGATTTCAAGCTGGTTTACCGGCCTCACATCAAGAAATGGACGTCCAAAGGCGGTCGAATCATCCTCATTGGCGACGCGGCCCATGCCCATCTTCCCACCTCCGGCCAGGGTGGTTCACAGGCAATCGAGGACGCTGTGACGGTCGCCGCGTGCCTCGGGAAGTCCGATGGCGACGTCAAGTTAGCCCTTGAGGTTGCCCAAAGACTGAGGTACCACCGCGCCAACAAGTTCCACGCGAACGCTATTGTGCACAGAGATGCGTTTCACAAGGTTGATTGGGACACTATCCAGGCCAACCCAAAGGAGTGGGCAATGAAGCGGTTTCCTCGGGTCAGAGACTTCGACGCGCAGGCTGTAGTGGACGAATGGTACGACAAGGTCAAAGAAGATGTCATCATCGGAAAAGAGGGAACGCTGGAAGAATTGGCGATCCCACTGTTGCCGAAGGAAGGAGTTTACTGGTAGACTAGAGTTCACAGTGACCGCATAGAGTTCCTTGGATTATTTTGTCTTGCGTCATGTATAAGATAGAATTCAAACAGTATCGATAGCTTTTCCCGTATAAATAGTTCGTTTCATCCAAGTATCTCTTTCTGAGGACGTTCTTTCACAGGTGGCAGGCGTCAATTGCTCTTAGCTTGTGACCCTTGAGATCTACAAGAACGTCAACTCCAGTCATCCGAACAGGAACATCATTGATTTCCAACTCTTTTGATCCCAAATTTTAATGACATGTGACTAATTTCACCTAAGAAACAAGCCTGCTAGTACGAATATGTCAGACTTTGCGTCATCATCATCAGTGCGAAGGAAGTTTGGCATAGACAAGCCGAGATGATTTATTGATATAATTGACCAGACCATTGCTAACATCGGCGGCCTTTAAACCGGTGCCTTCCGGCACTCTTGCCTTGCGTTGCCCGAAGGTCATTTCTCGCCAGTTCTGATGCCGACCAAGGTTTCCAACTTCAGCCCCGTAAACCGTCCCCGAGCGTAAGCGAAGTAAAGAACGGTCGCAAAAGCGAAGATACCTGTAACGATAACGATCGAGTAATTCATGTTGGACGCCTTCACCGGCAGCGTAGTCGGAAATGACGGGAAAATGATGAGGAGGGCGCACCATACCACTGACATGGTGTGAACGATAACACGGAACCGCCCTATTTGCCAGGGCCCCAGTTCAAACTCTCCGCCGATGGATCGATACATCAGCAGCCCGATGGGAATGATATACGAAACCATCTGTAGGATTAGAAAAGCTGACAAAAAGGCGAAGAAGGCCGTAGTGTTCCATATGTAGATCAGACAGATCAGACACAGAGCAGCAAATGTCACCAATAGAGCCCGCACCGGAACATTCCACTTTGGATGAATCTTGGACAATACCGGGGGCAGCGCGCCATCCAAGGCGGCCGAGTGGATGGCGCGTCCGGCTGAGCCGACGAGGTTCATGCTCGCACCAGCGCCGACTGTGAAGGTCATAACCTGCAGGAAAACTGCCACTGAGACGTTTTGGGTTGAGTTCAGGTAAATCTGCGCCATCGGGCTCACAAAGCTGACTGGAGACTGCAGGAGCAAATCCAAGCTGCCGGTACAGAAGAGCAATGCGAGCACCCATGGAAGGCATAGCAGTGCGTTTATAATCAGCGAGTACAAGACTGTGAGACGTTAGTGCCGGTATTGGATCCGTGGCAATTTGTAACATACGTGCTCTAGGGATGTTGTTTGCTGCATCTCTGGTCTCCTGGCTGAACATCACAACGGAATGGATGCCGCCAAATCCGGCGCACGCCGTAATGATGCCCACCCAGAAGGCGATCCCGTCGGTTGGCCACCCAGAAGTGTTCTGAAACTCTACAAAGACGCTCTGAGCGCTGTTCTTGTTCTCAGTAGTGGCGAGAAGAACAATCATGGTGATGAAGAGAAATGATAGGTGTATGAACGCGGCTGCGTCCTATCAGCATGACTCGAAAAAATGTGATGACTGGCAACACTGAATACCCCCAAAGTTTATCAAGCTGAAAAGCTTAACTCCGAATATGTTCACCAGCAGATGAATGGTGAGAAGTGCCCAGTACATCTGTTGGTAAGGTCAGTCTTAGTAGTACTTGGAAGTGCCAGCAATGCAACTGTGGTCAAAAAAGAAGTAAATCTGTAACTAACACACGGCAAGTGCCAACGTTGCGCCACGTATGTGGAGTTCTGCAGCATGACTGCTGCTTGAATCTGTTGTGCGACGCCCACGGCCACAGATACTGCGGAAAGAAGAAGCCCGCACAGGCTTGCCCAGACGACGTAATATGACTATACATTCGTAAGCTATAGTAGGCGGCGTATGCCCCCAACAACTTACCACCAGCGGCCGCCACTTCTCTGAACACAGTCGTGCTGTCCAATAATACTGAGCCCCAGCCGTCGGCCAGATACTGTTCACAACGGGCTGTAAGTCAATGTTTCGAAGCCACAACCTAAGACCGGCAGGGCAGTGCAACTGCCTGTTTCAAGACATCTTACCTCGCCAACTCTGCCAAAGACGCAGCAACACATGTAAAGCCAAATGCTGCGAGCAAATAGCCCCAGATGACGGTTGGGGCGCCTCCCAGACTAAATCCCTGCAGTATGACCGATCCTATGCCCTCCCACTTGGAAAGCAAGCTTGTCAGCACTAATCGAACGGCACTCGGCGCTTCGTCCATTTTTCCCCGGTAGCTTTCGTCAACTTACAGTCCCAGCAATGCATACTCCCATGGCAACAGCTGACCAAAGCTTAAACCGTTGCTGAAGTTGTTGCGGCTGTCTGAGGCTGGAAGATGGATCCATGATTGCGGTGCCCTCGACAGAGTCGCGGGGAGGATGTTCTGCCGCAGGGCCTTCAATGATCTCGCTCTTGCTTCGTAAATCCATTATTGAGCAGTTTTACAAGTAACGATCAGGCTAAAAAAGCTATTGAATTCAACACCTCCCTTACGTGCTTAGCAGAACCCAAAATGGAGGAAAAAATTTTTTTTTTTTGGTTTTATCTAGCTAAGCTTGCTTTAATTTAAGAGGCCATTCGTTCGATATTTCTTATCTCATCCGGTTCGCTCGTGCATTCTCGCCATTCTTTGCCCCGATATCATTTGCCCCGGGACGCTTATCTCTACGTGTGATATGCGAGCTCACCAGGTTGGTGAGGTAGTATCATAGTGAACGAACTTGTGGCATTTCTAGCATTGTTTTGTGGCAAGCAGTGTTCGCGGGTATTGACCGAAAAAGTCCGAAGGCGTCTCTTGGGCAGTTGCTGTGATAATCAGCTATCGCACTCATTTGCGTTTGCCTTACCCAAAACCCCTATCAGTGCGCGATTTATTACCCCTCTATGCTACTTTTACTTATTTATACGTACTAACGCTAAAAACGCGTTAATTAATGCGAATTATTATATAAATTAATTATTAATAGCTTTAGAAGAGCTTTTTTTTACTAAAATCTATATTTTATTTTTCTTTTTATCTTTATAGAGTTAACTCCTCTTAAGTATATATATTAGGGTACTATAGGGGGCTAAAGTTATTACTAAGTATATTAATTTAAAGTTTATAATATTATTATTATCTATCTAGTTAGTATTATTAGTAAATTAATATATATTATTATAAAATCTAAATATAAATTAACTATTAGTATTATTAATAAGATTCTTTTTATTATATAATACTTATAAAATTATATTTTATTTTTTAATAATAAAATACCTCTAATATATTAATACTAAAGATCTTATTACTAAACTTATTTAGTAATATAAAGTATATATAATATAGCTTTCTTATTATCTATCCTCTTTATTAGTATTATATTTAATTAAAATTATATTAATATTATAAAGTAGATAATACTAAAGCTATTAAGTAATAAGTAATAAGTTTAACTAAAAGAGTTACTATTTATACTTTATTTTAATAATAAGTTAATTATAAAACTTATTAAGTATAATATTTTAATAGTTTAAATCTATTATTAATAATAAGAAGTATTTAGAGATATATTAAAACTATATTAATTAATAAGTTCTAAATATTATAAAATAATATTAATTTATAAAGAAGTAATTTTTAAGTTTTTATATAATAAAACTAACTACTATTTTAATAAAGTTTAAAGTTTTCTTATAAAAAAGTTTAATTTATTTATATCTATATTAATAATCTCTTATTACTTTAAAAAGATCTAATAGAAAAAGAAGAAAATTTAATATATTACTTAGTAATAAAACTAAGCTATATAAGAAGTATATATTATATTAATTTATAACTATACTATTAATATATTTATTTTTATTAATAAGAGTAATATTAATTATAAAAGTAGTACTAAATATATAAGTTAAATACTAAAAAGTATAAAGTTATTAAAATAAAATATTATAAAAAGAGGTATATAATATTATATCTTACTAACTCTTACTATTAATAATCTTTTTAATTATATTATTTATCTTAAATATATAGATACTAATAACTTCTTATTTTAGATTAAGAACTTTATATTACTAAAAATAGGGAAATTTTTTAGTCTAAAGTTAGTTTTAGTTATAAATAATATAATATAATATAACTAGAAGTAGTTAGAAGATATTTATTAATAATATAATATTAAATTAAAATACTTATTTATATACTTACTAAATTTTAACTCTATTAAAGTATTTTTTAGTAATTTTAAAAACTACTTATAGAAGTAATATATAAAGTATAAATAGATTAAAGTAATAGATACTTTCTTTATAAACTTTCTTTATAATTATACCTTTAAAGTAACTTAGAATATTAATATTATCTTATATTACTTTTATTATTATAATATTTATATTAAAATAAATAGAGATATTAATAGAGAGGAAAGCTTATTATAAAGTTAAGTTTATAGCTATAGTTATATTTAACCTTAATACTATTAAAAGCTTTTTTATTTAAAAAAATATAATATTAATATAAAATAAAATAATTTAATCTTAATAGTTAGTTAGCTTTATAACGCTTTAATTATAATATATTTCTCTTTAGTTATAATATTAAAAATATATCTTATTTATTAAATAAATTACTATTAGTTATTAAGGTTAAAATCTTTATATTTATATAAAAAAGTAAGAAAAAAACCCTCTTTACTTATTAAAACTTACTATTATTATTATTATTAAGTAATTAAATAAGAGAAATAATAAGAAAGTAAATATTATTAGTTATTTTAATTAAAAAGTCTTATTTAATAATATTAGCTAGAAGTATTATATTATCTAGAAGTATTATATTATCTACTTAAAAATCTATTAGCTTTTAATATTATAAAAAAATAAATATAAACTATAATTAGTTATTAAATTTATAATATTTCGCTTTATTAAGAATTATTTAATTTTACCTCTAATTATCTCTATAATACTTATAAAAATATTATTCTTATTAAACTAATTAATTAGTATTTTTTAAAGGGATTTAAGTTAGAAATAAACCTATAGAATAATATTAAGAGTAGTAGAAAAATTAATATCTTATTTAATATCTCTAATCCTTTCTATTCTTTATAAATACTCTAAATATTTATAGAGAAGTTATAATATAAGCTTAATCTAAGAAATAAATAAAGAAGAGGATAAAATTAATAAATCTTACTTCTTAATATATAGTAATATTAATAGTAGTTTTATTAGTAGTAATATTAATAATAATAACTAAATAGAAATATAATAGTTATAATAAAGATAAATTAGTAGTATAAGGTTATAAAATAATAATAATAATAGTATATTAACTTAATTTATAATATAAAAGTTAAAAGAGAGTAAATTAAGCTTATTAATATTACTTCTACTACTTCTATTACTATTTACTCTTAGTATAACCTTACTCTATAGCTTAGATTTACTTTTATAGAAGTAGTTATTATAATATAAAGTTATATTAATAATAATATTCTCTAGAAGCTTATTAACAGTTATTTCTCTATTAGCTATAGCTTCTATTTAAACTATAATATATTATTTATAGATCTAAAGATAAATAAATAAGCTTAATAAAATAAAAAGATAAATAATATAATAGTTACTAATAATATTATTATAATTATTAAAGTATTTAACTTCTAACTTATACCTATAGAAAGCTTAAATTACTTAATATATATCTTAAGTCTTTTTCTACTTTAACTTACTAGTTAATAATAAGTTACTTTATTACCTCTATTAATATAATAATCTATTAGTATTATTAAGCTTAATAGGAATAAGCTTAATAAAGTTATTATTTTAATATAAAATTTATAAATATAAAGGGCTAGCCCTTAGTTTATTCAAGTTAGGGGTGCCTTAATTATAGGAATCTAAGCTAAGAAAAGGAAGTTTCTAGGATGCTCCTTATATAGGAGAAAAATAAGTATAGGGCGCCTATTAAGCAAGTATAATTACTAAGGGTAGAATTCCTAGTAGTCTATAGTATTACTTAGATACTAGGGAGCAGCGTTTCCCACCTACTGCTACTACCTTTCAGAAGAAAGGCTAACGTAAGAGGTGTACCTAAGTAAGGGCATTAAGGCCCCCCTCATAAATCCAGCCCACTTAGATATATTATATATAATTCTTACTCAGTATCCTTATATAAATATTACTCAATATATAGCCTAGTTTTAGAAATAAATATAATATTATATAATTAGATAAAGCTACTAAAATATAGCACTTTAATTATATATAAGGTAGTAGGGTTTAAGTATTTTCCTACTAGGTTAATTATATATATAAGTTATTAAACTATCTATTATTAATAATCTAAACTACTTTAAGTAATCCTCTTATTATAAATATATATATAATTAACTATTTAATCTATAGCTTTATTATTTTATATATAATATTACTAATTCTCCTTTTTTACTTCTTTTATTTATATTCTTTAAGGTATATAAATAATAGAAGGATTAACATAAAAGCTAGTAGCTATTTAGCTATTAGGGGTAATATCTTAAAAATAAATACCTCTTATATATAAAAGTAAGTTCTAAAGTTACTTTTAGTTTCTCTTTAAATATTATAAACTAATAAAATACTTATAACTAAATATAACCTCCTTTACTACCTCAATATTAGATTATTATTATAAGCTAATAGAGGAGTAGTTACTTTATTATACTCTCCCCTAAAGTAAGAGTTATTTTAGAGAAAAAAGGGGAAACTACTAGATTTAAAGCACTCTAGCTATATCTTATCTATACTTATTTAAGTAACTAATACTAAAGTTAGGCTAGGATATATAAAATGCTTATATATAAATAGCCTATAGTTAGAATATATTATTATCTAAACTAAAGAAAGCTAATAAGTAATAAAAGGTATATATATAAATTACTTATAGAATAACTAAGGTCTAAAATATTTATTCTATATATTATATAGCCCCTTACCTACCCCCTTAATTAATTACCTCCTCTCTCTACCTTATATTATCCTAAATATATTTTATTTTTTATAAAAGTATTAACTAAATATACTCCTAGATAGCCTAAGAAATATCTAAATATACTTAATATATAAAGAGTAATAAGAAGCTATTTTATTTAGCTTTAAAAATAACTTCTCTAGTTTTTACTACTTTAAGTTATAATTTTAGCTTATATCTAGAATTAAGATTAGTATCTATATTAGTTTCTTAGTAAGATCGCTTAACTCTACACTCTAAAAGAAGTATAATAATACTTAGTTTTAAATTATATTAATATAGAACGTTATTATTAACCTTACCTAAGAGGTATATTAGCTATTATAAAAGCTATCTAAGATTATAGTAATTTTAGTATTAAATTAAATATTTAATAAGTAGTAAGTCCTAATTATTACTTTACCTATTAATACTAAGGATTTAAGTAATAGCTATAATAATAGTAATAATAGTATAAATATAAATATAAGTGAGGTATATATTAATACTAATAATATATTAACCTTATAAAGTAATCCTATATAGTAAACTATAAATAAACTAAAATAATAAATACCTTAATTATATTCTAATTTATATTACTTTACTCTAAGTATAAATAAGAAGCTATATTACCCCTATAATTAATCCTTATATACCTTTACTATTAATTCTACTAAATACTATAGCTAATTAATACCCCTTTATAGCTCTAGAGGTATTTATAATAATAGGAAATATTTAATATCTAGTAGCTATATTAGATATAAACCTATCTATATAGTTCTATAAAATATTTATATATATAAGCTAATTATCTTATAGTTTTCTAAATAACTAGTTTTATAATTAACCTTTATACTATAGAGGCTAAGAAGTATCTTTTTTAGTATTCTCCCTTAAACTTTATAGTCTATTATAGCTAGCTTAAGTATATATAATAGACCTACCTAAGTAAAGCTAAGCTTATAACCTTTTAGTAGACCTAAGTATAAAACTATAGTATACTTCTCCTCTAAAGTAACTTAAGTTATAAACACTATAATTATATTTAGCAGTAATATAGAGAAAGAGAAGCTATTTATATCTTTAGACTAAAGCAGAATACCTTTAAGTAGCTTTAAAAAGATAGATAACTTATTATTTATTACTATCTCTTTAAGTCTTAAGCTATATATTATACTAACTATAGTAAACTCTACCTTATTAACTACCTTAAAGTTAATATACTTATTCTTATTTACTATTATAAGTATCTTATAGATAAATAGGAAGATATTAGGGATAATTAACTTATTATTATCACTAAGTAGTATAGCTATAGCTTACTTTAAGCTATTTAATATTTAGGTTTTTTAGATATATTATAAGAGGTAGACTAAAAGCTTCTCCTCTATTTTAGCACTATATACTAAAACTATATAAAAAGTAATATCTTATTAATATTAGTTTAGTAAAATAATAGTATATATACTACTAGAGAAGTTAAGTTTAAGCTTTAGCTTATATTAGAATATAAGATTCTTAATATCTTCCCTTATCTATATCTTATTATAGAGGCGCTCTAAGAATCCTACTAAATAGTTATTTTTCTATACTTACTTCTACTTATCTAAGATTATAATATACTTAAATATACTTTATAGCTTCTAGCTATTTTCTTCCCCTAATTAATACTCTAGTGAATAACTCTTTTTTATAATATCTAGCGTTCTTTTATTACTTATAAGACCTCTCTATTAAACTAGAAGAAACTATATAAAGTCCCCTAAGAATATAACTATAGATATACCCCTAAATACTATTTTAATTCCTCTTAGTTTCTAAAGTCTCTTATTAATTTTATTAAGTATATTAAGGCTAAGTATACTAACCTTATTAATTATAAAGATATCTCTCCTCACCTAACAGTCTATATCCTTTAGATTAATATTTATATTAAAGGGGTCTAATAACCTATCTTCACTAAACTAAAAGCCTACTACTAAATAGATTATATTACTATTAATCCTTATTATAGCTATACCTATTAATACTATAATAATAAGCTAACTTTATACCCCTTTTATAATAAATACCTCTTTTAAAGTATTAATTAGCTATAACTTCCTTATACTATTACTACTACTAATATACTAAAGGTACTATTTAGCTTTAGAACTTTTATACTAGTTAACTACTTTATAGATAAGTTATAAGGTAAGGTTTTATTTCTAGTTTAATATATAAGCTTACTTAATTACTTCTATAGTAGTTAAAAAGGAGGTAGATAGCCCTATATTAAGCTAAGTTTATATAGTACCTTATTTAATTATTAATATTAAGCTTAATACCTTATTATTACTTCTATAACTATTACTAAAGCTAATATCTACTATTATTAGATAAGAGTTACTTATATTATTAAGTTTATCCCCTTCTATAATATTTATCTTCTACTTCTAAAGCTACTTAATTAATACTCTAATAGTATTAAACTATACTTTTAGAAGTATAAGCCTATAATCTTTAGAATAATTAATACTTAGAGCAATAGCTATACTTTCCTCTTTAGGAGCTAAAAAGTCTCCTATAGTTAGAGAAGTAAAAAAGTTCTTAAGACTTAAAAACCTATATACTATATCTACTTATAATTATAGATTCTTAACTATATTATAGAAGGCTTCCTATTAGTCTTTTAGTACTAATATCTATTATTAGTTTACTAAGAGATAGTTCTTAAGCTCCTTAAACTTAATACTTTTATTACCCTCGCTCTAACTTACTTATAACTATATATCTTTCTTAATATCTTCTATACTCTTCTAAAAAAAGTAGATATTCTTAATTACTAATTTAACTTATACTAATAGATTAAAGTATAACTCTATTTATAAGGATACTAATTCCTAAAAGCTATAAGTAAAAAAGTTCTAAAAAGTAAATAGAGTAAGAAGTAGTACTACTAATTTAAAGGGATAACTCTATTAGTAAAACTATACTATAGATTAAAATATAATAGTAGGATATTTATTACCTCTAATAATACCCCTCCTATATACTATTAGTATTATAATCTAAATAGCTAATAATAACTAATATATAATACTTTTTCTCTAGTAATACCTCTTATATCTATTCTAAGTAGCTATTATCTAAAGCTAAGTTAAAGTTAATAAATTAAGCTTTATCTAACTTTATATACCCCTTTAAGTAGTAGATCTTCACTATATAGAGGTATTTATAGAAATATAAGTCTTAGAGAAGCTAACTATAATATCTATAGGTTTATAAAGCTATTAGAGTAAGCTTACTAGCTTATAAGCCTATTATCTCTACTATTTACTAATATTAAATATTTAGCTCTATACCTTATATAAAGCTTAGTTAAATTCTAAATACTACTTAATATAATATATTTATAGTAATATAAACCTATAACTACTTACTATAATAGTTAAACTTAAAGTTTAGAAGCTTACTATATATTTTAACTATAGATAGCTTATAGCTTATAAAGATCTAATTTACTATTCTAATAAGAAACTAATAAACTTTATTATTTATATCTATCCTACTAAGCTACAGCTAATAGGCATCTTTATCTATATACTCTAATATCCCCTTAAGAACTATTTTTATTAATACTACTCTCTTCTATAAAAGTAAGTCTAGCTTAATTAAATAGTTTATTATATAATAAACTATAGATAAGCTAGCTAAACTTATTAAGAGGAAAGCTATATCTATATTATAATATATACTTATAGCTAAAGCTAAATAGTACTAATTAATCTATATATAGTCTCTCTAAATATAAAGGATACTATCCTCTATAAACCTAATTTACTCTTAAAATATCTATAAAGTATAAAAGTAGTATAAGGGATACCTTTTTAGTATCTAGCTTATATTATTTCTTATATTACTACTTTTATAACTATATTTTATATAAGTTATACTATAGCTATATATCTAATAATAATATACTACCTAATTTATTTTATTATTAAACACCTTATCCTATTTATCTATATTACTAGTAAGATATAATATAGAAGAGAAAACGCTCTAATAAGGATAATACTACTAAGCGCGCTTAGTATTATAGTATTAATAAATATTAGTATTAATATATATTACTTATAACTTCTTAAGAGTAATATACTTACCTCATAAAAAACTAAATTAATATATTTATAGATCTCTTTAATATACTATTCCCCTCTTAAAGTAGTAATTTTACTAAATAGGTTTAGCAGCTTAATATTAGTATTTAACTATAAGAAACTATAAAAGTAAAAAGTACTATAGTTATTTATCTTAATATACTTAAAGTAGTATAAAATATTACTAAAGATAAAGTCTACTCCTTAAAGTATATAATACTTAAAGAAGAGCTCTATTTCATAATAAAAGAAGGTAGCTAAACTAATAAGATCTCTAATTATATATTATATCCTCCCTACTTAATCTTAGAACTTCTATATTAAAAAGTTTAAGCTTAACCTTTATACTACTTAAAAAGTAATAAGTTTTATATTAACTTTATTAGTAAAGTTATTTAGGTTAATAGTAAACTAAATATATAATATCTTATACTTAAGATATAATAATTTAATCCTCTTTTTAAATAGTAAGTATTCTTTATTTAATATATACTTCTAATAGCTAAAAGTATTTAACTCCCTTATAAGGAAAGAAATCTTACTATCTATTATTCTTTTAGTTTCTTAATATTCCTCCTTAGCGTAAGCTATTTAGTTTAGCATAAAAGTCTATATAATCTCTTTAACCCTTCTAAATAATACTTTCTCTATATAAAAATAACTTATCCTTTAGTTCTTAGAATAGATTAATATATTAAAAATTATAAAGGAGAAAGTTAAATATATAGTAAAGTTTATATTTATTTTAGTATAAATTAGCTATTTTATCTTAAAAGTAATAGTAGTATAATATAAAGTATTAGATATCCCTTATTATATTATCTTAAGAGATATAAAGCTTAAGCTTAGAGATAGAAGCTAAAAAGCTACTAGGAGGTATTAGGTATTAGCTTATAAAATATCTCTAGAAGGCTTTAGTTATTTAATATTAATATAAGAGGGCTTCTTTAGCTTTAGGGAAATAGGTATAGGAATATCTTAGGAAAAAAGTTTAAGTCACTATAGTTAGTAAAATCCTCCCCTTAGTAGCTAATAATAAATAACTATTTACTTATCCTTAAAGATATATTAATACTACTATCTTAAGGTTTTAATCCCTATTAGCACCTCTAGTTAAAGCTTAAAATTATATTCTAAAATATCTAAATCTACTTTTAAAGTGAGTAGTTATTATTAGAGTTAATATTTAATAGGCTAATTAACCTTAATTCCTTAAGTTTAACTTTAATCTTATACTTTTATATCTCCTTTAATCTTTAGTTCTATTTTTAGTTTACCTTAAGTTTTATATTATTCCCCTTAATTTTAAGTGCTTCTATATTAATATACCTCTATTTAAGCTTAATAAGGATATTAGCTATATCTTATATAGGCTTATCTAGCTTACTTCTCTCTACTATAGCAATATAATAACTTATATAGATCTTATCTTTAGTTAGAAAGTTATATTAAACTATTTAGGTAAAGAGAGCAACTAAAACTTATATCTTAGTATAGGAATTACTCTAGCTAATAAGGTTTTCCTCACTAATTATAATACTATAGTATAAATAGTTATTATTTTTAAGCTAGATAAGTGTAGTCTTTAGTTTCTCTAGGTTAATAGAAAGTATAAATAATAAGTCTGAGGCTATTAGCTTTTAGGGATTAATAAAATAGATATAAATCTAGTAGTATTCCTTAATAAGCAGGTAAGGTAGTATACTTATAGTTAAGCCTTTAATATTATTTAAGAAGATTATAATATAGCCTTACTTATACTTTTAATACTTCACGCTTATTTATTTCTCTATATTAATATTAAACTTAGTAATCTATCTATAGGGAATATTTTAGCTTAAGAGCTACTTTTCTAATAGGGATAAGTTCTTTAACTTAGCTAAGTACTAATAAGTATAGCTAAAAGTAAAGTTATTCACTCTATAAATAGGGGGGATATTAGCTTTCTAGAGATATAAAGCGTACTTCTTATATACTGCAATAAGAAGAGCATTTTTATATCTTAAGAAGTACTTTTTATAAGAAAAATAGCCCCTATCTAAAGGAGGGATCTACCTTTCTACTGCTTTATAAAGTAGCTTAACCTCTACTTAAGTCTAATCTAATAGTTTAATAGGATATTATTACTAGAAATAGACTTTATAGTATCTAATACTTAGAGAGTTATTATTATTTATTTTTTTATAGAAAGCCTTTATCTTTATAATAACTATCTCTTATTTAACTAGCTTATATTATATATACTCTATAGAGTTATAAACCTACTAAGTATAACAGCAGTTAAAGCTATTAATTATTTATTAAATATAATCCTATTTATTCTAAAGCTAGTCTATACTATCTAATAGTAGTTAAAGTATTAATAAAGTGCTTTATAGTAGTAATTAAAGCTCTTTATTTAGGATAATTATAAACTAAGAGTTTATAATCTATAAAGATATATAAAATGCTATTATTAATATTAATAGTAAGCTAGTACTAGCTATTAAGGTAAAACTTAATAATTAGGATAATAGCTACATAAGTAATTAGTAGGCTATTATTATCCCCTCTAACTAACTACTACTTCTACCTAAACTATACTATCCCCTCTTAAGGCTTAAAAGTACTAAGCTTAGAGGAGATATTATTATTAGAAGTTATATTAGTATATCTTAAGTATTAAATATAATATCTAGCTATAAGCTACTATATTTTAGACTATAATAGCCCCTTCTTAGTGTGAGGATTACTAACCTCAAAAGGCTATTAGTATACTACACTAATAATTTTTTTAGTAATAATATCTAAATATCTTTAATAAGAAGAATAATCTTAAAGGAGCTAGGAGGTATATATAAAGAGAGCGCTATACTAAATTCTTATCTAAAGCTAGCACTTTAGGCGTAATATAATAGAAAGTCTAAATAATTAAGTAAACTAAGATAGAAGAAGAATATATAGCCTTATAATAAAGTAGTATATATTATAACTTTAAAGCTTAGCTTAATAGTATATTAGATCTAGCTTACTCCTCTATAACTTAGTAGACCTTATATATTATATATTAAACTAAATACTTAAGTTTTCTTTATATACTCCTACCTTTCACTTTATAAAAAATATATATATTTATTATACTTACTAAATAGTATAGTTAGTTTTAAAAGGATAGATAGAGAGAAGAGGATATTATTATAAGCTATAGCTATTTCTAAAAAGTAATATATAAGATCTAATTAAATTATAAACTAGTTATACTTTTTAATATCTACTTTTTAATTTATTTTATAATTATATTCTGCTCTAGTCTAATTACACTATAGTATTCCTACTAAGGTATATCTCCTCTTAATATATAATTACTTTTTTAGATCTAATATAACTATAATTAAATAGATAAGTAGGGGAGCCTAATAACTAGCTTTATAGCTATTCTAACCTTATATAGCTATTAGAAACAGCTATTCTTAGACTTAATATACTATTACTATAATATAACTAGCTAGAAGAGGATAAGCTGAGAAGCTTAAGACTATATATATATAATAATCTTTTAATCTTAACACTATACCTCTTTATTACTAATAGAACTCTATATATATATAGCCTATATATTATCTTAAATCTAGCTACTCCCCCTTCTATAAAGAGGCTTAAAGCTTAATAACCTAACTAGCTAACTAGCTTTTAGTTAGATACTCTACCTTTATACTTAAAATTAATAATATCTAGTTTTAAGATACTTTACTAATCCCCCTCTTAATTTACTACTAAGCTATCCCTTCTCTTCCTATCTATTATATATATCTATTTAGACTACTATCTATATTAGCTAGAGTTATAAATACCTAAAATATCTTAAGCTTATAGTTATATCTAATCTTAGGAAATATTATCTTTAAGCTCCCTATTAATATAAACTCTATTAATTAACACTTTAGGACCTTAATTACGCTTTTATTCTTTCTAACTAAGCTCTTTATTTAACCTTATATCTTAATTAATATATCTTAAAACTTATCTCCTACTTCTACTAACTACTTAGAATTCTAGCCTTAGATCTAGCTAATAATACCCTTAAGATAATACCCTCTAGTTACCCTCTATATAATTAGTTTAATATTAAAGCAGAAATCCTTAAACTAATCTAATAAAGTCTTTAAGTTTTAGAATTAGATAGGTTATATTAAGATTCTTATAAACCCCTCTAAATAAGTTAACTTAAACTACCTAAAGCTTCTTAACCCCCTTTATAATAATAAACTTATACTTAATCTCTTTTAGTACTCTAGAAGCTATATACTACTAGTTAAGTATATTAATAATAAGTAGGTTTTAATTATCTATAAGCCTCACTTTAGCTATATCTTTTATATAGTAAATAATAAGTTAATAGTTATATATAAGTATGTAATATTTATCTCAGATAATAGCTTTATATTATAAATACTCTCTCTCTCTAAGTAGAACTTATAAGTAAATTTTATTAATAAGTAATTAACTATAAGATTACTCTAAAATAGATACTAAATATACTTTCTCTATTCCTAAATATACTACCCTTTATCTACTTCTTTAGTTCTATTAATACCTTATAATTCCCTCTCACTAATAACCTAGATACTAGCCTAAATAATATAACGTAAAACTTATCTACTATTTTCTAGGTATATACTAAGTTTAACAGCATAAAAGCTATAGTAGCCCTAAGCTTTAGCTAATATAATAACTATATATATTATTTCTACGCTAAATATAAAAAGTAATAAAAAGAGAAATACTTATAGTACTCCTTAATATCTACCCTATTCTAATAGTATAAATAGAAGGCTTATATTATTAGTAATCTCTATAGTTTCTATAATAAGAAAGTTACTTTCTAACTTAATATACTATATAACCCCTTTAAGTTTATTCCCCTTATTAAGATTACTAACTTAAGCTAAGTAGCAAGTAATATAAGATAGGTAGCCCCTACTACTACTAGCTAGAACCCCTCTATATCCCTAACTAAGGGGGTAACTATATTTAACCCTAAAGCCTAGATATCTACTAATAAGTTTATTCTATCTACACTAACTAAACTAAATAAGCCTCTCTCCTTTATACCTACCCTCAATATATATTATTAAGACTAACATTTATATATATAGGCTCCTCCTAAGCCCCTCACCTAACTAAACTAAACCTAATCATAAGCTCCTCCTAAGACCCTCCCCTTACTAAAACAAATACAGATAATCCTTTTATAATAGATAAGATATAAAATATTATACTAATTAAAGCTATTAAGGTAGATAACTAAAATAAGCATAACAGGAGCAATAAGCTAAACCCCTCTAAGAAGCTAAAGTATAGTAGCTTATATAGCTTAAAAAAGAGGGGGGCTTAAATCTATATATAGATAGGTATATCTTTTATAAGACTAAGAGGGTTAAGAGTTATTATTCCTATTTAGTTTTTAGAAATATTAATTAATTAATTATAGCCTAAAGTATTAGTTTATTATAACATCTAATTAAACCCTAAAAATCTAAATATCTTACCTATAAATACTTACTTTTTAGTAGTTAAAAGATAAATTTCTAAAACCTACCCTCCCTTCTATTATATATAACTTACTGCTCTCTATATATCACCTAGCTAGCTCTTTATTATTTCCCCCCTTTATAGCTAACCTATTCTAAAGGGTTCTAATATAAAAGTATAAATATATATACTATTATAAACTAGATCTTATTATAGAACTAAATACCTTACTATAAAGCTTATAAACTAAAATAAAAACATCAGTAGTATCTAAAAACAGCCTTTTTATACTAAACGTAAAAATAATCTATCTTAAACTAAGCTAAAAGCGCTAATATTCACTATATCTTATTTACCTACCTATTTATTAAAAAGACTAATATTTCTGCTTCTATTCTATCTAAACCTAAGCTATAAGACCTAATCCTTATTATATTTTACTTACTTACTTACTTAATATAATACTATTCCTTTTAATATTCACTTATAAAGTAAATATTCACTTTATATCACTTTATAAACTTCACTAGTATAATTAGCACTTAGCTAACTATTTAAACTACTACTTATCCCTCTTAGATTTCTTTCTATTTCTTTTATCTACACACTAAAGAGAAGATATATATAGCCTAATTTAGAGTATTATAACTTAAACTATTCTATACTCCTATAAACTAAGAATATATAAAAACCCTTATAAGTATAAATATCTTCACTTCTTTTATATTTTAAACACTTACTAATATTATATTTTATTAAGGCCTCTAGTTAATATATCTTCTTAAGATATTAATAGCTCTAATATAAAGTCTAACTAATCTATTAGTAGTAATATTATAGTAGCTATTACTAATAGGCCCTAAAGGGAGCTAGATCTAAAGCTCCTCACTAAGAATAAGTATTAAGATTAGTAGATAATTAAAACCTTCCCTATATATAGGGGAACTACTAGATTTATAATATAGGAGACTATTATAAGTTTCTATAACACTAACTTCAAAAAGCAAAACTAATTTAATATTAAGCTTAATAATTTAGAGCTAATAACTTAAGTTATATTTAGATTAGTTTATAAATATATCTCTTTAATTAAAGCTAGAAAAGACTACTATAAAGCTAACCTTAAAGCTATCCCTACTATTTCTAATATTAAGGATATATAGCATCCTACTATCTTTATAGTTAATAGATAGGTAGTAATTAGCTTAGAAGTATACTTCTAATAAAGTAAAACCTCTATCCTAATAGAGTAAGCTAAAAATATCTACTTCATATTCTTTATTACTAATAACTTTAAAGCTATTTATTATAAGCTCTTTAAGCCTACTAATATATTAGATACTCTAGAAGGGGGTAGTAATAATCTATATATTATCTAAGAGTCTAAATATTCTAAAGTAGTAGATTATATAGGTGTGAAGCATAAAGGATTAGACTAATAGATTTAGTTTTCTAGCTACTATAATAAACTAATAAGTCTAAAAAACTAAAAACCCTTAATTAAAAGATTTATTACTTTAATATAGATTATAGAAAGTAAAGTAGATCTTTATTATTACTAAAGAAGATATAAGCCTAAATAGCTATCCTATAACTAAGTAAATACTAAATAATCCTAACCTTTTAGACTTCTACACCTACTTTAACGATATCTTTTTCTGAAGTATAAAAATATATTAGAGTTAGAGCTATACTCCTTATAAGTAAAAGTATTAGTTTAGCTAGCTATATTATATAGAATAGATTATCTTTCTTTATTACTAATTAAATAAGTAGGTATAAATATCTTAAAAAACATTTTTGCTAGTATAGCCTAACTTTATAAACTAATATAATAATATTAACTTACGCTAGTAAAGTATTATAGGAATAATAAGGGAGAGATAGTATTAGTCTAGCTAGCTATATTATATAGAATAGATATTAAAAGATAATAATAAGCTATATTACTTTTCCTTTTATATAATTAGTTTCTTTAGTTCTTATACCCCCCTACTCTATTATGTTAGTAGTTAGCAGGCTTCAGCCTTAAGTAAACTACCTAAGTATAGAGATCTATTTTAAACTCTAGTAGATTATATAGATAAAACACTATAGGTAATATAATATTCTTTACTACCTAAACTATATAGTAAAACCTTTAATTTAAATAATCTTACTTATCTTAATCTAACTCTATTAGATTAAGTCTTATTCCCTACTTTACCTCTATTCTCTCTACTACTTAGTATAAAAAAGTAAAACTACTATTATTACTTATATATAGCTTATAAACTATATAACGCTAGAAAGTAGTTTCTTATGCTTCCTCATAAGTAGTAAAGATAACCTTTCTATATCCTTATACCCCTTTTATTAGCTATATTAAATTAAAGGATAGATTATAGAAAGCTAGAAATTACTTCACTTTTAAAGGCTTCTTTCTTAATTAAACTATTCTTTTACACCTACTTATAGATATCTTCCTTTTAAGAGATAAATTTAAAATAATATATAAATATATATAAAAGCCTAACTATAAATAATTCTATCTTAAGTCTTATATCCTTAATATTATAGATATAGAAAATAACCTTATCAAACTCTAATTTCTACTATTATAGACCTTCTATATCTACTACAAGCTTAAAGAACTATATTATAAGAATAGCTAGAACTAATAGCTAAAAGTAGAGTCCCTTAGTTATAAGCTATAAAGTATCTTTAAAGCTACCTAAGATTATAGATTTCTCTCTAATATCTATATTAAATAACAGACTAAGTTTAATAAGTAAAGTATATATTATATAAATAGGGATAAAATACTCCTTATTAAAGCCTCTTATAGCATATTACTTTATAAATAGATCTATTATAGTAATAAAGAGGGCTAAAATATAGTTATTTATAACTCTATAGATATTTCTAAATAGTATAAAAGATAAAGTATTTTAAGAAGTTATAATAGAGGTTATTTTTATAGTAAAAGAGCTTTAGATATAATATAGAGTAATAAAGTAGGGGGAAATAAATAGATATAAAATAGAGAAAAGGTATTTATTTATAAATATAAAAGATCTACCTAAAAACACTTAGTAAATTAGTCCTAACTCTAAATAGTAGGAATAGTAATTATTTCCCCTAAATAGTAGTTATTTCCCTAAACAGTAGCTATTTCCTTTAATAGTATTTATTTCCTTTATTAAGCATAGCCTTATAGCATTATATATCCCTATATAAGGAGGTAAGTATAGTAAATTATTAATATTTTAAACTAATTATACTATATAATTATCTCCCTCATTATAAGCTATTCACTAATAACACTATATTTAGCCTAACTTATTACTCTTACTTACTAGTATATACCTTTTATACCTTTAGACTACCTTACTAGCTTCCACTAAGATCTCTACTATTAAAAGCCTCACTTACTATCTATACTTAAGCTAGAAATCTATTATAATAATAACTACACTTATATCTTTATTTATAACTATAAACTATTAAAGCTTTTATAATAAGCTTAGCTAATATCTTCCTTTTATTTACTACTATTCCTCTCTCCCTAAGTTAGGATAGCATAATAAATAAACTATTTTTACCCTCTAACCTAACTAATAAACCTTCCTTCCTATATTACTACTATTAATAACTTTATATCTTTATATCTTTACTAGTTATAAATAACCTTCTTAAGTAAATATTAATAACACTTATCACCTTCTAACCTAGCTAATTAAAGCTCCTTCCTATACTACTAATAATAATAATCTTATACCTTTAGCTATTACTAATAGCCCTCTTAAGCTAGTAGTAATATCCCCTCCCTTAGATCTTTAATAGTAAGTATAGCCCCCTATAGATCCCTAGCGCTTTTTCCTATTTAAATAATACTAATAAGTAGCTAAAACCTCTTAGAAGATAACTGTTATAATACCTTCCCCCTAGCGTATAGTTAATAAAACCTTAGTATTTATCTCTAAGAACCTCACCTCTTACTATACTACTAAGTCTATATCTTAAGATATCCTTAAGAATAAGCTAATAGATAATAAGATCTATATCCTCTATTAAGAAATAATCCTAAAGATAAAAGTATTTATATTAAGCTACTATATTACCTTCTATACTATTATAAACACTTAACTAGCTCTTACTTTAGCCCTTAAGAAGCTTTACTAAAGTAATAATATAATAAAGTAGTCTATTATTATAGCTAAGAGGATTAAGATTAACTAAGACTAAATATAAGAGGTATTCTACTATAATAGCTAGATATAATTCTTTAAGAATAGATATAAAGAGGTTTCTAGAACCCTCCTATAATAAGTTAAGGTTATTACTATCCTTAATAGTAGTAGCAGCTCCTATAAGGAGCTAAAGTATAATAAGACTAACGTCTAGGTCCCCTTTAAGACTAAGTATAGTAAGGAGGGGGCTTACCTAAGCGACTTCTATACTATATTCTTAGAGGACTACTTAAGCGTTACTAATAAGAATATTAGCTTACTTTTAGCTAAGTACTTTAAGCCTATTTAAGCTATTATAAAGCTAACTGTTTAAGATATAGCTAAGAGCTATATTAATAGTATTACTATAGCGATAATATATCTCCTAGTAGTCTATATCAGTAAAGTTAACCTATTTAATAATAATAAGATAAAAATCTAAAAGATAGTATAAGATAAAGTTCTAATAAGCTATTAGTTTATAGAGCATAAAGCTAAAGATAGCTTAAGCTATAAGCCTACCTTCTTCTTAATAAGGCTGCTTATCTAAGCTATTAGTAACTATATAAAGCTAGAGAATAAGATTATAAAATAGGTAGGATACTAAGGTATTTAGCTAGAAGAATAATAAAGGATATATAGTTTTATAAGACATAAGAATTAACTATTAAGCTACTACTAGAGGGAATTAATAATATTATATATAAAATAAGATAAAGCTATAGCTAAAGCTATTAATAGTTAGACCTAGTAAATAGGTATTTAGAATTTTAATTAATTACTTATACTAAGTGACAGTAAGTTAATTAGATCTAAAGTAAGCTCTAAACGTAATTATTCTTTCTTTATAACCCTTCTAATCCTTTAATATTAATTATCTACCTAAGATATTAAGTAACTTTTTATAGGGGATATTTTTATAAACTAAACCTAAAGTAATTTATTACTTTAAAGTATAGAGGTAAGAAGTTATAAGATAGTATAAGCACCTAAACACCTAACCTAAGCTAAAAAAGCATTATATATAAGCTAGCAGGGAAGCCTAATAGAAGAAGTATAAATATTATCTATATCTCACTCTTAGCCTCACCTTCAGCCCCTAATAGATATTATTATAAGCTATTTAATAATACTACTATATTAACTATATATTATTAATCCTAGCTACTAGAGTATATCTTCCCTACTAAGTTAGCTTTAGCACTTCTACTTCACTTAGCCTTACTTTAAACTTAAATTAAGCTAAAGACTTACCCTATATACTAATACTACTACTACTAAAAACTACTTATACTATCTATATATTACAATAAGCTATTCGCTAGTATAGTAATATCTACTATATCCTATTACTCCTACCTCTTTATATATACCTTCCCCTACTATATTAGTTTAAGACCTCTACTATAAAAGGTATCTATTTCTTCCTAAACCTATAGTTAAAACGCTACTATAGATATTACTACCCCTCCTATAATAGCAATATTATAATATCAAAAGTATTATAACTGTTAATAATAGTACCTTCTATACTATAACCTCTAAGATCTAAAGTATAAAAAGATACCCTCCTTACCTTCTAACCTAGCTTATAAAACTTCCTTCCTACACTACTATAATTAATAGCTTTATATCTTTATATCTTTATATCTTCACTAACAACCCTTCTAAGCTAATATTAGCAACCCTTATTACTTTCTAACCTAGCTAATTAAAGCTACTTCTTATAATACTAGTAGTAATAATAATCTTATATTTTTAGCTATTACTAACAGCCCTCTTAAGCTAATAGCAGCATCCTCTCCCTTAGATCCTTAATAGTAAGTATAACCCCCTATAGATTCCTAGCGCTCTTTCCTATTTAAATAATACTAATAGGTAGCTAAAGCCCCTTAGAATATAACTACTATAATAGCTTCCTATTTTAAGCTTAATAATAACCTCTAGCTTACTATTATAGCTACCTAGCAGAAGCTTAATAATTCTATTAACTTTATATATACTAACCTTACCTCTTACTATAATACTAAGTTAATAACCTAAGACGTCCTTAAGAATAAGCCTACTAATAATAATATCTACTATATTATTATAAATAAGATACTCTTAATAAAACCCTTTATATTAAGCTATAAAGTAGTCTTCTATACTAGCTAAAATACTATCTAAACCTTTATATTAGTATTTAATAAGGTCTATAATAGTAGCTATACTATAAGACTATCTATTATAATAGCTAGAGGTATAGAGATAAGTAAGGAGTTCTAGAGGGATATATTCTTAAATTAAGGCTATAATAGCTTCTTTAAAAATAGATATAAGGAGGTCCTTAGAGCCTTCCTATAGGATATTAGTATTACTATAATCCCTAATAGCTTAAGTAGCTACTATAAAGAGCTTAAGTATAATACTACTTATAGCTAAGTCCCCTATAAGCTTTATTAGTATAGCTATAAGAGTAAAGTCTATTTAGGTTATTACTATACTAACTATCTTAATAAGGCTCTAAAAGAGGCTAATAAGGTACCTAGTAAGCTTATAGCTAAATACTTTAGGGATATCCCCCCTATTAACTATATTACTACTTAAGATATAGCTAGAAGCTGTATAAATAGCTTAAGTATAGCTATAATATATCTCCTAGCCCTCTATATAACTAGAGTTAATATTTTAGATAATCTAATAATTACTGCTATAAAGATTATATAGGATAAAGTTCTAGTAGGTAACTAATAAGCTAAGGTTACTAATAAGAATATAGCTATAGAGAAATCCCTCTTCTTCTCTATAAAGCTACTAATATAGGCTATTAATAACCCTATAAAGCTAGAGAATAAGATTATAATATAAATATAGCACTAAAGCTATAAAAGCTAGAGGGGTAGGGTAGTAAATATAATTTCACTAAATATAAGTATTAACTGTTTTACTACTTTTTTTTAAGGCTAAGAAAGGCTATAATAGAAGGGGGGGGGGAGGTTTTATAATTTCTTATAAGCAGTTTTAGTATACTAATTTATAGTAGTTTTTAATTTTATATATCTTCTTTTTATTTCTTTCCTACTTATACCTTAATAAATAAATAGTAAGTACTAAGCTACCTACTATATTAAGCTAGTATACTTATAGGTAAGGTATTATAACCTTAAAGTAGAAGTTAGAAATAGAAATATAATAATAACTTTTACTAAGCTTTCTTCTCCTCGTAATATTATATAAGAAAAAACCCCTTAAGGTATAGAGAAAAGAAAGAAAAAGAAAAAACTCTACTTTATTCTAAACCCTCTACTAATCCTTATATATTATTAATAATCTCTAAATCAAAATCAAAAGGTTAGCTTCTTATATAAAGTAGCTTAATCACTTATATAACAGAATAGGTAGTTTTCCTTTTAGGCCCTAGCTTAAGCTTAAGGTTAAGCCTAGGCCCCTAGCTAACTTCAGTCTTATACCTCCCACTAGTAGTAGTAGTAGTATATATAGTGTACGCTAATTAGTAAGCTTACCTTAAGGACCTACTATATATATAGGTTACCTATAGTAGAGAGGACTAATAGATTTAGAAGCTTTTCCCCCTACTCTATAGAGGTTCTAGCTAATATATTTAAAAGTTCTTTCCCCTACTTTATAGGGGTTTTAGCTAATATATTTAGAGGTTCTTTTACAACTAATTATTTTCACTTAATTAGGATGAGGTCTAAGGGTAGCAGATTAAAGGTTATATAGGTAGTTAAATATAACCTTTCTTCTAAAAGGTATAATAAATAAGTATAGCTTATAATATATACCCCCCCTCTAGCCCTTATATAAGTATAGGTTTAGTATAAGCTAAAGGTAGTTAGTATAAACTAAAAGTAAGTTTAGAACTTTATTAATCTAAACTACTAACTATACTACACCTTATAAGTAAATAATATAATAATATAATTTTTTATATTTAGTTTACTTTTAGTTTTTCTTTTTCTTATTAACCTTTATAATAGTAAGTTATTTAATCTTTTGCGCTATTATTTAACTAACTTTTTATTATTATAGCTGTATTTTTAGTATGCTTTTAGTCTATTTATTCTATAAGTTAGTTTAATCTAAATCCTTATTAACTACTAACTTATATAGATCTAGTTACTACTTATTTAGCTTCTATAAATAACGCCTCTTATATATTATTACTTACTTTTTCTCTATTATTTTACTATAATTAACTTTATTTAGCTTACTCTCTTTAACTCTAATAAGGAGATAAAGTTTTCTCTTCTAGTTAGTATTAAAAGCTTACTCTCTAACTATATTAAGTTTATTAGCTTCTTTAATAGTGAGGAGTTTATCCTTAAGGATTTTAACTTTAAGGATAACCCCCTCTATAACTTTATTTAGTCCCTCTTTATTTATCTTATTATATAAGAGCTTACTTTTATATACTTTCTAGCTATTTATTTATTACCCTTCTAATATTATATTAAGGTATTTATAAATACTAACTTATATTTAGTAGTATCCTTTTAAATAAAACCTAAAGATCTACTTATATAGTTCCTTACTTAAAATATATATTTATTATAGTTAAAGCTAAGAAGCTTAGTAATATTATAGCTTATTATAATATCTTTAAGTGAGGTATATTAACTTACTATTTTTAAGTTATTATAGAGGTTAACTATTCTTAAGTAATATTACTTATTATATCTACTATTTTAATAAAACTATTAAGTTTACTTATATTAATATAAATACTATTCTCTTACTATTTTAATCTTATAAAGCTAATAATCTACTAGAGTAATAAAAATATAGTTTACTACTATAAGGAGTTTACCTCTCTTAGTTATAACTATCTTATATATTATAGTGTTAATAAGTAAATTTTAATAAGTCCTTATTATTTTACTATTTTAGTTTAGTTATTAACTTTTTATTAGTTACTTATATAGCTTAAAGCTTATATAGAGCTTCTCTATATTACTTCTATCTAAAGTTATAAGATTTACGCTAAAGCTAAAGAGAAGTATACTACTAAAGTTATTACTAAAACTATTATTAGCGCTAATACCTCTCTTATACCTTCTATTAGTTCTCTAGTTATTCCTATCCTTAGCGCTCTTATTATTACCTCTACTTTAATATTACTTTTAGTTAAGCTTAATAAAGCTTAGCTATATTATCTTACTTAAGTTTATTTAGATATAACTAAGATCTTCTATAAAGTTTATTATTATTCTATTTTATCTCTATTTATAAATTCTAACTACCTTTTAGCTTACTAATATTATTACTACTACTTATATTAAATAAGAGAAATAGGGGTTTTATTTTTAGAGTTTTTATTTTACTTATAGTTTACCTATCTTAAGCCTATCTTAGCTTTATTATACCTTTCTATAGCTTTATACTATAATAAAGTCTTTTTACCTCTCTCTAACTTCTCTATTATAACTTATTTTACTACTAATTTCTTTATTCTACTCCTATTTATATACTATTATTAGGTTATAATATTATATATTAAGAGTTACTATTATTTTTATTTATTAGTTTATATTTTTCTTTAAACTTATTAACTATTTAGTTATCCTATAGGGATTATAAAAGTTCCTAAATAAGCTAGCTATATTCTAACTACTTAATTAGTAACTTATAATATCTACTTCTACTTATATATTTCTATTATACTATTAGAATAAACTTAACTTTTTATTTATTTTCCCTATCTTTAAAAATAAGTAGTAGTTAGGGATTATTAACTTTTTATCTTAAGAGTAAGTTATTTACTATATATTATAATAGACTAATATAAAAATAGTTATAAACCTTACTTAGAATATTTAACTTAATAATAGTTAGTAAGATTATTTTAGTTATTTTATACTTTAGGTATAATTAATTTAACTTCTTATAGAGTTATTTTATATAGAAGTTTACTAATAATAATTAGACCTTATTACTTACTTTATAGCGCTCTATTAGTATCTTTTTAGTATTTACTAATTACTTTATTATCTATTAAGCTGCTATAATTATAGCTTAAGCTAACTCTATAGTTAACTTTAGTTTACTAATAAACTTATTAGTAACTAATTTATATAAATTTACTAGCTTTAGTATAAGCTAAATTACTAATATTAGGTTAATATAATACCTATAAGTAAAGAAGAATAGGCTTACTCTTATTATAGCTATATTATAATTATTAATTACTAATTAAATAGATAGTAAGTAAACTTCTTAGTTATCTTAAGTAAAGTTAACTATTATCTATAAAACTACTTAGATCTTTTAGTTAAAGTATTTTATTACCTTATTTATCTATAAGTAGAAGGTAGTACTTAAATATTATTTAATCTTAGTAAGTATATAGAATTATTACTAGAACTAGCTTATTTAGTTATTACTTTTATTACTAATAATTAACTTTAGTATACTATAGAACTAATAATAATAGTTTATAAAGTATTCTATATATATTTTTATATTTATTAATATTATCCTTTCTAAAGTTATTATCTTTAAGAGTTTATTAATTATTACTTAGAGGTATTTAAATCTTATTTTTATTATATATAGGAGATCTATTATAAAGTTTATAATAAAGTTATAATATAGCTATTCTACTATTAGTAGTAGCTAAAGGAGTTTACGTTTTACTTATTACTATATTATTCTATAGCTATAGCTATTATAGTTCTTTATAAATTAATAGATAGCTATAAACTACTTTAGCTAAAAATACTACTAAGTTAAAATAGTTAGTATATTATTTTAGCTAAAATAGCTTATTATTACTAAGTTATAGTACTTTTAGATTAACTATATTTAGAGGGTATTTTATAAGTAATTTTTATCTATTAACTTTAGTATCTAAATTTAGTTTTTAAATATTAATTAATTAAAAGTATTTATATTATACTTAGTAATTTATAGTTTTAAGCTTAACTAAGAGGGGAAACTTTAATCCCTTCTTTTTACTATAGAGTAAGCTTCTTAGTATTAATTATTACTTATTTATACTTTATTCTAAACGTACTAAAAAACTAGGTCTTTAAATACTAATATTTTAAAGGTTTCTATAGGTATTAATCTATATATTTTTCTTAAAGTAAAGTTAGGAATTATTTATATTACTCTTCTTTTTTCTTATTTATTTTCTTAACCTTTTAAGGTATCTTATTTATAGTATAAGAGTGCGTTAAGTATAGCTATAAAGTAATTTAGTTAATATTCTAAGAAGAAGTTATATCTTAAAAGCTATTCTACTTAATAATTTTAGCGTTCTATTAAGTATTACTTTTATATAAAGTATTTAAAGCTTTTATAGTTAGTTAAGACTTTAAATCTAAAGTAGCTTCTTAACTCTATATCTTATACGCTTAAGTATATAATTACTATTAATAGCTCCTTATTATAGATTAAGTAGTTATATTAAGTTAAGGTTAGCTTCTATAAGTAAAAAATAATAAGATATTATTATCTCTATAAGTCTTCTTATATTAATACTCCTCTTAATATAAATCCTAAGTAGTTTATCTTAATAGTTATTAAGGTTTATAGATTAAAATAGTATAATATTAATATAGTCTAAAAGTAGTATTTAAGTATTTAGAAAGTATTTTCTTATTCTTTACTTTAGATAAATAAGACTTTTTTCTTTATAAAGAGAGTAAAAAGCTTTATAACCTCTAAGTATTTTAATATAAAAATTTAGTAATAATTAGTAAACTTAAAGAAACTTTATAACCTTTTTATAAAAATAAGCGCTTCTTATTTAATAATTACTTATATTTTTTCTATATTATAAGTAATATTTTTACCTACCTTAAGGATAAACCTTATATATTTTATTATTTTTACTAAAAACTTATACTTTACTAAGTTAAAGTTAAAGCTAACTTCTTTAAGCGTTTAAAGGATTTTATATACTTTTTATTTATAGTTTACTTAAGAGCTACTACTATAGATTAATATATTATTAATATATACTATTATAAAGTTATTAAAGAACTCTTAGAGTATACTATTAATATATTATTAGAATATTATTAAGGCTCTATTTAGCCTAAATAAGTAGACTAGCTACTTAAAAAGCTTATATTATATATAAAAAGTAGTTTTCTCTTAATACTTTTTAGCTATATAAATCTTATAGAAAGCTGCTATAATATTTAGTTTAATATATTATTTTATTATATTAACTTTTTAGAAAGTCTTTTAGATTAAAAGTAGAAAGTAATAGTTTTATTTTATAATTATATTTAATACTTAGTAATTATAATAAAATTATAATTCTCTACTTAGTTTTTAGATAAAGAGGATAGGTATACTTATAAGTAACTTATTAGTATAGATAAACCCCTTATTAAGTAGGTTAGTAAGTATCTTTTTAAATATTAATAGCTTTTTTCTTAATATACTATAAAGGGGGCTTTAGGGTAAAAGTGCTTCTTAGCTAGAGGTATTATAATTAAAGTAGATTTTATAATTTATATTAGGGTAACTTAAAAGTAGAGGATATAATTTAGTAGCTTTAAAAAGCTTTATAAATCTATTATAAATATATTATAGTAGTTTTTTAGAATAATCTTTTAGTTTCTTTATCTTAAGCGCTTTCTTAATATCTTTTAAGCTTATAGCTTATATCCTTACTACTACTTTAAATAACTTATTTCTACTAACTTTCTAATAAATTACTATAAATAAAGTAGTATTTAGCTAGTAGGTTTCTTAGATTTCTCTTACTTTTTAAAGCTCTTTTTATTCCTATAAAGTAATTATAACCTCTACTTTCTTATAAAATACTTATTTTTCTATTATATTATAAATAATATTATTTTACTCTATTTATAGTTTTTTTAAGAAGAGGTTAATATTTAACCTTTCTACTATATAAATAAAAAGTTACTATATATAACCTCTAATTTTAAGGTATAATATTACTACTTCTTTTATAATAGTTTAAGCTAAATTATTAATAAAGCTTTATAATTATTATACTTAGCAGTTAATATATAGCAAATAGAAGTAGTAAATATACTAATAATCTATTATTATATAGATATTATAGCTATAATCTATTAAAATATTAATAAGAATATTTTTATTAACTCTAACTATTAATATTATAGAAAGCTTATTTATACTATATTCTAATTAGAATTATTTCTAACTAATTTACTCTTCCTCTATTATCCCTAATATCTAATTTCATACTAAGGTTATTTATTTCCTAAATTAGAAATATCTTCTTCCTTCTTAATCTCTTCTAAGTCTAAGTATATTATTTCCTTAGTAGCTTTTACTACTCTAAGACTATCTTTTAACCTTTTAGTCTTTTAGTAGTCTCTCTATAAGTAGCTAACTTAATTATACTTAAAATAATAATATATTTCCTTATTAAAGTTTTTATTTATTCTTTTATATAAAATACATACTAAATTTATTATTTTAATATCTCTATTTATATCTACTTTTAGAAGTAATAACTTTATTCTAAAGGTTTTAAACTAGTATAAAATATTATAAATATAATATAATCTTTTTAATTTCTATATAATATCCTATATAAGACTTATATATTTAGTATATTTATAAGGAGTTAAGTAGTTAACTAGATAATTAAGGAACTTATATAATAGTACTCTATATAAATAGTTAATCTAAATACTATTTAGCTAAGTTATACTATTTACTTCTATAATAGTATATTTAAAGTAGAGAAAGAATAAAGCAAAAGCTTTATTATATTTTATCTTAAGCTCTAATAATCTTCTAAAAGCTTTACTTTCTATATTTAGGTTACTATAGGTGTAGTTTAAGTATACTAAAAAGGTATCTAGCTTAAATAAGCTATTACTACCTCTTAAGCTATAGAAGGCTATAACTACTAGCTATACTTTAGGTTTTAAGTAGGAGTTAATAAGATATTATACCTCTTAGTTGCTTAAGTAGAAGGCTTAATCTATCCTAATCTTATTATATATATTATAAGCCTTTCTACTTAGGTTAGCTAGGTATATAAATAATTATATACCTATAGGAACTCTTAATATATTAGACGTAAGAGTTTAAACCTTATAAGTATAGAAGGGTATCCTTCTTAAACTATAGAATATAAAACCTAAAGATTAATTATATTTATATTCCTATTATTATTATTCACTTTATTTATATATAGTTTTAGCTGCCTCTATTATAACCTCTAGCTAATAGGAAGACTATAATAATTAGTAGTATAACTTAATATCTTTTTCTCTTATATAACCCTTCTTCTCTATAACTTTACTGTTATTACTAATAATAGTTATAAGAAGATAACTATAAGATAGAATAATCCTTAGCCTAACGCTTAACCTAAGAGCGTAACCTTAAGATCTTATTATAGCACTAGGTTTCTTAATATAACCTATAGGAAAAGGTAGTAAGAAGAAGAGGAAGGCTATAGAGAATAACGCCTAGTAGTTAATATTTATAGCTAACTACTTAAGTTCTTTAATTTTACTACCTTTTAGTAATACCTCTCCCCCTAGTAATAAGAACCCCCTTCTAGTAGACTAACTACTAAAAAGAGCTTTAATATTAAACCTTAAATATTAAGTAATAGCTTAGAAATTATAAACTTTCTAATAAGAATATTATAACTATTAATATACTATTAGCTTTAATAAGAGATTTTATAACTAAACTATAATCTTATATCTTATTAATTAAAATAATAATAACACCCTTTTTATTAATATAGATAATAAGGTGTAAAAGGAAGAAGTTTATCTAGAATATAAATAGATGCTTTACTAATCTAATTATACTATAGCTATTAGTAGTATTCTCTATACTATTCTTATAGTATAAGAATTACTAATACTAAGAGTATATTTTATTCTAACTTCTTATAAAAAAGATAATCTTATAAGTAATAGTAAATTTACCTTCTATATAGCTATTAATAAAGTATATATACTATATTAGTCTATAGCTTTAGAAGATAAACTACTATTAATACTAATTAAGTTCTATAACTTAAGAGAGAGATCTAATAGAGAGAAGGAGAAAAACCTTAAACTATAAGTTAGCTTCTTACTTATTCCTATAGTAGAATCCTTAAAATAGTAAGAAATTAGTAGAGGAATAATTAGAAGTAGTAATAAGACTATAAAATCTTATAAACTTATTACTTATTAACTTCTTAAAAGTAAATCTTATTATATACTATATTTAAACTACTTATAGTATTATAAAAAACTAATAAACTTAATATTAGTGCTAATTTAGCTATTACTACTACTAAACTAGTAGCTACTAATAAAGTATTTATATCCTCTATAGATATTAGTCTTATTACTATAAGGATTCTTATTAGGAGCCTCTAGCTAGCTATTTAAAATATTTAATTTAGAGTTAATACTATTCTAAGTTTTAATAAAACTTAATAGAGTATTTAGTTTAGCCTAATAGTAGCTTTAAATAATAAACTTATTTTAGCTAAGCTAAATCCTATAGTAATATAGAGTTTTTTAGCTAAATACTAATAAGAAATAGGGAACTAAGCTAGTATTTTATAAATAAGATATTTCTTATTATAGGGAATTAGATATTTAGATCTTTAACCTAAATATAAAGCTTTACACTTTAAGTATAGAAGTAGAGATTATAAGCTATTAAAACTAACTACTTTATAGTAGTACTCTAAGCTAATAGGAATATTACTTAAAATAGAGGGAATAATAATAATATCTTAATAAGGGATATTAAAGCTTTAGAGATACTATATATAAACGTTTTACTCTATCCTAATAAGAGTCTATTAACTAGATCTAGAAGTATAAATTTACTATAGAAAACCTTATTAGTAATATAGACCTCTATACTTTTATTTAGAACTACTTTAAATATAAAAAGTTTTAGATAAGCTTTATATTAATTACTATTTAGCTATTAATAATCTTTTATAATACTTTTAACTTAAAATTCTAGAGATTCCTTAATAAACTAAATACTAATAATATAATTAAGGAATATCTTACTTTTATAGAGAGGAAGTATAAAGTAGTTTAGTATTAATTAAAAATACTAATTATAATTAACTATACTATAAACTTAGAATTAGAGGATAATATACTCTAAAGTAACTTAAAGTAAGGAAAAGGCTTATATTTCTTATATAATACTTAATAATAGGAATAGGAATAGCTTTATTAGTAATACTAAAATAAGGCTTATTACTCTTATAACTTTTAGCTAAAATATAATAATTATAACTAAAAAAATAGATAACCTTAAAATAACTTATAGAATAATATAAAGAACTAGAAATTTACTAAGTATAACTACTTAGGATAGCTAGACTTAGAAATATATTATATATAGAAAGATTTTAATACTAATAATAAAATTAATACTCTAGTTAATAGTAGCTATATCTTTATAGATATTACTAAAATCTCCTCTAATTTAGTATAAAAGTAGATATTAGACGCTTAGTAGATAGAAGGTATAAGCTAGATAATAGATTTAGCTTTTTAGATATTAGATAAAATACTAACTAATAAGACTACTTAATCTAGTTAAGACTATATTATAATTATATATAATATAGAGGATAGCTTCTAGTATATAGATAACTTTATTAAGATTATAAGCTTTTTTAACCTAACTTAAGCTTTATTTAAAACTAAGTAAATTATAGATATATAAATTAAACTAATAAAGAGGATAATACTAGCTAAATATATATATCTCTAACTTAATATTAAATCTAATAATAATAATATAATAGAAGAAGTATATATTAATACTAGTATATTAATAATTCTTATAGATAAAAACTAAATAATATATTTTATATAAAACCTAAAGTTCTAAGTAATTAAACTATAAAAAATAAATATAGTTAACTTAACCTTCTAAGTTATAGAATAAGTAATATTTAACTTCTATATCCTTAGAATAATTAATAATATAGATATTAATACTTATATTATTATTACTACTAAAGTTATAAACACTTTAGGAGCTAACTTACTTTTAAGAACCTTATTCTATAAAAACTATAGGATTATTATTAATTTTAATAAGAGCGCTATTAGATTTTAATTTATATATAATATAATAAGTTTAGTTTAATTTTATTAACTATATATAATAACTTATAGGGTAGATAATATATATATTATTATTATACCCCTTTAGACTAATACCTTTATTATTACTTCTTATTTAGACCTACTAAATAGACTAAGCTAGTAAGATAAAGTATAGTACTTTTAAGTAGAATATAATAATATTATAGATATAATAATAATAGGTAATAACTAAAAGCTTATCTTAGTGTGAAATAATATAGCTGCTTTATTTATAATCCTAAGGGGTAAGTAATTAGAGTATATTATTAAAATAAAGTTTAGAGAAACTATAAATCTAATTAAGTATATAGATATTATTACCTTAATAGGTAGCTAACCTCTAGTATAAGCTAGATTTTTAGTTAAGGAGTTCTCTTAAGCTATAGTAAACTCTTATAAGTTTATAAGATTTCTTAACTAGCTAGTACTTTAAGGACTAAAGCTACTAATTACTATAGATAATATATTATTCTATAGAATCTCTAAACTAATTAATATCCTAGTAATCTTTAGTAAATATAGTATTAAAATCTATAGTAGAGATATAGTATTTATATAGCGCCTTAAGGAAGTTTTAGATAAATAAGATATTTATTATAATAAGGGGATTATCTTTATACTAAATAAATAATAAATAAGAATTAAACTTATTAATAGATAGTAGAATTAAAAAGCTATAGTAAAACCCTACTTACTTAGTATAGAAGATCTTAACTTTATTAAAAGTATCTATAGTAAACTCTATATAAATAGTAAGATATCTTAAAGAGATAGCTTAATCTTAGTTATATACCTTATATTTATTATCTAAAGAACTATTAATAGCGTAAAAAAAAGCTATATTATTATAGACCTCTAACTACTTAACTATATTATAGTCCTTAATATATACTTAATACTTAACTAAGATAATATTATAATTGCTCTTAGAGGTAAAAAATATATAACTATAATAAATACTATTAGCTTTTTTTATTAACTACCTATCTTTTTAAAGTATTATAATAAGATAGTAGTAATTAATTCTTATAGTATTAAGATATCTAATATAATACTTATAAGCTTTAAGAATTTATTAGTATATACCTAGAGGTTTATAGATAAACTACTATATAACTACTAATACTTTATTTATATATATATTAATAATATTATAATATTTAATAATAATAATAAAAACTACTTTAAATATATTAAGATTATACTTAAAGTTCTTAAAAATAATAAACTCTATATCTTAGTAAAAAAGTCTTTTATAAGGTTCTTAAAAGTTAAGCTCCTTAGCTATATTATAAATAATAGTAAAATCTAATATATTAATAATTAGATTATAGTATTTTATAACTTTAAATTCCTAGAGAATCTCTATAACCTTAAGAGATATCTTAGAATAGCTAAGTAGCTCTAACATAATATTTTTTAGTTTAATATTATTATTAACGCCCTATAAAAAAGGAAAACCTATCTTAATATAAAACTTTATAAAGAGAACCTTCTTCCTATAGGACTTAATAAGTTAGCTTATATATAAAAGGTCTAAAAAGTAACTTTTAAACTTATAGATATTAAATATAAATTTTAGAACGCTTTCTAAGAAAACTTCTACTCTTAAGTTATAAGATATTACTATAACCTTAATAAATCTCTTTTTTTTAAAATTAATACTTATAAAAGAAGCTTTAAACTTATAGTATTCTAATTAGATATACTATAAAATAAAACTAATATTTTAAAATAAGATATTATATAAAAATATATTCTATTTATACTTTTTCTATTTAAGATAATATCTCCCTTAGAGAAGTATTATTTTATAATAGAAGTAGAAGTAACTAAAATTATCTAAATAGTAAGGAAACTCTAAAAACTTATATAATCTAACTACTACTTAGTCTAAATCTTAATAAACTATATAGCTATAAAGGGAATCTTTATATATATATTACTATAAACTATAGATCTAAATAAAGCTAACTTAAGACTAGTTAATATTACTAACTATCTCTCTTAGTTTAACTTAAATATTACTTATATCTTAAGGAAACTTAATATAATACCTAATATACTATCTTACCTCTTAATCTTATAATTAATTAGTAGCCTTAATAAATTTAAAGATAAGGATATCTTTATAGAGATTACCTATAGTAATACTAATAACCTTAATAATACTATAAATTCTATATTCTTAAGGGATAAAACCTAGTCTCTAGAACTATAGAGCGATATTACTTTAAGGATCTCTAAAGAATTTATTACTAAAATTATTAATAACTATAGAGATAATAAGAAATATAGTAAGATTTTTTAGTAATTAGACTAAATAGAAGTAGCTTTAGAGTAATAATAGCTATTAGTAGATATAAATATAGAAAAAGAAAAAGCTAGAAAATAGTAAAGATTATTAAAGCGTTATTAAGTAACGCTATAGAGCTACTTAACTAAAAGACTTCTCTTTTATAACTTTATAAATAGCATAAAAAGACTTTATATCTTATAACGCTTAATATAAGTAATACTTTACTTTATATATAATAATAAATACTACTTTAGTATTAATAGAATAATAGCTAAACTTTAGACTTTTTAATTTAATAGTATATATTTACTAGTTAGGCGATATATATTATATTATAGCTACTATAAAGAGAACTAGATTAATTAAATAAAGCTATTAAGCCTACTTTAGCCTCTATTAGTTATAGATATACCTTATAATATTATAATAATAGACTTTATTATAGATATATTAAAGGTTAATTTGCTTAGAATAATATAAGTATTATCTAATTTTATACTACTAGATATATTAGTAATAATTATATATAAGTTCTCTAAGAAGATATTATTACTTACTAGTAATAATATATATAAAGTAAAAGAATAAGCTAAAGTGCTTTTTAGAAGCTTTTAAATTACTAACTAAGATATCTTATACTAAATTATTAGTAATAAGGACCTTAAGTTTATATCTACTATCTAAGTAGTAATTTTTAATATACTATAAGTTAAACTCCTCTTATTAATAGTATATTACCTCTAAATAGATAGCTAAAGTAAATAAATAAACTAAATAGTTAAAATTATAATTTACTTCTATATTACTAAATTCCCTAATATTCTATAGACTAAGATATTACTTTCCTTATAGTATAATCTTAATAATACCTTTATAGTAATAATTAGCTGCTTACTAAATAAGGTTATATTAGGATTTAAGCTATAGAGTATTCTTAATACTATTATATAAAAAGATACTTTAGAAGTAAATATCTTAGTTTTATAGTAAATATACTAAAAAGAAGCTTTACTTCTAATTAATATAGCTAATACCTCTTATAAAGAATATTATAATAAACGCTATATAGATATAAGCTTTAATAAAGGTAATAAGGTATAGATAAGACTTAGATAGAGATTCTATCTCCTAAAGTAATAGAATAGTAAATAGATATCTTAAAAAATAAAGCTATTTTATATTAAGTATATTATTAGTCCCCTAGTATATAAGATTAATATACCTAGCTACTAGAGAATATACTTAGTCCTCTTAATTACTTAGCTATATAAGCTAAACTAAAGAGAAGACCTATTCTACTAGGAAATATTACTACTAGAGCTTATAGAAGTAAATAGTAATAAAGAATAAAAACTAAACTATATTATTAGTAGTAAAATCTTATATAAGAATTATTACTTATAAGTAGAATATCTTATCTAATAGAAGAGATTCTCTACTAAAGATAATACTTAGTAAACCTATAAGTTATTACTTCTAAATGCAGCTAATATTATTTATAATTATAAGGTAAATCTCTTTAGTATTATAGCTATTAGACCTTAATAAGGTTAGCTACCTAACTAGAAATAGTTAGGTTATTATATTACTTTTAATAAATAATATTATTATTTAAAAATAATAAACTATTACTAACTTTAATATTAAAGAGGCTTTATTTTACTATTATATAGTAAAAACGTTCTTTTATTATTATTTCCTACTAAACTTTAGTATTTTTAAAAAGTAACTTAAAATTAATAAAAGAGGTAAGAATAACCCCCTTAAGCTATACCTTCTTTAAAAATACTAAAAAACTTACTTTTAATTACTTACTTTAAAAATCTCTACTTAATATAAGCCTATTACCCTTCTTTTCCTCACTATTACTATTTTGCGCTTATATAATAGCTTTTATAATTACTTTATAAGAATACTTATAATCTTAAGTTAATAATAATAACCTCTTTCTTCTCTACTTCTTTATTAATAGATATATTACTACTATATCTAACTTTTTTCCTAAAGCTTAGCGTTTTTAGCTTAGCTAAGAGATTACTACTACTAACTCTAATAATAGTAACCTTATTAGAAATGCTACTACTAGTGAGGATATTAAGATAGCTAATAATATTATTAGTAATAAGGCTATTAAGTATAGCTCTTATATAATATCCCCTAAGGATATTAAGCGCCTCTATAGCTTATATTAAACTACTATAAAGATTAATATTTATACTTATAGTAGTAACTATAAGGATTATACTATTAGCCTTAAGCTTAATAACTTAGCTACTTAAACTATAACTTCTACTTATAATATTACTATTGAGGATATCTATAAGACTGTTATTAACGCTATTAATACTAATAAAAATAATAAGAAGTTATATAAGTAGTATTATAAGGAGCGTAAAGCTACTATAAAAGCTACTAAAGCTACTATAAAGACTGCTAAAGCTACTATAGAGATTATTAAAGCTACTAATAGAGCTACTACTAAGTAAGCTACTACTAAAGCTATTACTACTACTAGTAATAATAATAATAGTAATAAAGAGGATAATAATACTATTATAAAGAGCTTTAAGACCTCTTATAAAAAGAAAGTACTTACTTCTACTAAAAAGTATCTCTATTAGTAATTAATTAATAAGGTAAAAGCTTATACTACTTTTATATTTACTTACTATTTTAATATAGTTCTCCTCTAAGAGATCTACTTTATTATTAAAACTATTAATAGTATTAGTAATACTTTATCTAATACTTTTATCTACTATATTTAAAATATACTAAAGTATACCTTTAAGGAGTTTTATAATATTAAGAGCGTTACTACTAAGAATTAGGATATAAATATTACTACTAACTTTAAGAAGCTATAGACTAACTACCTCTCTAGCTATATTTATATTCTAGCTACTTACTTTATTAGAGAGTATAGTAAAACTAATAGTACTATTATAAGTTACTTTATAAAGCTTAACTATTTTAACTTTATATCTATTACTCCTCTTATTTATATTAGTATTATTACTACTATTAATACTTATATTTATAAAAACCTTATAAAAGCTTATAAGTGTATTAATATTCTTACTAATAGCCTTAAGATATCTATTCTACTCTACCTTAATAACGTTAAGAAGATTACTAGTAATATTATTACTACTACTAATAATACTACTATTATAGCTAAAAATATTAATACTACTACTATTAATAAGCTCTCCTCTTATATTATTAAGCTTAAGATTAATATTATAACTAAATAAGCTATTACTAATAAGATTTATACTACTATAGATAAAGTTAAGTAGACTAAAGTTACCCCCCTTTATATTAAGATTACTACCTTTTATACCTCTATTATAGAGATATAGAAGAAGTACTTTATTACTATAAATACTAATATACTTCTTATTAAGTATAGTTATACTTTATCTATATTTAATTAATTAATAGATTAATAAGAAGGATAATAGGATAGTTATAAAGGAATATAGTAAGGATAGGATAGAGAATAGAGAGGAAATATACCTATATATAGTTTAAAAGAATAATTAGGATAACTATCTCTAAAAGAGGGGTATATATTATAAGCTTTTCTACTTAGGTTAGTTAGGTATATAAATAATTATATACCTATAAGGACTTTTAATATATTAGATATAAAAGTCTAAACTTTATAAGTATAGAAGGGTATCTTTCTTAAACTATAGAATATAAAACCTAAGGATTAATTATATTTATATTTCTATTATTATTATTCACTTTATTTATATATAATCTTAGCTGCCTCTACTATAGCCTCTAGCTAGTAGGAAGACTATAATAGTATATTTATTACGCTTATATAATATATTTATTACAACTTCTCTTAAACTTAGGGGGGTTAGAGAGGGGCTTTAAGCGCTAAATATTACTTATTTCCTAAGTAATATTTAGTTTAAGGAGTAGTAGTAATACTAATAGTAGTACTAATAGAGTTACTATAAAGTTTAGCATTATTAACGCTAATATATTATTAGCTACTACTATTTATATTAGGTTTATAGCTAGCTTATTATTAACCTACTATAGGATTATTAAGTTATTAAGCTAGTTATTAAGCTTATTAATTACTATATAAATTACTTTAAATACCTCTTTCTTTATTAATATTAGTTTTAAGCTAACTACTTCTAGCTTAGTTAGCTTTATTTTCTACCTACTATTTATTGCTCTATATAATTAGTAAAGTAAGTATTTAAAATAAGCTTAGATATATAAGGGGCTAGCCTTTAGTTTATTTAATTTAGGGGTATTTTAATTATAGGAATTTAAACTAAAGAAAGGAAGTTTCTAAGATACTCCTTATATAGGAGAAAAATAGGTATAAGGCGCCTATTAAGTAAGTGTAGTTACTAGGGGCAGAATTCCTAATAGTCTATAGTATTACTTAGATATAATAAGTAAGTATAGCTTATAATAATAAAGTTATATTAAATTATAAAAATATCTTAATAAAGTTTTAAAGTAATATTACTCTAACTAAGGGGGTTATTTAAATAAAACCTATATTAAATAGTACTAAAGATAACTATTAAGACTTATAATAATAGCTTATAAAAACTAATATATACTAATTAAGTAATTTTAATATAATAAAAATAATAATCTTAACTTATAATAACTTATTCTTTTTTTTATTATTTTTAATAGTATTATTAATCTATCCCTAATACTTAAATAGCTATAAATCTTAGTTATTAAGCTTTTAGTAATTAATATAAAATATCTCTTTAGAGAATATAACTTAATAATTTAAGCTAGAGAAGAAAGTAACTTAAATAGAATTAAATATAAAAAAGTAATTAGTATATTATAAAGTATACTTATAATAAAAGTTTCTAATTATATTATAAATAATATACTTAGCTTAGTTATCTATATTCTCTTATTTAATCTCCCTAACTTTAATATCTAGTTATATCTTAATACTATTTATAGAAATCTTAATCTCTATATAAACTTAAAGTTTTATAAGAAATAATAATAATAATAATAATTATAATAAAAGTAGTAATAAATACTTATTAAATAAGTTATCCTCTTTAATAATAAGATTAATTAGTAGCTCTATAGTAATCTTAATAATAGCCTTAGTAATAACTTTAATAATAGCTTTAATACTATTAACTTCTAATTATTATATTTCTTTAACTTTATTAGTATTATTATCTATTACTTTTAGTATTAATAAGTTATATTATTTATTTATAAAGTTTATTTATAACTAAAACTATTAAGTAATAACTTTAATTATAAATTTATATATATTATTACTAATATAAAACCTTCTTTTTCTTATATTTACTTTATTTTAAAAGTTCTAATTATTATTATACCCCTTATTAATTAAGCTAGTTTTACTTCTCTTAAAACTAATAGAGGAGTTTACTATCTTTTTTATATTTAGCTAGAAGCTCCTTATTATAGCTATTTTATTAAAAGTAATATATTTTAAGTTAAATTAAAGTTAATATAATATAAGCTTTCTCTTATAATCTTTTTTTTAGAGAATAAAAATAGATAAAAAAGATTTTTATATTACTAGTTTTATTAGTAAAAATCTTAGTTTTAAAGAGATATTCTCACTTCTATATAATACTACTAGTTTTAATAACTATATTAGTTATATAGAAACTATATTATTATTATCTTATTTTAATATTATAATATTATACCTATATTACGCTCTAAATAGTATTAAAAAGCCTAAATTATATTAAAAAGCGCGTTAATTAATATTAGTAGTATTATTATTAATAGTAAAAAGTAACGTAGAGGGGTAATAAATCGCGCACTAACAGGGGTTTCAGGTAAGGCAAACGCAAATGAGTGCGCTGTTTTTGTGCGGACGAGCTTAGAGACCCCACGCTGATAAGTCTGAGACTGCAATTTTCTAGATTCATTGCTGCCACCTTCCTACTCGGGTGAGACCAGCTCTTCTTTTCTTCGTTTCATCAACAATGTGCGCTGAAACAAAGGAAATTCCTTGATCACGACCGGTTATGAGTTGTACAGCGTCGTGGGCTATGGTTCGAGAGCGAAGCGGCGCGATATTGGTGGCACACATGACACGACTGTGAGGGGCCTGAGAAGTTGTCTGGAAGTCAATTACTTTAGCCATGAACAAAAAGGCACCAAAGACAAGATACCCATGAGGCCAATTATAGCTCTAAGTCTATTTCAAAACCTTCCGTCCAGTCATCTACTCCCGGTATCACCAGAGTCTTATCACTAAACACGGTGCTGTATCTGTCTCCAGGGGACTCTTCTATATCAATCATTGAGAAGTTGGCCTGTTTCGGGAAAGACGGCATCTCTTCAGAAGAAGCATACTCTTGAAAGTCGACGCCACTGCATCTTGCACCACCTGATAGGGACATTGCATTTGCTGGGTCGGAAGATGTCGTAAATGCAGGAGCCTTAAGAGGTGTCCGGCTTATACTGGTCTCAGTCAATGCCGCTGAAGAAGGGCGTAGGCCAGCCATAGAAGTCTCGGTGTCTTGGTGAGGAGACCGCATGACCTTGCGATTCTCCGCTCTGGCAGCCTCCCACATGCGCAAGATAGTGTTCCACTGATGCCCACCTCGGTAATTCTCGCACGGCGTTTCCCATCTAGATGCCATGACCCGCTCTACCGCGCGCCATGCATTACCGGCACTGTTGCCGGCCCTCCGTTCGCGTAGTTCGTGAAGTACAAAGGCGAGAGCGTGCCACTGGTTGTAAGACTTCAAGAACCATGCCCACTTTTCGCTGCGACGGTCATGCTGAAGTCGGTACGATGCTTCGATACATTCGAGAGAGCAAAGAAAAAGCTCGTTTCGCCTCGCGGTATTGAATCTCGCGGGGTTCTGCGCCGGCTTGAACACATTGAGCTTCAGTTCAAGAAGCATGCACCGCACATACAATGCCGAGACCTGTATTTGTTAGAGTCAATGTTGGAGCCAGATCATCGCAATAGCGTCAAGGGACAGGAGAGTAGAGGAAGAGAATAAGTTTTCACCCATTGCAATGGATCCGATAGTGACAGACACTTCAGATAACCTTGGTGGAGATGTTGATGACATTGCTCGAGCCATTCATCCTTCTCGGCATCCGTCATGGATTCTACTGATTTCTCGCCTCGGTCTCGCGCCCGTCGAGAGTCGAAGACATACCGCCAGAGACGTGTAATCTCAACATGTACCCTAAGAAATGTGCTGTCAGTGAAGCCATCTCTCTCCGGCGGTCTCTCTAGCAGATCGGGAGTAAGATCGCAATCATTCACGTTGATAGGCATGCCAGCATCGAAGCTGCTCATCTCGAGCCTGTGTGTGCACAAATATTTCAGCATTTTTCCTCGTTACAACGGAAGCCTAGTATGGTTGGAACTTACATGGATGGGTCACAAGCGTAGTCTTCCTGAGCCGGTGCATCAATGTTGCACAGTTGCCATGCGAGCCTACGCCGCATCTCGGCCTCGAAAAAGGGAAGATGGAGTGCGCAGCCATCACGATGGATCCCTACAGACTGGAACAGCCTGATAGCAAGTCCGGATAATTTCCAAGATAGCCTCGCATCATGACGGCGAAGGATAATCAGGAAAGCACAGAGCGCCTCCAAGACTAGTCGATCATCTGTATCCATGAAGCCAGCCCTGACCAAACACTTCTCCACACCGAGCCTATACTTTGCGAGGAGATGGCTGCGGTCCATATCGAACAAAGATTGACAATCCTCGTCGTCTATACTGGTAACAGCCCCGTAGTATATGCAGAACATGGCGAGTTCCATGTTTCGTGGTATGCCAAATGTCACCTCGGTTGATTCGTGGAACCATTGCTCCAAGGAGGCGAGATGAAACAGACTGACTACCGCGTGGACGTTTTGCTTATATAAAGACCACATCTTCCAACGGTATGCTCCAGAGGTAGGGTGCAACTTGCAAATATCCACAGGTTGCGCGGTGCTGTTCCCGAAGATGGAATCGATGTTGTGGGCCAAGACATGAGACTCGAGAGATTCAAAATCAGCATCGTATCCTGGGTCTTCAGCTGTATCGTGTTCGCTGCCGAGCTGGGATTAGTTAGTCTCTTGATCTCATAGCGTTGCTGTTGCCAGTTGCCGAACTAGGGTCATCCTACTTCAACTCCCAATGACGCCCAAAACGAGCCGCTGATATACCGGCTTTTCCCCTCCTCCTTTATCAGTCTTCCTGTCTCTGGACTCGCCGAAATCTTTTGAGACTTCTCATATCGATCCTGTTCCATAGACACAGGCGGCGAAGTGGCAGCCGGATTGTTATCGGAAGCGGAAGCGGATTGTTGGGGTCCGTGGGGCGACTGCGGAGCGGCGGTCTGGAGGGCTTGTTGTATTCCTTCTTCTCCGATAAATGACCCAAGCCTCCTGACCACGTCCTCAAGCCTTTTCAATCTGTTGGTCAGCTCAGGATCGGGAGTGCCTTGTCGTCGACTTGCGCGGCCCATAGGATAGACGCATTCCACGCCGGCCTTGGAGCAGCCGTCGCAAGGCTTCTTCTTGTCACATTTGACCTTTCTCCGACCTAGATTGGCTCAGTGAGTCAGAAATAGTTCTGCAAAATCACTTGAAGGAAAATACGCCTCCAGAAAACAAAATGGACTGACGGCATAGTAAACAAGACCGCACAGCGGTGGTCTGGACAGATGCGCCTGAGCCGAGATCAGATTGTTGGGCGATTACGATGGTGTCTTCCATTTCCTCCGATTCATGTTGCAGAGGGGACATTTTCTTTTGTTTAATCTTTCCACGAAGCAATTTGTTGAGGTTGAAATCTACTTGATAAACACAAGCACGCAGGTTGCAAGGTGATTCATTCTGAAGGCCCCTAGAAAATACGATTTATCTCGGTGTCGAGCCAATCGATCTATGCCTATCACTAAGCACGACCAGGGGCCAACCGAGATAACCCAGGTTCCTTATCAATCTACATCCAGGGGTCTCGGGGCACCATAGCCGAGCGCTTCGACATCCAACTCTTTCATGCAAGTGTGTAGTTCGGAGCCCGAAGCCGTTAGGAGCCGGTTGGCATACTTGGCATGAGCACGTTCGGAGTTGTCACTTACACAATTGTCCGCTGAGTCCGTCTGCGGGGTGCGCGGCCACCATGGTCGTGGCGAGTGGACATTCTTCTGCCCAACCAACAGATAAAAAGGGACATGGTCAGTGACAAGAATGCTCGTAAACATCCTTCTGAGAGGCACCTTCCCGCTTGGACATAATTACATCACATACGTATCATGTATTCGACATTGGACGACATTCTCACCGCCCGAACCGCCAAGGATGCTGATGACGTGTTCGGTGTTTTCGCGACCGTTGTCGACAAAAATGGTATGCCATGGCTAGAATGTTACGTCGGTGTGTGGATCTAATCAGTAAATATTGCCAGGGGAGACTCTCTACAGCAAAGGCGCCGGTCGCGTCAAGTTCGACAGCGATGAAGTCCCCGACGAGGATACCACATACTGGGCTTTCTCGTGGACAAAGCTATTGACCACAGTAGCTGCACTGCAGGTTGTTGAGCGAGGACAGATTGCCTTGGACGATGAGGTTGATTCGCTGCTGCCAGAGCTCAAGAACCCTGATATTCTCTCCGAGGGTGCAGATGGCGATCTTGTTCTTACGCCGGCTGCGAACAAAATTACTCTCAGACATTTACTTACCCACCAAAGCGGAATCGTATACGATGGGAGAACCCCTCTGTTGATGAAGTGGCGACAGTCCAGAGGTGAGAGCGCACTCTCCTTTAGCGGCGATGTCATCAAGGCATTCTCCACTCCGCTGGTCTTCGAGCCGGGCGAGAGTTGGGCGTACGGTGGCGGCCTGGACTGGGCCGGCGTCATCATTGAGCGATTGAACCATATGAAGCTGGGGGAGTATATGCAAAAGAACATTTTTCATCCTCTGGGATTGCGACACACGACATTCCATCTGAATGCTCGGCCTGAGATCAAAGCAAAGCTAATGGATACGGCAATGAGAACCCCGGAAGGGAAGCTGGTTCCGACGGCTCCGTGGTATCCCGCAGACGCCGTGACCGATGCAGGCGGGATCGGAATTGTTACCAGCGTCTCAGACCACATCAAAGTCCTGGCGGACCTTTTGAAGGACAATCCTACAGTCTTGAAGAGAAGTTCCGTGGATGCCATGTTTACACCACAGTTCTCGAAGACAGGTCCTCAAGCTGTGGGTTTGATGAACATGCCGGTAAGCATATCTTCACCACCCAGCCTCTTCGCATTGAAGCCTCCATAAAGCACTAAGCTGATCGATTGCATCTTAGTTCATGCATGAAAATCTGACTGGAGGCGAGAAGACGCTTGGAAAGCTGTCGTTTGGCATTGGTGGGCTCGTCACCCTCGATGAAACTCCTCTTCTGCCTCGACATACATTGAGCTGGGGCGCCATGCCCGGAATGGCATGGTTCGTCAACAGGGAAAAGGGCTTGGCCGGTGCGTTTGGTACCCAAATGTTGCCTCCCGGCGACAAGAATGTTAACAGCCTCATTGGAGAGTTTCTGAAGGAAGCAATGAAGATGGCAAGGGTGTAAATAGAACGCATAGCTGGGTGTATACGTGCCGCGGGATAACCAAATGTTCGCGAGTCTGTGTAAGCCTGCATCTTTAGACAATCCGCATCAGTGAGCTTTCTTTCCTCTCAGTATTTGGGCTGCACTGGAATCTGAAGCAGCAGTGCATTGGCCGAGTCTTTGCCACCTGCTGTGTCCCAATATAAGAATAGTCACTTCTTCACATTCAATGTATTCAAGGTGGATAGCACCAAAATTTACCTGTCACATATGGTACTGGAGCGGGCAACAAAAATGGGAAGACGCAGACGGATGACGCGAACAGCTCTCATGCGACTCCAAGTTCGATTAAGATTGCTATTTAAGGTTGACGTCCGCTGCGGGAGTGCTGCTGGGAAGTGTGCTCCTACTGGGTTGATCCTTGCGATTGTCTTTAACCACGGCGGCTACGGAAGTTTATTCATTTACATCCCTCTCCCGTATCAAAATCTCGCCTTGTTCATTTGGCAATGTCTATTGAAGTGGGAATTGTCAGCTGACGGCGCATGCGACTTTCTACTATTGATTTGGGTCATCTTACCTGGCCTTGAACCTCCATATTCTCATATCTGCCTTGACCGTCGGGCATCTTGATATCGTATCGCTTCAAGACCTCCACGAGGATCATCTTGATCAGCATGTCGGCGAGGAACCTCCCGGGGCATGCAGCTCGCCCATAGCCCCAAGCCAAATCCTCTTTGCTCACACTCAAAACTTGATACTTCGAACGGGCTTCCTCTGTTTGTCGCTTCTTGTAGAATCGCAAGCCGTCAAACTCAGAGGGATTGTCGTAGAGCGCGGCATCAGCATTGATGGCACCGGTGGCAACCTCAATTCTTGCGCCCTTTGGGAGGTGAAAACCATTAGACAGAGTTACCGGGCCGGTGGCTTTGCGCTGGAACGTCGCTGTGATGATGGCATCAGCTTAAGTCTTAACGTGTGGGGAAGAAGTCATGGCAGGGACGTACTCAAGTCAGGAGAGCAAAACCGCTGTACTTCCTTGATGAAGCTGTCCATCTTTTCCAATTTGGAAGCTACGCGTCTTGTGAGTATATCTCCATGCTCGTTTGTGACCTCTTGTATTTCCTGGCGGAGAGCTGGCAGATATTCTGGGCGACTGGCCAGGTCGTAAAGACATTGAACGACTGTTGATGTCGTAGTGTGGATGCTTGCAGCACACAGAGGCATTTGGATATTCATTTGAAGTTGCAAATCGTCCAGATACTGACCGTCGTCATTGACGTAATCGAAGACGCTTGGGGGATCGGACAGAGGTTTGAGACCATTGGCCTTCTTGTTTTTCATCTGCCTCAAGACCACCTTTGCGCCGTTGCTGTACTGTTCGGCGAGACCTGGGAAACCAGGGAGGTACTTGTGTACGATTGGCAAGAGAAACGACGGCCACTGCTTTGCACCTATCGAGTAGACAATTTGATTGATGATGAGTGTGCCTGCAACGTCAAGAAAGACCTCATCCTCGGCAGCATCGGAACCGAGAAAGCCTCGAACGTTTGATTTGGTGATGAGAGGAATGATGGATGACCACACATTTATGGAGGCCCAGTCTGTGTGATAAGTGACGAGTAAGAAAGTGTGCAATATTGCTACCAATTAGAACGTTGGCGAAGGCGTACCTTTTTCGTGAGCCGGAGGTAACAGATTCGCAATGTGTTCGCCAACCATGTTCTGGAATATTTCGGCGTAGGAATCTGATGGCACAAGACTTAGAATAATCGAATAGAAATGCCTGATACAATGATCTCACCTAAGGCTGGATTGAACTTCGCCGAGAACAGCTTGATTGACCAGTCTGGTAGGGCACCAACTTTGGTGTACCGTTCAAGAGTGAACTAAGTGTTGTCAGTTTCTCAAGTTCAAATCATCGGGGAGAGTGTGGGTGTTCGGACCTCGTTTAAGGCGGCGCTAAAGCTGAGGTTGGGATTGCTTTTCAGTTCATCCATGAATCGAATGGGAAGAACAATGTTGCAGCCTAAAACAAAACGTTTCTTTAGCACCCGAGACATACAGTATTTGGGCGTGAGATGAATGGGAAGCAATATCAACCTAGTGGGGTATCAATGGCAAAGATTTCGTTTTTGAACTAATTCTAGTTAGAATATGGAAACTCGATTTCGATACTGATTGACAACTACTTACCTTGGAATACCCTTTGGCTAGAACTTCTCGAGAATTCCGCACATATTGCTGTACCCTTTCTTTCCGACTGGGGAACTCGTTCTCGAGAGCGAAGGGTACGTTGGGGCGGAACCGGCCCCAGCTACGCGCCACGAAGAACACGGCAAGTAGTGCCAGCAGCGCAAACAAGGCAACGAAGGCATAGTTATTCCCATTGGTTCTCGAGAAGTAGGTAAGGAACGGCGATACGATCGACGGCGATTTGGCCGCATACGATGATAGAGTGTCCATGGTCCGATGGCTTTGTTTCAATCAGCAACGCGAGAATCAAAGGGTTTGCAGGCAAATTCAAAGATAAGTTGGCGATCAGCATGAAATGAGGATAGGAATTCGATATCAAAAGACTTATAGAGACTTCCACTGATTCCGTATTGGCGGTAGGAGATTCTCAACTGGCCTAGCCAAGAAAACCACATAGTACAGCATACACACCAGCGCGTAACTCTCGAGTATCTCGGCTCTGACGAGGTCCTTCGGGGAGCAACGATTGTCAAACTCAACTGCATCCTTTTCCGGCATTCCGATGCCGACTGTGCGTAGAACAAACGTGTTCGGCTTTTCTTCACCGATGAGTCCGAGTGTCTACAATTCGGGGTCTCGGACACCGACTCCTATCAATTAGGCACCTCTATCCTTCGAGCAATCAAGCTTTGAATTGCTCTGAGGGTGGTTGCATGACACTTTCAAAGGAAGATGAGTAACTCAATTCCTTGTGTTTTCTTGCTCCCTGACCTCCAGATTTTGTTTCCTACGGGTAAAAGAATCTCCTCTCGAAAATAGTGCCTTCAATTTCCCAGCAACATCATAGCCCTTCGACCACATCTCTTATTGCTATCTATTCAAGATGGGACTGTTACAACTTGACACCGCGGCGATCACAGGTGTCGCCTCGGGAACCACGAGTACTGTCGCCCTTGCGATTCTGGCTCTGGCGTTTTACTTGTGGACAGCGAAGGGATCGGCAATGCAGCACCTCCCTCCAGCTCCAAAAGGATACCCATTTCTGGGAAATCTCATGGACGTTGTGAGCGCGGGTGGCTTGCTACATCTCAAGATGATTGCGTGGGCTCGAGAGCATGGCGAGATCATTCGAGTCGTTCTTGGACCCAATACCGAGTATGTCATCAATTCCGACCGCGCTTGTGCCGCGATATTTCAAAAGAATGCAGCGATTTCATCTGAGCGGCCCGCCTGGCTTGTTGGACAGAAGTACATCACCAACTATGAAAGCATGGATCTTTTGGATGCCAGCAATCCCCGATGGAAGGTTAGAGTTCATGAATCTGGCAATTGATATAACGCATTTGCTGATGTGACATATCTTCACAGTTGCAACGGAAAATAGCACTCCAGAATCTCACCAGCGTTCAGCGCGCCGATGCTGGTCTGCCATTTTTGTATCACGAAACGCTGAAGCTTCTACATCAGGTTGCGCAAGATCCGAATGCAGGCACAGAGAAACAGACGAATCTGTGGGATAGCATTGGGCGCTACGTTTATAGCACTTTCACATCCCAGCTTTACGGGCTCGAGGTCAGTTAGAGCAAAATGCAAGGAGTTGCCTTCACACTAATAATGGTTCATCACAGATAACAAAACCTGATAGCGCAGCAAGCCAATACATTTTTGGTAAATTGTTATCCAAGGCTCAACTGGATTAACTTGCAGACACTAACTCACCCCTTGTCAGAAAGTGCCATCGATGAGATAACATGTACAGTAAACTGCCATTCCTCTGCAGCTTCACCAATGCTCACTTAGACCCCAATTAGCGACAATCTCTGGTTTTTATATCGCCGACATCTTTACGGCGCTCGACTACCTGCCACTGGCTTTGAAGCCATGGGCCAAGAATGGCATCAAGAGACATAATTCTGACGTTGAATTTGTTCAGAACCGGATGAATGTAAGTCCACATGCTCCTCCGTCGTTCTCTCGGTTCATCTTTTGTGTAATACTGATGGAAAAAATAGTACGCCAAGAAGCTTGTAAACTCCGGATCAGCTCCGGACTCCTTCATGACACGTGTTCTCACCAGTTCGGATAACTCTGGTGCTAGTGAGACTGAGGCTGCCTATGTCGCCCTCAAACTGATAGCGGCCGCATCAGATACGGTAAGTATTATTGCAGATAATGAGTTCACTGTCACGCAGAACGATAATTGTTTCTAGAGCCGCGTGAGCACATGGGTGTTTCTCGAGCAGATGATGATGAATCCACGCGTTCAGCTGCACGCTAGAAAGTTGATAGGTTCGTACTTTCCAAAGAGCAAGAAATACAGAATTCCGTGATTGTGGAGTTACTGCGAGTTTTGACTGACTATCCACCATAGACGATGCCGTAGGAGACAGACTGCCAGTTTGGGGAGACATCGAACGGATACCATACGTGCGATATCTCATGAAAGAGACGTGGCGAATGCGCCCGCCTGTTGGAAATGCCCTCGCTCATCGTATCACCGCCGACATTGCCTATGAAGACTATGTCATCCCTGCAGGCTCTACTGTTCGACCAAATATTTGGTATGTTGAGTGACTTCTGTCTTTGATTGTCAGAAATACCTCGGCACGTCAAGGTGGAAAGTTTGATGCTGACTTTCCGTCATCAGGGCGATTGGTCGAGACCCCAAGCGTCATCCGGATCCCGATACATTCAGACCAGAACGCTGGGAGGGCGACGAGTTGTCAGTGAGTTGATTTAGTTTTATTGCCCTTCGACATCACATCGATTGAGGAAAACCTGACACGCACGCGATATTCAGACCCAGCAATCTGCGAACCTACCTGATGCCACCCAAAGAGACCACTTTGCATTCGGAGTTGGCCGCCGGTTTTGTGAGCACTTCCCCTTTGGGGCCTTTCATTCCCATATGTTCTCTTCAGGCTCACATATTCATGGAGTTTCCCAGGTCCGGGCGTACAAGTTGCCGAAAGATCATTTGCCGTGGCTATCATGCGAACGCTATGGGCTTTTGACATTGGGGTTCGGCCCGGCACCCCACTGCCGCTGAACCCTGACGACTACATGGAGAAAGAACTTCCGGGAGTACCTGGGAGCAGGCTTCCGTTGAGTTTGAAGGTCAGACCGGAGAGAAAGTCATTGATTGAGGAGGCGTGGAAGAAAGAGTTGGCCGAATGGCAGGTCTATGTGGGTGACAGCCTTCATGCTACGTGAGTCGAGTATCTGCTGACATTGTCTCGACGTTAGGGGAACATGGATCTTGATCCTTTGGAGGAAGTGCTGCGCGCACAGTAGTATTAGAACTGAAGCATTGCATCTCTTACCGATCATCGTTGCGATGACTTCGTCCAAGAGTAATAGGGCGCTTCTGCGGGCACACGTATCCAGTAGCAATAGAACTCCAACATGCATTCTCCCATTTCTATCATTTCCTCACATACATAGATTATGCATAACCTCACAGGTTCGGTTTAATCGCCTTCTGACGTTAATCAGAAGACTTGACAAGAGATTCGTTGGATGTTTGGAGGTCTTCAGCCTCACTGATTAGATGGAGGCTTCCCTGCCTCGCACGAAGCCATGCGACAGCTTTTAACGCTGATGCAGCTTTCGTGATTAGTGGAACTTAGAACCAAATCGATTCAACCAAAGAGAATAAGATGGATCATTTATACGACAAAGTTCTGAAACCTGGCTACCTTGATGATTCCCCCGAGGCCTGATCTTACAAGCTTTGTTGCATTCCGGGTTGTGCCTGACGGGCATCAGGTGAGGTCCAAGGTCACAAAGCATAAGTGTGTGGTGGAGAGTTCTGAATGGCTACGAATAGGAGAAGTGGCTAGTCAAAATGAATAAAACTCAGTCCAGGGTGAGGTGAGCCTCTGTACTTGTGATCTAAGGCAGCTATCGTGATGGGACTGTAGCTGGGGGCTCGTCTGCACCCGGTGGTGGCCCGAGTGTCTTTCCCATGTCCTCCTTGTTTCGAGTAAGAAATGCGAGCGGCAACATAGGCGCCCACATTGCGATGTTGTTAGGGGAAGCTGGCTCTCGCTGGGGTGGATTGTTGCAATTCACCAGATCTCCGTCCGCGTAATGCTCCAGCACAAATCCGTCGTTGTCGAACCAGTAGTCAAAGATTTGGCTTCCAAGCAAGTGTCTGCCTATGCCCCAAACGAGTGACCATCCCTTTTTCATGAGAAAGTTGTGACCCTTCATCTCGCTGTCGAAGTCATCAACCTCAAAGCTGCAGTGGTTTGCAGTGCAGGCCGTGACATCCCCGGCAGAGACGAAGAAGCTCTAGAAAATAGTCAATGCCAGTATGTCGAAGGTGTATGATTGGAACTTACGTGATGATCGACATATTGTTCACCTTTGTCAAGGTGCATAAATGTCATGACATCCTTTCCGTTTTGAGGATTGAACAGGGAATCTGTTGCTGTGAGGGTGAGAGTATCGAAGTACCATTGACGGACTTTCTCGAAATCGTCATGGCTGACTTCATAACCGTAGTGTCCCAACTTGTGGACGTCGCTGGGCCCGTCATCGAAGCGTTGGAATTCCCCCTTCCGAGACTTCGTATCCCAAGTGTTGTAGGTCAGCTTCTTTGGCACCTCGTCTTGGGCGATCTTGCGTTCGTGATGACCCCAGTGAAGGTGGACCAAGCCCCCCGCAGGGTCGGTCAGGGTGACCTTGTCGCCTCCTATGACATCTTCGGCCTTGGAGATGGGGGAAGCGCCCGGTAGTCCAGCTGCAGCCTTCAGGTCGTCATACGTGTCAACACTCCATCCGCCGCCAAGAAATGCTGGTTTGCCGTCCGCGGACTTCTCGGATATATAGCAGGCCGGGCTTTCGCCGAAGCCGCGATACCAAATCTTGTCTGGCGTTGCCTGCACTCGTATGAGGCCAAAGTCGGTCAGAAATTTGTCCGCTGCGTCGATGTCCGTATGTGTGTACCATACATACATCAGGCTCTTGAGGTTGATTCTCTCAGGAATTGGAGACGCCATGGCCACGACAATGAGAAATAGTGGAGAAGGTTCTTGAGGTGGCAATTGGAAACGAGATCCGGAGCCCATGTGCGGCTTTTGGTGAAGTTCCTTCATGATCGCACAGGATATAACTCGTCTCGACGGTGTCGAAACGGGGAGACGGATGCCGAACAGACTAGCCCCTGCACGCGTTGATCGGTCTCGGTCTCTCCGTCCCCAAAGCCCGGCACCTGCTGGAGGTGTCGCTCAAACTCTCCGAGAACGCGATTTTCTTTCCGCAGGGCTTTTGGGGTTTCATGTAGGACCCCGGAATGTTCGATTGACGTTAGCATACGAGCAAGTACCCCCGAGGAGGACTCTTCAAAAGCTGCAATGTTTATCTCGGCTCATCTCCAGATTTACCTACGAACACAAGTGTCACCCTTAATTCTCAAGCTCATCTGAACACAAGAACAATATTTCATCATGTCATTTGACCGTTTGATTCGTTTTGTGGATGAGGAAGGCAGGACATCGTACGGCGACTTGGACAAGCCCCTGGCGGCTAAGGAGATAATTGGGACCCAGGTCACTGTCGTGGTTGGAACCTTACAGTACGGGTTTACCAGGACAAACGAGAAACGCACAGTCGCAAAGGTCAGAAGTGCACTTTCACGAGTTGAGTTTGTGAGAGGTTAACGCTGTGATAGTTGCTTAACCCAGTTCCTGATGCACCTTCGGTACTATGTGCTGGTCTCAACTACAAGCTCCACTCCAATGAGACAAACGTACGAATGGTCTCCAATAATAATTCCGAGATGACAAGCATCACTGACACGTCTAGACAGTTTGTCATCCCGACAAAGCCCGCCATCTTCATGACGCCAGCTGAAAGGCTCACCGGTCCCCTCGACGACATTGTCGCCCACGATGATGCGCAGCCGATGTTGGACTATGAAGGCGAGCTAGTCTTCGTGTTGTCCAAAGATGCGAAGGATGTGAAGGAAGAGAACGCTCTCGATTATGTTTTGGGGTACACTATCGGCAATGATGTTTCTGCGAGAAGTCTGGTCCCAGTGGAGATCTCGGGAAACCAGATGGGCCATTCCAAGTCGTTTGATACCTTCGGCCCGATTGGCCCTTGTATCACTTCTACAAAGCTGATTCCCGACCCCCAAGCACTCCACCTGGTAACCACAGTCAACGGAGAAAAAAGGCAGGATACTAAGACAGGGGAGATGATCTTTAGCGTTAAGCAGCTGATTGCTTACGCGTCGAAGAACCGCACTCTCAAACAAGGAACGATTGTCATGACTGGCACACCCAATGGCGTTGGCTGGTTTTCAAACGGTTTGCTGGGCCACGGAGATGTAATTGACGTTGAAATCAGCGGGATCGGATCCATTTCCAACAAGGTCGTGTTCAAATAGATTATCACATATGGTCTTCTGGAGAATATGAAACTACTTTCACTTGACGGAGTACTTGCCTTTCCGCATTCCATAATAACAACACCAAGGTGACTCTGAGTTGGTAATCAGGTACTTGTGAGGTCCCTGACTGCCGTTCGGATAGGTCTGGCGAACTTGCCGAAGTGGATACAGCCCTCGCGTACTTCAGACCGGCGGCCGACTGAGCCTTCGGCTTCTACTTAAGGTCATGCTAGACAAGGAATGCCTCAATATTGATGGCAACTTGTTGAAAACACTAGATTGCACAGATACTTACCTGCCTAAGCACATCAAACTTGGTCTCAAGTAGCGATCATGGCCACCATAAACCAAGAAATCCGAAACGTTGCAGTCATCGGTGTAAGAAATCGATGGCAAAGACAGAATGATGCAATAGGGCTTGTGGCTGACCAGGAGTAGGGCACCGGTCTTCTCGGGTCTTTGATCTCGAAAGAACTGATCCAATCTGGTCTATTCAATGTCACTATATTGAGTAGGGGAAAAGCAGTTGACGCTGGCCTCGGTGCAAATCTAGCCATTGTCGACTACAACGATGAAAAGAGTCTTGTCGAGGCGCTAGTGGGCCAGGATGCTGTCGTGAGCGCACTCTCAAGAGAGGCAATTCCACTTCAAATCCCATTGATTGACGCAGCCGCTACCGCCGGCGTCAAGAGATTCATCCCATCCGAATTCGGATCGAACTTACAAGATCCTCAAATACGAAAGTTTCCGAACTATAAACACAAGGTTCAAGTGGAAGAATACTTGGAACAGAAGGCAAGGTCTCACGGCATAACTTACACTTACATCTATAACAACGTGTTCATCGACTTGTCAATCGAGACCGGAGTTACCATTGACCTCAAAGAGCGAAAAGCGCGTTTGTACAACGGAGGGGAACGGGCGGTCTCTATAATTACGATGCCGACTGCGGCGCGAGCAGTTGTCGCCGTCCTGAAGCACTCAGAAGAGACCAAGAATCGACCCGTTTATGTCCACGAAGGACTAATGTCCCAGAAGCAAATACTCGGTCATGCGAAAGAAGTCATCTCGAAAGGAGAATGGCACGAGGAACAGGTTCACCTGGACGAACTTGAGAAGCATCTTGCCGCACAGGCAACTGTGGGCGGGTCCAAGATGGGCGTTTTCCACGTGTACGCTGTGAAGGGCGCATTTGGTGACGGGCTTGGGAACCAGTATGGAGAGACTGACAACCAACTATTGGGGATACAGCCATTGTCTGAAGAGGGCTTCAAGGAAATGTTGGCTGATATTATTGCGAAGAAGTAAGGCCGAAGCGAATTTACGTCCAGTTCAGAAGTCATGAATGTCAACCCTCAACGGTCGCCCATACATAGTTCCGCAACTCTCGTCACCTCAGGCTGTACACCATGTCGTAATCAACCTCCTGCTTTTGCAATAATTGTACAAGTCCAGTCTAGCTATTTCCAGGTCAAATAACATCCGAGGTCCGTCGACCGTCACGACGCACCTTCAATGATATCATCCAGACCAATCAAGCGACCCTTGCTCGACCACTGGACGATCATTGGGGGGCTTGGAAAAAGGCGGAGCAGAACACGGCGTTTTCGCGATTCGGCCCTTTGGCGCCGGTTCTAGTGCGTGCGTGGGCCACGACGGTCGGGGCTCGGAGTGCAGACGCCGAAAGGCCTTTAAAGCTCGGAGGCCAGACCGAGAGGCGAAGCGGGGAAGAATACGGTGGGCATGGACGGTTATGGCTCCACCAAGTTTCCTGGGAATGCAAACAATTGATTTGGTTCAGAGATGCATTGTAAAGCATGAAGCGTCTCTACAGCTTCTCTGGCCTTGGCCTCTTGGACGTGGATTTTCGAAAGAAGCCGAAATATTTGAGAGAAACTTCTCCTTTGTACTTATTGTTTGCCGCTATCCGTGACATAAAGTCCACCGTACGCAAGGAATCAGTGGCCTCTGGATCCGTGCATTTTCTTCATAGGAAAGCACAGCAGAGTAGTAGGTGATTCTGCGGTTGTTCATTGCGCAAGTGAGAATGAGGAGATAATCCGCGTATTATGGCAAGGACAAAGTTCTTCTTCCATTGAAACAACAGCCTGTGTGGGTAACTGCTAAGGCGCTCCACTGTGTTGCCCCGGCGGTCGTATGTCCTACCAGCTTGACTCGCGCACCCAGGGTACGGGAACCGTCAGGACTGCTCGAAAGAGACGAAACCCCTGAGCGGCTGCCTGGCCCGGGAAGCCGTTCTGTAATTTAGAGTTTGTAGATGCACATTAGCCAGACCGGCAAGCGATCTGGTTCAACCAACCGGCCTAACTCTCGCAGCTTCTGTCAGTACTGGAGACATTCCAGTCGTTCTAAATGCGGTCAAGCAGCCCTATAATCCCACAGTCTTATACCACTCAGAATTCTCCCGTTCAGCCGACCCTGGCCTGTTGCCTATGCGGCATAGGTACCGTGCGTCAGGGGATACCATTTTGCACTAGACGACACACACGGACAACATCACGATGTGAAAATCACAGCCGAGGCAGCTGGTAGTAGTAGATTTTGCATCCAAGACCGCGCCTCAAATACTGCAGGTTTCAGCTGCGATCTATGCATCATTCTCTTGGAACCTTCATCTTAACAATTGGTATACATCTCTCGACTGTCAACTCAGCCAGCCATTTCCACGATAACGTCCCATCATGTCTCCTATTTCTGAGTTACCAGCTTCCATTCTAGAGAAAATCTTCACACTATTCTGCCCGCATTGCCATCCTCCTTCTTCGTCATCAATTTATTGGGGCATGTACTGCAACGACAGCTGTCCAATCGGAAAACCCGAGCATGAGAGACGTCTTGCACTTGCCAACCTCTGTCTGACGAGCAAACCGCTGAACTCAGTTGCCACGCCGATCTTATATCATCGATTCCACCGGAGGGACGAGATCGCATTTGCGAAGACACTATTCAATTGGCGTCCGGATCTCACACAGCATGTCAAGTCGCTACACCTGGGCTCGGACGATGAGCTCACCTTCACGTCTGGAAACGATAAACTAGTGCTCAAAGAAGTAACAAACCAACTCGATCACTTGCGCATATCACAAGACGAACCCAAGGAGGACGAATCAATGCTCTTGAGCCTGCTCATCGGCAAGTGCACCAACATCGAGGATCTATGTCTCACCGTCACCTGGAACGGATTTTACGACCCCGTGCCATTCTGCCCCCCGGGGTCTCTGCGGAATCTGAAGAGGCTCTCCCTATCACACTGGGATGATAACGGTGGTTTTGATCTCGCTTATGCGACGGAGATCTTCCTTGCTGCACCAAATATTACATCAGTTTTTGCATACGCTGTGATCGAGGTTGGCATGGGCTTGAAAATGGCGAACGTCACAGAAATCACTCTTCGGAACAGCTTCCTCCAAACTGACGCGCTCAATCGACTACTGAAACAACTTCCGAGCCTGGAAAAGCTGACTTATTATGGTGGAGACGCCGGTATTATGGATGGGGAAACACCTCCAAGGGCGCGCGATGTGCAAGAGGCCATTCTGAAGCACGCTCCGCGATTGAAGTTCCTGAAGCTCTTATTGCTCGAAGACGATAATTCGTACTATCGAGACGATGGCATCACTGATGAAGATATGATGAGGTCACTGAGGGGGTTGGAACAGTTGCAAGAGCTGCGTCTCGACGCGCAATATCTCGTTGTCCCCTGTTACGAGGAAGATGAGACAGACATGGAACCGCGGACGCTGGTGAACATGTTGCCTGACTCAATAAGACTTGTGGGAATCGAGTGCGGTTATTCTACATGTAGCACGAGGACCCTTCTGCCGGCGATTCTGGAACTCGGGAGGGTTTGTCAAGTCGAGTTCCCGCACTTGAGATCGATGCGTGTTTCTATTCTAGACGATTTGGAAGAGGCACGGGAGCTTTTTGAGAGTAAAGGAGTCGAGTTTATCACTGAGTATGTATAAGAGTTAGATTGATTGGAAATCTCACAATATTCTGTTTACCTATTATTTTGGAAACTCTCGACTGGTGATGGGACTCTTGGATGTCTGCTCATCGTAAAGCTTGACCATAAACTTCGTTCCTAGTCTTCGCATAAGTCCAGCCACGAAAGAAACACATCGTTCCTCGCGAGCAAACCTTGGAACCAGGCAGTGCGATATTGTTGCGTGAAGAAACAGCGGCTAGGATCTAGTCGGAATCCGACTCCTCTTTAATCTTCAAACCATCGGTCAAATCGTAAAGCAACCCTGCCAAAGTTTCCTCCAGGCCATCGCGCCGCAGCTCAAATATTCCATCATCCGGATCGTAAGCCACCTGGTCAACATCGTCCTGCAATACAAGCCAAGCCGCTAGCAGCGCACCCTCCACGAACCAAGTCTTCCGCTCCTCTAGATCCGGAAACGGCTCCTTGTAAGAACCGAGATGGCACTCCTGGGCCTTGAAAGCTTCAGTCCATCGCCTTTCCCACTTCTCAAAGGCCTCAATCCAAGCAGAGGAATATCGATGTTTTAGACTCCGAAGGTCAATGTGAAACTCGCCCTCGGGGTTACCAGGCCATTTTGGACGATACCACAAAGCGGAAGTGCCATAGTCTGGGTCAATCAGGTAGCGGTAGCCTGACTGGAGGGGCTGTTGGCCTGGAACAACAGAATCGAATTGATCTTTGGACAAATCGTCGTTGCGTGAATCTGGTACACTTAGCGGCTTAGATGCGGACGAGGCCTCGTATTTCAGACCCTCCGAGTGAGACTGGGTTGGTAGTTGCGTATTTGATGCTGTTGTGGAGTCTATAAGGCGGAGGCACAGCTGTTTGCCGGATTGATACTCTAACACCAAGCCGTAAGATGTTTTTAAAGAGAAGTGAATTGTCGTAGATTGAGATCGAGCAAGTAGCATAAGAGCTTTGAGTGAGGCGATGTCAGCCATTGTGAAAACTGATGATGAATTGACTGATACGAAAGATGCAGATCTGAAAACACCTCCTCCTGCGGGGAGTGTGGTATGTATTAATATTCGGTCATTGGGGCTGAGGCGTGGCTGTGGAACCATTTAAGCGCCAACGACTCTTCTTTTCACTGACAGGGGTAGCTCACCAGCCGGGATTATGCCGACTTCACCAGCGACGAAAGGAAAGGTTTCTGATATTTTGAGATATCCGGGGTTGAAGTGAGTCGCGCGCGCCAACATAAATCCTCTCGATCATAGCGGTAAGTTCCAACAGAACCCAGCAGAGACAGTAATGGGCCTCTCGGAGAGGAGATTCTTCAGGAACCTGGACGAATGCGAGGCCAACAAAGACCCGGTCCGACCAGAATTCCCCACCCACAACGATACCGGCGCTAAGTTCCAACAGAACATTCTGGCGTTGACAAGGGCTTGTGTCGATGAAACCAACCGCGCCAGCAGCGCGTATTAGCTGGAAAGTGATGGCCTGGGCCGCCATCGCCTGGCGTTAAATCGGTGGTCCCAACGAGTTTCTGCAGGCGGTTAGAGTTGTCACTACGATTTCAAACGGTCTTCCAAAGAAGATTGACAAGCTCGGTGTGCGTTAATAGAAGTATATCTTGCAGGAATCCCAGCCTAATGACATTATGGAGATGAAATCAAGGAAGCAAGGCAATCCTCACACACTCATTCATCTCTACTTTTCCAAATATCACCTACGTTTCTTCGACACAGTTGATGTTATCATCGATTCACCATGTCTTATCAGTGAGTCCATTCAAGGACTGCAGCACGACCAACTCACTGACCCCGTACCTTTAGGCAATCGGAGTCCACTAAGCGAGTGATCGACAATATTCAACGAGATGGTCACAAAATTACCCCCAAGAAGACCATGCGGGCATGGCATCTTCCTGCAACTAGCGAACTTCCTATCCCAGCCGACGCGAGCGTCCGTCCAGGCAACCTGTGGCTGGAGGAAGGCAACAAGAAAGCTGGCTTCAAGCACATGCAAGTACCGGATAAGAAATCGGCTTTTGAAGGCGTGGGAATCCCGGTCAAACAGCAGCGGGAGAAGCTGCCGGTTATGTGCGAGGCCATGACGACAGCTGGGAGGCATATCGGCTACCAGAGCGAAGATCACCCTACACCGCGCCCGGTCATGGCCACTTACATGGATGGGCGAGTGATGAAAGCATCTTTGACAGTTGGTAGTAACGGATTTGTGGTGGGGATGAATCCTCAGGGCTCAAAGCTGCCACCATCGGCATGTGCCCGCGGCGAGGTCAGTGATCGGACGATGGAAAAGCTGTATAGTTATCCCCTCAACTGCCCCGATAGACGACGTACAGATGAAGCGAAAAGGGGGATGATGGAGAAAAAGGAACCGGCAGTAGCAAAAGCCAAGACTTCTCACTTTGGTAAGTTCTTTAAGGGATAGAAATGTAGTTTCGCAGAGAACCTTTGTTCTCAACATCACCAATGCCTCTGATGCACATCTCGCCCTTATTTCTACGACTGATGTCGGTGCAATTCTTTTTTTTATTTTTTTATTATTATTATTTAACGCCTGCCACGTCCGTTGCTCGATAATTAGTTTCTCAACAGATTCAATTCATGAGCCTTATTGTAAGAAGGTAATATCTCATACATGCGGCCATTGATACATGCACTGTCAGCTTTGTCGTCCGCAGCTGTCTTGTCGATGTCGCTCTTCCAGCTAATTTGCCTAGGCTGGAGCTCGGGGAGTGTGCAATGAAACAAAAGTGGCGTTACATTATTATTTGACGAATGTCACAGAAGCCCCCGTTATCGCAGGACCAGACATGACGAAACCGGGTGGAAAGACATAAAATTCAAGCTTAAGCATTGGCAATGAATGCGTTTTCCAACGTCACAAATTGCGACCAATTCTCTAACCAAATATATGAGGTTATAGATGGAACCCGTCCAACACTTGAAGAAAGGAAAAAGGATTGATTCTCGTTCCGTTAATTACTAGGGCTCAGTTTTATTTGTAAATAGTTGGTGATGTCCGAGCATCATTGATGAATGCAGTCATACAAACGGTTTTTATGAGTACTCCTTTGGGTTCGCATAGCAGATGCATGCGTCTCATGAATTAGGTAGACAGCCTGCCATCAATGAAGGCCAGTTGCAGCCCCAGTCGCTTCTCTCAAGCGGTCGTAGTGTTGTATCCGATTCCAAGTCCGACAGGGCAGTTAGGCACATTAGCCTGCCAGGTGGCACTCTCCTTTGCATACTTGGGCAAGTAGGAGTTGGTCGTGAACGTCTAGTAATGTGTGAGTCTTCAGTTGTCTTTTCCCAACGTTATGTACGCCGTGAGAGTGAACTTACGCTTGGGAGATAGTAAGAAACGTCAGCAGAGGTGTAGTTGGCTCCCAAAGACTGCAAAACAGTCACGACTGAACCGGCAATGTAGTCCAGGAAGATCAAGTCAATCTTGGTATCATCTGAAATCGATCCATCGCCAGGGAAGCTGCCGTTGGCCTGGAAGAAGTTGGGATAGTCGTAGATCGGGATCTCGCTGTGGACGGTGTCGTCGCCGTCGGTGCCGAAATCATCGGATGTGGTGTATCCCGGAGTGATGTCCTGGCGACGAACGATACGGCCTCCAGCGTAGGATCGCTTCGCAAAGTGGTCGTTGGTGACTGGCGGGTCAATGCAGCTATCGACAGAAGACAGAGCAGGGTTGAATTGGCTAAAGCCGAGAGATTCTTTCGTCAACGAACGCTTCCTCTTTGAAGGGAAAGCTCCCGACTCCAGGTTGCTGAGAATCTGGCTAGCATACGACCAGGGAACGTCGGGAATGTACTCGAAAGCGTCAGTGAAGGGAGATACGATGAATGAGGAGTCGTAGTCGAAGGGGCCTTGGGCGAGGTCGAATCGGATATGGCCGGTGTTGGCGATGATGATTCTCGGGGTGGATTTCCTCTCCTCGGTGATGATGGTGGCTGCAAGAGCAGTGGTCGTCAAATTGAACATGGATCCTTCGGACATGAAGGGCGCACAATCGATGCACCAAGTCTGGGGAGCGCAGCCGTAAAGAGTCGTCAGGTTGAGATTCTTGCGCTCAGATGTGATCTCTTGAGTTACACTGACGCCCTTGGACGTGTTGAAGGCCTTGGCCTGGCTACCAACGGCGTGATACTCGAATGTCAGAGTGTTCCTGGAAAAGCTGTTAGTGTTCTGCAAAATGTCAGTCTCACTTTGATCTTACCAGTCCAGGTATCGACGGAAGTAGGTCATGGTGGAGTTGCCAGTCGCGGAGGCAGGGCTGCTGGAGGACGTCGTTGTGGCCACAGCAACCGCCTTCTGGGCAGGATGAGGGACGCCCTTGGGGTACATGGCGCCCTTGTAGTTGTCGGACTTGATGCCGGACATGGAAAGGAAGCCCAAAGTCTCGCAGTACCTTCCGGACTCGAGAGCAGTCGACTTGTCATCATAGACAGCGAAGTCACGAATGTGGGTGTGGCCACCGAAGAACTGAACAGGCGTGTCGGGCTTGATGGCTCGGATCGCGTCAAAAACAGTCTTGAGCGTACTGCTGCTCTGCGTTGGGCGGACAGGGTTGTGGCCGATGACCAGGTAAAGATCAACAGGCTCGCTGTAATCGACAGCGCTCAGGAACCAGGGCTGCTTGACCATGGTTGCGGCCTTAGTGACGACTGAAGCATTTGAGTTGCCAGTGAAGTCGAACAGAACACCAAACGCCATGATTCTCAGGCCTGGGAAGATCATTAGACTCCTATGAAACAGCGATTGCATCTTGTAAGAACAGCTTACCCTTCGGCGTAGTGAAGTAACGATACTGCTTGCCAATGTACTCAAGCGCGCCCGTGCTGGGGTTGCGGATTTGGACATTGCTAGTGACGTATCTGTCACCGTAGACCTTGGCGAACTGACTGAAGGTCTCGTATGCGATGCTGGAAATGTACAGCTCGTGGTTTCCGATAGCCAGCACATCGTAGTCAATGTTTTCGAAAATGGGGTTCGAAATCTGGCCATTGACACCGGTGCCGTTCGCGTAGGTGGAAACACCAGTGGCGTCGCTGAGGCCTGCACCATCGTGCAAATCCTAATATTGTCAATATTATTTCGCCGAGGATGAGATCGCCTCAACATACTCCAGTGTCAACGACCAACAAATCAACGTCGAGGTCTTCGGCCTTCTGGCGCATGTGCTTGACGAAGCTCACGAAGTCACCCCAGTCGGCTCCATAGTTCTGCTCACGGATGTGGCCTTCCAGCCTGCATGGTTGAGTCAGTATGCGATTATTAGAATTTCCGGTGAAGGACAAACCAGCCGTGAGTATCTGGACCATCATTGTCAGCCTGTATGTTCCCAATCTCGTGTCATTGAATGCGACGTACCAGTCGTATGGAGAAAGTTCAATTGACCCCACGACAGAGGGCCGCGAGGGGCGACTGCAGCAGCCTGGGCATCAGGTTGCGCCCTGCGAACGTGTCTCGTCAACACCACATCCCTCTCGGGGTGTTCGCAGCTATCGCAGGCCAAGACCGGGGTGGTAATGGCAAAGCCAAGCGACGCCAAGATGGTATTCGTAAAACGCATCTTGAGAACTCTAAAACGACCGATCCAATGAAAGAACGAGTCAGGCCGCGCAAAAGAACGAGAGGAAAACCGACGGCCACCTGGAGATGCAAGCGTTTTCCCGACGGGCGGGTGTTGCATGCAGCCAAGCTTTTAAGAGGATGCAGCTCCCGCGCAAACAAGCTTTTCTTGGCGACCGCCGCCCGCCGGTATCTTTGCACGCATCATTCCGCGCTGACGCGGCGAGCCGATAAACGCTCATCCATGTGGCGGCCGAAGTCGCATTGGCTATCATCCAGAGAATGAGATTGCCCGGGCACGTGGGGGGGATCAGCATTCATGAATCGATGCTACTGAGCTTCCTATTGCCGTCTAGCGCGGCCAATATCCGCCGTCAGCGACCCGCACCGTATCTCGTGTATCTGCCGTTATTGCCGGTGGCCACTGAGCGATTGCGGCCAAACCACGGGAAACTGCGAATGTTGCGTTTTGGAAAAGGCAATTACTTGAACACTTCGAGATGCAGAGTTGTTTATTAATCACGACGATCGCAAGTTCTAGGGCTCTTTAAAGGTTTAAAGGACCGGCGCGTCGTGTTGGTGAACAAGAGCCGCCGGGATAGTGCCCACTCATACCCCGGACAGTGAGATTGGCGACTTCGCGGAAATTATGGAATCTCACTGATTGCCAATTGTTCCTCTTTATTTCCGTCTTCAGGATACAATCGGCCAAAACTTTTGCGAACAAAAATGTGTTGTTCCACTTGCACATCTAAACACTCTTGATTCCTTATTGAATTCGTATCTGCGGAGAAATGAGTTGACGAGGGTCGAAGCTTGATCAGAGGTATCCCTGAAAACTCCAGCCATAATTGAGGTTACAACCCAAGACATGTGGTTCATCGAGGCATCCATAGGCAGGAATTGCAAGTATCAAGAGTCTTCGAGGCCCTACCCGTACCAATAATGGCAAGAATCTCATTCTGTCAATCCGCTTGCAGCAAGTTGAGGGAATCTTGAATCAATGGCATACGGGAAAGCATATCCGTAATACTGCGATAGATGATTAAATGGTGGTTTGATGTGAGAAAAGAGCACGACAAGATAGTGATCACAAGATAATGCTGCAATACAGACGTCACACAGCCAATAACGGTAATTCACAAAGCTCAACTACGTGAATGTCTTGGTGAAATCCGAAGACGATATGCATCTGTGCGGCACAGTTTAGGCAGAAATGGCTGATTTATGTGTGGTTTGTAATAGTATTTCTAGGCAGCAACGGGCTTTTGGCAAGGATCACAGCTGACAATGGCATCAGTCAACGACCAGAAAAGCCTTGGCTCAGCCAAAAAGCGTGCTGTTGATTGGCACCGGAGAAACCGGATGGGATCCGATTCGCTTCAACTTTAAAATCACATACTTCAACATCGTGAACACGCAACATCCCAATTGAGAGGTAGAGCAGTCTTCTGGGATTCACCTTCCGAATTGGTGTTCTGACTCAACTAGATATTGTAAGGGAAGGTACAAATTCGATTGGTTACTAGTCTGGTAAGAGCTACCTAGAGTGTGGCCGAAGGAAATCTCTCTAGGGTCAATAACAACACACTTGTGGCATATTCAAAACAATCCTCAGATCCATTCACCACGAAACCCCGCACTCTTACTTCAACGACAACAATATACGATATTTTTGACAAGTCGTCTCTGCCCATCATGAATCACGAACAATTCCAAGAGCGTCTTGACTTCGCCAGGAACACCTTGATTGGGTTCGGTCTCGAGGTAAGAACAACTACTAACCTACTCTCAAAGCCCACTTTACTGATACCAAATACAGCCCACCGAGATCACACCTGTGGAATACCAAGAGGACGTCCCATTCCCTTACAACAACTTCATCTACAAAATCACTTTGGCCAAGCCAGCCACCAAGGACAATTTCCTTCATGCTGGCTCGTACACCACGCTTCCGCCAGGGGGAGGCATCTCAACCATCGTCATGCGGCTAGCCAACCCCAAGGCCATGGACATCATCCAGGATAATCGAGTCGAGAACGAGGTCGCAGCGATGTACATCGCTCGCCAGGGCCTCCAAGCTTTCAAACCTGATGCCGCCGGGCTCATCCCGGCCATCTTTGCATGGAAGTCGGCTCAAGACGTCGGCGGCGGGTACAGTTGGACTTTGATGGAGTTCAAGAAGGGCGTGCCCCTCGACACCAAGTTCAAAGACCTGCCAGATGATGAGAAGAAGACTGTACTTGGTCAGATTGCAGATGTCTTCACGGGTATTCAGCGAGCGCCGTTGCCAGAGAGCATCAAGTCGCATGGCGGATTGACCATCGATGAGTTTGGAAACATCGCGGCTGGCAAGATGACGATTCTTGAAGGGGCTCCATGGAATTCGTACACCGACTTTTGGAAGTCCAAGTTGGAATTTGGCCTGCGCGATGCGGATGGGAGTTCGAATTTGCAAGGTTGGAAGCCGAACGGTGTTCGCGAACGTATCGACAAGTTCATTCTGGGTGGACTTGACCAGTATCTTGCTGGAGCTGTTGTCGATGAGACGCAACGCGTGCTGATCCACGGCGACCTTAGTAAGTCAGGGGGGACTCTTGCTCTCCCTAGATGTGCTTGTTAACATGAACATCAGCTACCAACAACATTCAATACGATCCTGAAACAAAAAACATCACGGGGGTTCTTGATTTTGACTGGGCTTACGTCTCTCATCCCGCTCACGAGTTCTTCACATCCTTCGGAGACATTGGAGGCAGCACGAACGGCGGCACTGCACGGGACCCCGACTTGAGCGATGGCAAAATTGCCAAAGCAATGCTGGCGGGCAACTTCGACATCCCCGATCTGCCAGGAGAGGCGGTCGGGCAACTTGCGAGAGCAAAGGCATGGGATGATGCATTGGCTGAGAGACGGGCGCTGAGACCAAGTGAAATTGCTGGCATGGCTGCGCTCGAACAACTTCGAAAGCTGGAGAGCCTTCTTGCTCCATTCGCGCTATATCACCCAGTCATGTTAAAGAGAAAAACGGCGGAGCAGATTGTGGAGATGCGGGCTGCTGGTGAGAGGGAGTTGATTGAGTGCCTGGAGCGGTTCGGGTATTGATACAATGGGGCAGGTTCATGGCAACGTTCCTTTGGAAGCCACGGGGCTCGCAATCAATAGTCAAATTTAAAGATTGAAGATCTCACCAGGGAACTGAATCTGTTGATGGCGCTGGGCTTGTGTTGTGCCAATCCTGGTCCTGGTCAAACTTGCCCCCACTTGAGGTCCACGAGGGCTAAACCCACGCAACATATTCCACATTTTCTGCGGAAGCACTCACACCAGCCCATCACTGCTGGATCAACTCAATTGGTCTATTAGTCTAGTTGGTTAGGACGTCGGATTCTGATGATCTCAGAACCTTCCGTAAGCCCAGGTTCGAATCCTGGATGGACCTTGTTTTTGATTTTTGAACTTCTCTAGTGCATACGATGATGTCTCAGGGGAAGCAGGGCTCTCCAAAGGTTTGTACACGGATAAAGCAGAGAAGTCGCTTCCCCCGTATTTTATCTCTTTGAAGTGTCTGATTGGGCAGATGTGTATACATCTATGTACTCAGCTTCACGGAGAACGAAATAACTTGACCATAAGTTCATCATCAGACTTAGTATTAAGAATTCAAGAGGTAAGGAAAGTCCTCAACTGAAGATGCTCGGGCTCAGATCGAAAGGACCTGCGACAGAGGCAAGTCTCGGCTGCTCGCGCCTACAAACACGGTATAATCGCCCTCCTGAAGAGTCCATTTCTGAGCCACGACATCCCACACACTCAGATCCCGCCTTGTCAACTCGAACTGCAGGTCCGCACCCTGTCCACTCTCAAGTGCCACCTTCTCAAAACCACGAAGCTGCTTCGGCGGACTGTTCGGAATGGCAACATATAGCTGCGCGACTTCCTCTCCCGCGCGGGACCCCGTGTTGTTCAGCGTGGCGTGGATGGTTGCGACGGTAGACCATAAGGCATCAGAGTTCGCCGCAAAGCCTGCCTGCGTATCCTGCTTCTTGATTGAAATTGACGAGTACTCGAAGCTGGTGTAACTCAGCCCATACCCAAACTCGTATCTCGGAGTGACGTTCTTAGCATCGAAGTCGCGGTAGTCAATGTAAACGCCCTCGGTGAAGTCGCACTGCGGACTCGTCGTGTTCGTCTCACCGCGCCCGCAGGGCTTGTAGACAGAGTAGTCGCTCTCGTTCTTGGCGAGAGTGTAGGGGAGCTTTCCGGAGAAGGAGGCCTCGCCGTAGAGGAGCTGGACAAGCGCTTCGCCGCTGTCTTGGCCAGGAAGGTGGGCGATGACGGTGGCGGTGACGTTGGGGTGGTCGATCCACTGGTCGACGAGGCGGATGCCGGCGGCGTGGATGATGACGATGGTGTTGGTGCATTTGGAGGCAACGCTGAGGACGAGACCGTCACTGAAGTCGTCGTGGAGGCCGTCGCGGTCCCAGCCTTCCGTTGCCATGGCGTTGATGAAGACGAGGCAGACGTCGCTGGCGGCGTTGACGTCGGGATTGGGAGATGTAAGGTCCCAGTTTACCCAGCTACCGTCTTTGGCTGCTCTGTGCTGGATGGAGCTGAGGGGCTGCAATGGGTTAGTCAAATCTAGAAATGGACAACGGGCTTTGACTTACATCGAGGATATAAGACGGCGCGTTGGCGGCAGCGCGGCCTCCACTGACGATGGTTCCTCCCTTGGCCGCTTGGTCGAAGTGTCTTTCCGTGCCTAGCACGGCCTGGCCCATCTCTGGAGAGGAGTAGTAGCCAAGCTCAAACAGCTTGTCAGTGTTCTTCGTGTCGGGTACCGTGGCATCATACCCAAAGACCGAGATCATGTTGGGTGCTTTAGCGAAGGGAAGGGCATTGTTCTCATTCTTCACGAGGACGTGTCCGGCAATTGCGCCCTCGAGAATGTTTGACCTCGAGTCTGGGTCGCGAGCATCGACTTGCTCATGAGGCTCTGTGAGATTCTTCATACCAATCCCGGGAGTGGGGAAGTCTGAGTCCTGGCCAACAAGGTACCAGGCCGCAAGAATTCTGGAAGAGGTTAATGACGTCTCTTGGATTGTTTGAATTGGGATGAATTACCTTGTAGCCATATCCGTCACTCGAGACTCGGCGACAGTACCGTTGTTGACAGCATCAGTCAAGTTCTGGCCAAAACTGCCTCCAAGAGGCATGACCATGTCCAGACCAGAATTGGCACTCTGAAAGTTGTGCTGCGCATTCCAATCCAGGAGGACAAAGCCGTCAAACTCAAGCTCGCCCTTGAGGACACCATTCATGAGTTTGCTGTTTTCGCAGCCATAGGTGTTGTTAATCCTGTTGTAGGAGCACATGATGGATGCAGCACCGGCCTTGACGCCATCGACAAAAGGCCAGAGGTAGAACTCATGCAGGGTCTTGTCGTCGATGTTGGACGATGCGGCTTCGACGCCAAAGTATGGCCTTCTGTAGGTTTCTTGCTCGTTTCCGATGAAGTGCTATCGAGCAAGGTCAGTAACAGGTTTTTTGTCGCAGTTTGAGCGTAGAAAAAGCACCTTAAGGTTGGCAATGACACCGGCATCTTGGTGACCAATGATGGTCTCCGCGTTGAGCTGTCCCGACAAGTACGGATCAACCGAGAAACCCTCTATGCACGATTTCAGTGTCCGGATTCGGGAGTCGCGGTACGAATTTCTTACCCCAGTTTCTGCCACCAAGAGGTGATCTTCCAAGAGGACCTGCATTAGGTCCAAGTAGAACATTTACTAAGCAAGGGCGTCAGTTACGTGCTCAAGATGGAGGTTGTCAGCTCCTTTGCACTCACCTCCCTTGGCTTTGAACTCCTTTCCCATCCAATACCCACGATGATAGGTTAGGTTCTTGTCCCAAGTGGCGCCGATGTGCAAAGCTGAAGGATACGAGTTGACCAGGTCGGTCGCTCTCACGCCATTGCCTGCGTCATGAAGGCACATCCCAGGCCACCCCAGCCGCGGGATTGACCCGGTATTGCCAGCACAAACATTGTCGCTCGCAAACCCACGGGTAATATTGACCTTCTCCTCCAGAGTCAATTGGTCTACTAATTTGCGCGCGCTGGCGTACGCATCTTTCCAGACACCTGATCCCTTCCCAGATGCTATTTCGCAATTACGTCAGTTGTTGATTTGTTGACGCGCACAGGGGTGTTGGACGGGCAACGAGACTTACGCGACGGGTAAACCTCCGGCGACTGCGCGACGGCTGCGACGCCTGTCGAAAGCGCGAGAAGCTGCGCAAGAGCAGCCAAGCTTCCTGTTGACCACATTCCGAACGGGTTCACTCTCGAAAAGTCGGGTGGTGAGACAAGGCGGCGGCCACGATGGCTGTGAGTACCTATGTATCTATGTATGGTCACTGAAGCCCCGTTTAATACGTTATGTAACAACACGGACTTATATAAATCCCCGAGGAGTAGCCGGCTCACCGCTGGTGCGACGATCGAATCAGTGCGTTTCTCGGCCGAGCCAAGGACTTTTTCTTCCAGAACATCAAGACTTGCAAACTTTACTTCAGGAATCTCATCCTACGTTGCGCAGGTAAGATGATTGATAGGTTCGAAGTGCGGAGTTCCTCCGCAGGGCCTCCACATCGTGAGGAGAAATGGGCAGGATGAGGGGGACGGGGAGCGCGTCCGGGAATATTGCCAGGAACATGACGTCTATCAGCAGGCACTTTGCGGGGGTACCGGCTGACCGGGGTGGGGGAATGGTAGCAATTTCGTCCTCCGGGGATGACCGGGTCACCTTCAACACCAACCGGAAGCGAAGTTTGTGAGCGTGTGACTACCTACAACTTCATGGGGAATCACGGCATCCGGCCGGTGTGAGATTCGGCGAATCTTTTGGTGTCTAAGCAAGCATCGTGCTGTGGATATGAATCACTGGCTGGAATCTCATCCGGGAGGTTGCCATCGCTAGCATCGGACCGCTCGGCCGGGTTCTTACCTTACTGTGCTCGGATGAGTTCATGGTCCCGAGCAAATCATACATTGGACAGTTGGTGCTACACTAAGTTTCTCCTGGAACGAAACCCAATTCAGCCATCCCACGGGTGCCCCTATTATCTATCGGAAAACCTCTGCTGTTGGGTAGCAGATCGAGACACCCATGCGTTGGTATTTTTGAGGAGGGGAGCTGTTTGCTGTCACGTTCATCGATTCAACATCAAGCTGTAGAACTCATGAAATTTGCTGGGTTGTGTATTGGTAGCGACCTTGCCCAGGATTATTTCCAAAGAAAGTGCTCATTGTTCTCATCAAGTACTGTCTAGACATGCTCCGATCTATGTTCTCGTCAATGTCCCCGGGAAATCTTCACGTTCAGGTCTGGCTTTTCCCAAAGCATGAACACCTTCTGTCTTTCAATCCAATCTTGGCTATCCGATTGGAGTTCGAGATCGAAGTTCCAAACCAAATAAGCCAGAATCATGCGCATCTCCGCCCATGCAAGGCTGTCGAAATGGTTAGATATGCGAGGCACAGAATGAGTTCAGGCGACTTTGTGGGATCGCAGCTTACTTCTTCCCCAAACAGTCCCTAGGTCCCACGCTGAACGGTCTCATAGCGTTCCTATCATCCTGCTGGAACTCAACTGGGGCATCTTTCACCCACCTTTCCGGGATAAATTCAAGGGGGCGATGAAAGTTTTCCGCCGACCGGTTGGCCGCCCAAAGGTTCACAGTCAAGCTAGTCTTTGGGGGTAGCCAATGACCCATCACATATCCTCCGGTTTTTGGAGTCACTCGGAAGAGGTTGTCAGGCGCAGGCGGATAGAGGCGCAGCCCCTCTTGAAGAACGGCATTGAGGTATTCGTGTTGCTGGAGCTTGACCAAGGTGAGGTCAGACTCGTTGGGAAAGTCGGTCCGAACAAGAGACGTCAACCTTTCGATGACAGGTCGGTTTTGGCACAGGAGATAGACGGTGCCAGAAAGCATAGTGGCCGCTCAGGTAGGATCAGCCGACGAGTGCTGAGGAAGTACAGGAGACAGGACGGTACTGCAGACTTACTGGTCTCGCTGCCCGCAACGATGAATGTGATTGCCGCTGCTTCAATCTCTGGTTCCGTCATGCTAAGGAATCCGCGTGTCAGCAAAACGGCTGGGAATGCAATGAGCTCATGGTAGCGAGGTACCGTTGTTCGCCCGTCTGGCGAAGAATGTACGACATGAAATCCGGCCGCTCGGTACCGAGACCCATTCGCCTTTTCGCAGCCTTGGCACCAAAAGCGACAGCTGCCCGCTGATGCTTGAGCATCTTTGCTGGAATGCATGCCATCGTAATACGCATGAAGATAGGCGGCAGTCGAGTCAGCTCCCGTATAAAGGTGAAGGCTTTCAGAGTCAAAAAGACCGTTTCCAGCCAGGGATGGAGCCGATTTTTGCTGAGGCCTTCGAAGCTCTCGGCGAATGTGAGCTCACCAATGATGTCGGTTGTTAAAAGGTTGAGCCAACGGGTAATATTGATAATATCTCCGCCTGGCTGGCTAATACTCTCATGTAATCGAGATGTGAACATGGTAGTATACTGCTTGAGAAAGCCTTCCTGTAGCGATAGTGCTTTCTCAGAAAAGGCATGCGCTTGGATTCGTCGCAGTCGCCGATGGTCAGCATCTTTTGCTGTGGACTATTGGGGCGCGGGTCAGCTTTCGTATTCGAGCCGACGCGAGAACAGTTATCACGCACGATGGTGTCAGCCTCTTCAGGAGGTGTAATGTAAAAGCTTGGATCCTTGGGGAAGTTTGCTCTTCCATTTTGTCGTCTGAGACCGTATATGTCTCCACGAGAGCGTTAGCGCTCAGCTGCGGAACGGTATGACAAGGATTATTTCGACTCACCGTCCCATGCTTGACTGCTGGTGAAAGATAAGGTGTTGGGGGTTATTCGAACAGCATGGCCGTAGATCTCGTGAAGACGCGCTGTATTTCGCGTAGCTGTTCCTCTGAAGATCTGAATCGTGTATGGAAGGCGGCTTGCCGCTTGCCACCGCGGGCCCGGATATTTGCTGAGTGGATGAAACCAGATGTTGTAGGCGGCATTGAGAGAGAACCATAAGATCAACTAGAAGACGTTGCGGACCCGTTGAGAGAGCGTACATGTTGGACGGAAGAGCGAACAGGAAGACTTACGACTGCCAGGATACCCACTCCGGCAGAAACATACTGCGGCACCATTGCCGGTGCCTTCATAAAAATGCCGTTAGAGGACATACCTACAGGTTAGGGGAGGATATAGGTTTAAGACGAATATTAGATTGTCGATGAGATGAATGGGTGGGGAGGGCTTGAAGAGGTCCATCCTTTAAACTATTTAGATGGACAGGCTGCTGGCGAAGATATTCGACGGTGATGTGTAGTCTCCGTGAGTCCGGTCAATCGTATTGACGGATGGCAATACGAGCGTATCCGCGGCAATGCACGATGCGACTACGTCACTTTATTAGTCGCGATGAGGACTACGACCTCGCGGATAGATAACCATGTGATGCCACCCAAATTTCGTATTCGCACCGATGCCGAGCTTGATTTACATTGCAAATCGGAAGACGCAGGTTCCGTTGTATCGCACGCGGATGTCAACACATACTTCGTTTGCTGACATGAGACTACCTAGGTACTCCAAATAGGAAAGCATTTGATTAGATTTCACTTCAATTCAAGCTGAGGATAGAACGAGTACCTAGGATGAGTGCAAAGGTGTACAAGAACAATAGTAAACATGCGTTGGACAATACAACAGACATATAACGAGACTTTTGGAGGCCACCTGCTGCCAGGTGCCGTCAGCCCTTACGCATGGATTCTCCCCCCTGGACCACTCTGTCTCCAGTTTTCGACGACACCACCGTCAATCACAACACCATCGATGCTTTCACGAAAGCAATTTGAGCCACCAACGCCTTCCCAGACCCAATTGACGCGTAAAACACGCTCATTTCGCTAATTTGAAACACATATAACTTCATATCCCTCATTCTTTTCATTCTACTCCGTAATCTTGACCAGCTGGCTCTTCTCTGCAATCTTGGCCGCGAACTCGCGGATTGGCACGGCTGACACGATCTCCAGCAGCGCCATGTTCGCCTTGAGCTCTCGCGCGATCCAGTTACGGACTTCAATGGCAGTCAATGAGTCGACGCCGTAACGGTACAGCGGCTGCGCGGGGTCTACCTCGGACGCCGGCATCTGCAGGATCTCGGCCGTCCGCTTCGAGAGCGCGTCGGTCACGATCTCGGCCGCCTGCTGCATCGACGACACGCTCGCGAGCTGCGAGGCGATCGATACCGTGGCGGCGGTCTCGGCGCTACTATCAGAAGACGAGGCGGTTGACGTGGCCATGGCCATGGGGCTGAAGCGCGGGTCCGAGAGGTAGAACGGCTGAGGGAGGCGGTGGGTTGCCCAGACGTCGGCTGAGCCCAGGCCGGTGACCACCTGCGCAGGGACAGCCTCTTCCGAGTTCTGCTCCTGCTTCTGGCCATGAACGACGCTCTTGATGAGCGCGTGGAAGATGGGCTCCGGGATGCCGACGGCCTCCTCCCAGCGGCCCAGCACACCGCTCTCGGTGTTGCCTTCGGCCAGCACGCCGACGTCGCGCATGACGCCCAGGTCGACGGCCACGGCCTTGAGTCCGCGCTTGCGGCGGTATGCTGCCAGCGCGTCCTGATATGTGTTTCCAGCCGCGTATGCCGCCTGGCCCGGGTTACCGACGACACCGGATACGGATGAGCACAGCACGAAGAAGTCGAGGGGGCGGTCCGCGCCGAAATACTCGTGCAGGTTGCGCGATCCGGCCACCTTGGGTTGGAGTGGCTGCGTCCACTGCGCGGGCTGCATCTTCTCGAAAACAACATCGCGCAGCACCATGGCTAGTTGAACGACGCCGCGGACTGGTGGCATCTCGCGCTCGCATACCGCCATGGCTGCTTGTAGGGATGCTGCATCGGCTGCGTCTGCTGCGTATGCGCGGGCCTTGACATTCCAGCGCGTGGTCAGCTCATTGAGCAAGGTCTGGGCCGAGGCCGAGGCATCACCAGAGCGTGAGAGGAAGGCAATGTGGCGAGCGCCCGCGGCGGCGAGGTTTCGCGCCAGACTGCGGCCAAGGCCGCCCATGCCGCCGACCAGGAGGTAGGTAACGTCCGGATCGAGACGGAACAGATCAGCAGCGCGCTGGAAAACAGGGGCTCCCTCGGTATCATCCTCGGCGTTGAAGGTGATGACGGCCTTGCCGGTGTGCTTGCCCTGCTGCATGACGCGGAAGACTTCCTCGACCTGGCTGGGGCGGTATGCCTTGAGCGGATAGGCAGGCGAGAGGAAGCCCTGCTCGACGAGGCCGTAGACCTCACCGAGGACACTGCCAAGGTCCTCAACAGGGTAGTTGAGGATGTCACAGAAGGCAAAGGTCGCGTTCTTGACAAAGGGCCGCATGTCGAGCGGTGAGTTGTTGGTGATGTCGCGCAGACCGATCTCGACAAAGGTGCCGAAGGGCGCCAGGCATCCAGAGTCCCACGAGGCGCGAAGAAGCTCGTCGGCGAGCGAGTTGAGGATGCAGTCGACACCGCGGCCGCCGGTGACACGCTGGACGCCCTTGACGAAGCTGAGGTCGCGGGAATGGAAGATGTGCTCCTCGGGGATCTTGAAGCGCTCCCGCATGAGCTGCCGCTTGCTCTCAGAACCGACGGTCACGTAGATGACCAGGCCTAGGTACTTGGCGAGCTGGATGGCGGCTTGTCCGACACCGCCGGCCGCGGCGTGGATCAGGACCGACTGGCCCTTGCGCAGCTTGGCCAGACGTACCAGAGCGTAGTACGCCGTGACATGCACCAGGTTGATGGCTGCGCCTTGTTCGAAGGTGATCGACTCGGGCAGCTTGTGGACAACAGCGTGGTGTGTTCTAACAACCGTGGCGTGGCTTCCGTACGCGTGGGCGGCAACACGGTCGCCGACTTTGACATTGTTGACGGCGGCACCAGTCCGTACCACGATACCGCTGGCTTCCAAGCCCAGCATGGGCACCGGGACCAGGCCCATGGCGCCCATGATGTCCTTGAAGTTGATACTCGAGGCGCGCACGCTGATCTCGACGTCTGTGTCGGCAAGCGGCTCGAGTGTCCGCTCGTCCTTGACAAAGTGCAGCGTGTCGAGAAGACCAGGACGGCCGATGGCGAGGCGGACAGGTGACTTCTGCTGGGACAGGGGCACGATGCGCGTAGCGTCCTTGAGGTGGCGGGCGATGCGCCGCTCACCCACCGCGCTCTTGTACACGCGAGACGTCTGCAGCAAACCTTGTACCTCGCGGAACTCGTTGTCGGGAGTATCGCTGGCGAGGATCCTGCCGGCGAGCGACGGTCCGCCTGCTGCAGACGGGCTGCTGAGATGGAGTGTCTGGAACCGCAGGCTGGCCTTCTCGTTGGCGACGGTTCGTGCGAGGCCATCCACGACGTAGAAGGACGGGTCATCGCCGCCTCCGGTCACCCAGAGGATTCGCTCGCTCTGCAGGATGAGACTTTGAAGGGCCTGGAAGTCACTCTCAGAAAGATCAGCTAGCATGGGCTGCTCGAGTTCCAACAGAGATACGACGACGGCGGGAGAAGATGAGTCGCTGTCGTTGACTGCTGATGCAGACCCAGCGATTTGATCCCAGAACTTGACCACCACGGTCTCCCCTCGGGAAATCAGTCTGTCTTCGAGCGTCTTGGAGAAGTCCTGAATGGGAGGTGAGGGTTCGGAGGGTAGGACAATGATGAAGTTGTGAGCCGATGTTGTCTCGCCGTTCTGCAGTTCTGCGTCCGGGCTATACTTGAACGTGGTTACAACCGCATTGTCATCATCTGCAGAAATTGTTGATACGATTCGCCAACCCTTGGACTGGAGGAATAGTGTGCTTGTTGCGAGAGCCTGGCGACCGTTCAAGGAGAGGACGAGGGTAGCATCCGGCTTAGCCAGGCCGACAAAAGAATCCAGGAGGGTATTGCCATCACCCACCAGGTTCTGGGAGAGAGGAGGCGAAACAACCAAGATATCAGCAGACGCAGCGTCCTGAGTGGCCTGTTCCAGCGGCAGTGCCTCACCGAACAGTGTAGCAGCGGCTTCGGTCTCGGTGACACCGTCACCCTGCGCCAGCACGTAGCGGATGTTGGAGGGGGACACTGCGCCATTCGGCAGCGAGTGGCCAACAACGCCGTTCACAACGGACTGGCCCTCGGCAAGAGCCTTGCGGTCCTGCACCAGCACGATCACAGCAGCTGAAGGCTTCTCGTGGAGCAGCATGGTGATGAGCCTGGCCATGCCTTCCTCAGGCTGAGTCTGGGGTGCTGCGACGGCCTTTGCGACGTCAAACTCCTCCAGCAGACTCATGGCGTATTCCCATCGTACTTCGGCCGTGACGGATGCGCCGGGTCCGTCGAGAACGGTGTCAGGGCTGCCGTCTTGCTCATCCTGGCCGCCGGCAACGTCGAGCTCCGAAATGCGGAAGTCTTCGATCGCGATGTACATCTTGTCGAGCTTCGGGTCGAACAGGAACATGTCGTTGGTCTGCTCGTGGAACCCGTGGCGCTTGTTGGTGCTGAAGCCGGCCATGATGTCGTCCGGGGCTCCAGGCACGTCCATTCGAATCTCCATCGCGCCGAGACGCGTGGGCGCGAATGGCTTCAGACCCAGCACGCCGCCGCGGTATGTGGCACCAACCCAACACTGGAAGATGGCGTCGAGTGTGGCCGCGTGGATAAGAAAAGGTCGCGTGTCGCGATGCGAGTCCCGGTTCTGGGCCGAATCCTGACCCACCTGCCCCTGGCTGAACGTCTTGCCGATGTCCGTGACCCGGAGCCGGAAGTGGGTCTTGCCCGGCCCGACGAATAGGTCCTCAACACCCTGGAAGAGCTCGCCGTACTTGAAGCCAGTGCCCTGCGCGATCTGCGAGTAGAAGTCGTCCTTGGCAACTGTCTGGTTGAGCTCGGTGACGACCTGTTGGTATTGTGCCGCCCGCTGTGCGACGACGTGAGCCTCCTCGCGCTCCATGTGCTCGCTCTTAGCGGCCGCGTAGTCGATGGCGATGAGACCGCGGCAGTTGTCTCGCAGCTGGCTGGAGTTGGTGTTGTTGTTGGCCGATGACAAGGTGAATTCCCACCAAGGTCCCTGGCCCGACCCAGCACGGGTCATGTTAACCACCGCCTCTGTGGCCACACCCTCGGAAATCGACACTGCAGCCATGACAGACACATCGCGTAAGCGCAGGGCGTGGATTGCCTTTCCAGGCTCGGCCAGCTGCTGCGCCGCCTCGAGTACCATGCTGATCATGCCGGCGGCGGGGAAGACGACCGTGTCGCCGACGGTGTGCCCGCGCAACCACGGCTCGTCATCGAGACGGATGAAGCCGCGCCAGACGTGCTGCTTCTCCCGTATGACCGGCGTCGGAGCACCTAGAAGGCCCTTGGCGGGCTGGTCCCGGAACCAGCGCTCCCTCTGCACTCTCGGATAGGCATTGTACTTGTTGTCGTGCATCCAGGGGTACGGAGGCAGGTCCGTGAGCAGGTCCACCGACGGCGAATCGTCGCCGTTGACCTTGGCCAGATCCAGCGGGATGCCGAGGTGGAATAATTGCTCAGCCATCCGCAGGCTCGTCTCAGCGGCGTCGGCACCGCGACGGAGGACCGCCTGGTAGGCCACGGCGCCGCTCTTCACGCCGTGGTGGGAGAGGATCTGCTCGATGGGCCCGCCCAGGGTGCTGTGGGGCCCGATCTCAACGAGTAAGTCGACGTCAGGCTCGTTCTCGTTCTCGGTCTCGGTCTCCGGCAGGACCAGCTTCTTGAGGGCGTCGGAGAATAATACCGGCGAGGTGAAGTTCTGCAGCCAGTAGAAGGGGCCCAGTTGCTCCGAGGACACCTCGTCGCCCAGCACACTCGAAATCATACGAGGAGCTCCCTCGTCTGCGCAGACAACGGTGGGCTCGACACCCTCCGAGGCCATGGCCTGGTAGTATTCGCCGGAAACGGTCGCGACATGGGACGAGTGGTAGGCCACTTGGACCTTGAGCCGCCGGCAAAATGTCTTTTGCTCGTCCAACGCAGCAGCTATCGTGTCCATCGCGGCCGAGTCTCCGGAAAGTGTGATGCTGGATGGAGAGTTGACGCACCCCACGCCGACCTGTCCAGACAGTCCGAGCTTTTCGATCAGGCCCTCGGCCGTCTCGCGGGAGCATCCCGCCGCCATCATGGCGCCGTTGAGATGGGGCGCAACCGTCGGCAGTAGAGCCGAAGCCGTCCCGCGGGAGTATGCCACAACGAGCGCGTCCCGGTGTGTCAGAGCCCCCATGCAGTAAGCCGCCGCGATCTCTCCGCTCGAGTGGCCGACGACCTTGGCCGGCTTGCTGAGGACCGGGGAACCCCACGACCGGATTTCGTCGACGAGGGCGATCTGCAGGACGCTGCAGATGGGCTGGCTGATCTCGGGTTGGCCGAGCCGGGACTCCTTGCCCGTCTTGGACAGCTCGGCAACGGGATCCCAGGTGCAGCCGAGACTCTCGAGGATGGCGGCCGACCGGGCGACTGAGGCCCGGAACACGGGGCGCGAGAGGAGCTCAATGCCCATGCCGGCCCATTGCGCGCCCTGGCCGGTGAAGACGAAGCCTACGCGCAACGGCTTTGGATCGGATGAGGCGCGCGAGATCTTCCAGATCTCTTCTGAAGGCGCGGCCGTCAGCTGGGACTGCAGTTGTGAGAAGCTGCTTGCTAGGCAACTGGCTTTCCATCCCAGACTGGAGCGCGCGGTGGCGAGTGTGTGCGCGAAGTTGGCCAGGTACTCGGGCTCACCCTTCTCAAGTGTCCAGGTTGGGTTTTCACCCCGAACCTTGTCGAGATGCTGCGCCAGCGTGGTTGAGACGCGCTTGATGCCAGCTTGATCGTGACTGCTGAAAACGAAGAGTCTCTTCTTATCAACAACGACGTCTTTAGAGGACGCATCACCATTGATGTGAACCCCATTCGTCAGTTTCTTTGGTGTCTTCTTGAACTCCTCGAGGACGACGTGGGCGTTGGTTCCGCCCATGCCGAAACTGCTGACACTCATGCGTTTTGTCTCGGCCTCAGGCCAAGGGGTCAGCGAGGTTGGTACCACCATATTCCACTTATCAAAGGGAATTCTCGGATTGGCCTTGTGAAAGTGAACATTGGGCGGGATCTTGCCGTGCTCCAGCGCCAAAACGCCCTTGATGAAGCCAGCCACACCAGCGGCCGGCTCAAGGTGTCCAATATTCGCCTTCACGCTGCCCACGTACAGCTTTCTCGACTCGCTCGCATTACGGCCAATCGTCTCATGGATCGCGCCCAGCTCGATCGGGTCTCCGACTTTGGTGCCGGTCCCGTGGGCCTCGACGTACTGCGTCGCGTCGTAGTCGAGCCCGTTGGACTCATAGACCAGCTTGATCAGCTCGGCCTGGGCCGAGGCGGACGGCGTCGAGATGGTCTTGGTCCAGCCGTCCGAGTTGACGCCGCTGCCGCGGATCACGGCGCGGATGTGGTCGCCGTCGCGGACGGCCTGGTCCAGCGGCTTGAGGATGACGATGCCGCAGCCCTCGGCGCGGCCGTAGCCGTTTGCGCCCTCGTCGAAGGAAAGGGAGCGGCCGTCTGGGTTGAGCACGCCCAGACTGTTGAGTTCCATGGTTGCCTCGGGGCCGAGGATCATGTTGATTCCGCCTGCGACGGCCATCTGGGTGTCGTGTGAGTGATACAAGATAGCTAACAAGACGTGTGATAGAGATTCATGAACGCACCTCTGCCTGGCCAGACCGCAGACTCTCGCACGCCTGGTGAATAGCCACCAAACTAGACGAACACGCCGTCTCGACCGTCAAACTCGGCCCGCGCAGGTCGAAAAAGTGCGAGAGGCGGTTGCTGACCATCTCGTCGCTGACGCCCATCAGGTACAGGCGCGGCCACTGCTCGAAGTCGCGCACGAGGGCGTCGCGGTAATCGCTCCACGCTGTGCCGATGATGCAGGCGGTCCGCGTGCCGGCCATGCGCGGCGGCGGCAGGCCGGCGTTCTCGAGGGCCTCGTACGTCACCTCGAGCAGGATGCGCTGCTTGGGGTCGAGGACGGCGGCCTCGGCGGCGGAGAACTTGAAGAAGGACGAGTCGAAGGCGTAGGGGTCCTCCTTGATGAAGTGCCCGCCCTTGGTCGGCAGCACGTTTTGCCTATCTTTGGGGTTGGCGTGGTAGAAGGCTGATGTGTTGTAGCGGTTTGTCTCGGGTGAGTAGCCATCTGCGGTTTGGTGATGTGTGTCAGTAGTCTGTTTTTCTGTCTGGCTAGCCGGTTGCTTGCGGCGTTCCATTTCCCAGGCGCGAGGTTGTGGAAGTTACTAACCTCTCCCCTCTTTCAACATGTTCCAGTATTCTGTCGCGCTGGTGGCATCGCCTGGAAGTCGGCAGGCTAGGCCGACCACAGCAATGGGGATGTTATCCCGACGAACGTTGTGAGACCCCATGATGAAAATGAAAACAAGAACTCTGAAAAGTCAAATGGTATATTGGTCTTGACGAAGCTACCGCGAACAACTCTCTCAAGCTACCTAATTCCGAGAGCGTCGATGGGCGCCAGCAGCACTTATCACGGCAACTGGGAACGCTTTCCATGGCCCCCTCGATGCCCACTCGTGGTGACCGATTATCTTGAGCGAATAATGTCAACATGAACTCGGCCAGGTATCCTGAGGGTAGACCCTGCGACCAGAACTGCATACGTGCGTCGTAGAAGAAAGAGGGCCCATACCCCAAGTTCCACGATGACTTTCAGGAATCTCACATTCTATCATCGAACATGAATCATTGTCAAACTTCCAGACCCCACGATCCTGAGATTATATCCCGAGGGGCTCACCGAGTTAGCATGGCCACTTAGATTGTAGACGACCTGCACGGGGCAAGAGACCACGCCGTTTCGGGAGAGGGATCTGCGAATGTCAGCCGGCAGCTATCCACCTTCGGGACGACCGTTGTTGATGTCCCGGCGGGAGGTTCTGTATCTAGTATCTCTTTCAACCCTATGGATTCTCGGGGTCCGACAACCTCCCACCTCGGTGAAGAGCTATACAGGGCACGGGCAATCAATCGGTAGAATTTTCTTTCTTGCAACTGGTGGAAATAGAGTTTCAGACGATCAACAGTGCGTTTGTACGGGGTAGTACTACGGGTAGGAGGGGGTCATTGAAAGTGGATGTTGATTGTTCTTTCTCCTAGGGCCCATGGTTCACGAAGCTGTGTAAGTACACATACATCCCACAGTGTGAACGGGAACATCTCCCCACAACGACCAGGGCAACCTTTGAACGGCCTGTCCGTGACGAATGGGGCTCTGTTTCGCCGAGTAATGCACCCCGGACTTTCTAACCCACGGCCTCGCTATACGGCAAGTACACGGGCCTTGGGCAGTAGAAGTTCTGCGTGCCTGACTCGGCTGCTCGGGCCGGCTACGGGTCCAGTCCGAATGCTTGGCTCTCCTCCCTACAACTAGAGCTGGGGGTTGCAATCTGCTTGCGACTACGCCCTACGCATAGGGTAATACTGTGCTGATAATTGGCTGTAGCTAACACGTGTGGGTTCCATCGAAATTGGGTCCTGCGCTAGTTTTACAACTCAAGATGCTCTCTGCTCACAGGCGGTAACGATGCGCCCGTCAGAGTCAGTGGTATTGTGGAACCTCTTTCTTGTGAAAACTGATAGCGAATTAAGCTACGATTGCGTAGTCAACTTGCCGGCCTTATTTTGCAGATTGATATTGACCCCATGAACGTTTTGAGTCGATCACGGGGCTATTTGTTGCTGCAGAACGTACGGGGGTATTACGTGAAGCCGAATATTATGCTTGAAATGATACGACTCGAATATTAATCTATTCTTTTGTTAAACAACTTCGGAGGTCCGAAGAGCCCGACTGTCACTTATCACGACTTCGCACATTTCGGACTCGCAAACGTCCCTGGTGCTGATCAGGGGTGGTTTCACAACGAACAACACGTGCAGACGAGCTTCGACCTTGACCGCCAACCCACTTCCACCAACAACATCAACAACTCTCGAACAGCGTCAGGTTTTAGCCTGTTTTGCTGAGAGAGAGAGATCCCACACGACAAGAACCACCACATACGTGAGCACACAATGACGGTGGTGACGCCAACACCAACGATCCTCCTCTTTGGGGGTTACACGGAGCCGTGGCTCGAGTCGATCGACCATATCCACGAGCAGGCCGGCAAATGTGCCTGGCTGCGACTCTTCCTCGACGACGTGGCGGCGGTCGTGAGAGCGGAAACGCGGCATATGCACCCCAAGATTAGGGACAGTCTGGGTCCTAGTGGTATCTTTTCCAGCGTTCAGGAGGTCGCGGACTTGTATCGCGATCATGATGACGATGTTGGGTTTGTGCAGTGTATCATGTCCTACATTGTGCGGGCTGTTATTCTTTTAAGGTACGTACGATAGATTTGATGCAGTCTGATTGGCAGGAAAGGGACTTTGAACATGTTTTTACTCAGTACGGTGCTAATTCTCTAAGTTAGATGGGTCCATGATTCACCAGACGTCTTGAAAGCGAATCCCAGACCCGAGGGACTGGGTATCTCAGGAGGTCTGATCAACGCCGCGGTCCTGGCCATCTCAGACGACTTTGAATCGCTTCGTGAAGCAAGCGTTGTGACCGCCGGGTTCGTATGTCGCCTATGCGAGGTTGCCGGGCAGGTCTCACGAGCCGTGGAAGACGGAGGCAGCGGCAGCTCCTCCTCATGGGGCTGTGCGGTCGTGGGCATCACGCCCGAGAAGCTGGACGGCATCCTCCACCAGATTCAGGAAGGCAGCAAAGTCCCGAGTCTGAAGAGAGCGCGGGTGGGCATCCGAGGAGACCACTGGGGCACCGTTGTAGGCCCTCCCTCGGTGCTCGACGCGTGTTTGAAGGACTCTAGGTTGGGAGATGTCGCCACGCAAAGGCTCCCTATCTACTCGATGCAGCACAACCACGAGCTTTCACAATCACATCGCGAGTACATTGCCGGACAATCAACCCTCCATTCTAAGTTTATCCACCCGGGATTCCGAATTTGGGGCCTTCGGGCTTCCGATAAAGGCGATGACGCGGTTCCTCCAAGCTACGCAAATTGGGGCCACCTGCTTCTGAGCGTGGCAGACTACGCGTTTTCAAGGCCTGTTGATCTCGTTGAGATGGTCAAGAGGTTAAACAATCGTCTCGGCGCAGAGTCTTGCCAGGGCGTGCAACTATTGATAATGGGTCCGACGTGGTTCGCCGGCTCTCTCACCAGCAAGCTGAAAGCGACGGGAAGACGAGTTTCGGTCGCCCAGCACACCGAGCTCGGGAACGAGAGTCATGAACCGAAATCGCAGGAAGCTGTAGACAGCTACGAAGGGCGTATTGCCGTGGTGGGTATGGCCGCCCGTGCCCCCGAGTGCGACGACCTGGAGGAATACTGGAAGATCATCGAGTCCGGTCGTGATGTTGCGCGCGAGATCCCCCAAGGACGGTTCGACGCCGATGACCTTTTCCAATCCAAGCAGAACCCTAACTGTGTGTCAACGTGCAAGATGGGCTGCTTCCTCGACAAACCGGGACACTACGATTCGCGCTTCTTCCGCGTCTCGCCGCGGGAGGCCCTCATCATGGACCCCGGCAGTCGGCTGTTCCAGATGGCGTGCCACGAGGCTCTCGAGTCGGCAGGCTATTCATGCGGCACAACAAAGGCTGTGGATCCGAGTCGCATCTCGGTTCTCTTTGGTCAGAGTAATGTGGACGGATATGAGACGGCACACCATGAAAAAGGCTGCGACGCATACACACTACAAGCCCTCGCGCGACCCTTTGCGGGTGGTCGTGTCGCTTTCCACTACGGCTGGGAGGGCGCAACATATTCCATCGACCAGGCTTGCTCGACATCGCTATCGCTCATCCACCTGGCGTGCCGGGGTCTACTGGCAGGCGACCATGACATGGTGGTTGCCGGCGCAGCCAACGTGCTGGCCTCGCCACATGGATGGTGCCTCTTGAGCAAGGCCGGCGTGCTTTCGGACACGGGCAACTGCCGGACCTTCCGGGATGATGCTCAAGGATACTGCCGTGGCGAGTTTGTTGGCGTTGTGGTGTTGAAGCGCCTCGCTGACGCCATCGCCCACAACGATCGCATCCTCTCCGTCATCCCCGGATCAGCCCGCAATCAAGCCGGCAACTCAGCCTTCCTCACTCAGTCGGATTCGGGAGCCGAGGAACGTGTGTTGCGCCAGACTCTGCGACAGGCGCGGCTCAGCCCAAGAGATATTGCTTACGCTGAGATGCACGGCACCGCGACTCCTGTGGGTGACCCATGTGAGATGACGGCCGTCGCCAATGTGTTAGGACGGAGACGTAGGACGCCGGCCGGTGGTAAAGAGGAGGTCAACAGCGGAGATGCCGACCAGCCCCTGACGGTTGGATCTGTAAAGGCCAACATCGGTCACAGCGAGGCGTCTTCTGGAGTTGCTTCGGTGATCAAGGCCATTCTCATGTTCCAGAAACAGATCCTGCCTCCTCAGGCTGGGATGCCAAATGCCCTCAACAAGCAGTTCCCATCACTGGAAGAAAACAAGATCAGAATCTTGAGCAGGGCCGCCCCGTTCCGTCCGGAGAGTGGGAAGAGAAGGCGTGTTCTGATCAACAACTTCGACGCAGCGGGCGGGAACACGGCCTTGGTGATGGAAGACTTCCAAGGCCCGGAGAATAAGGCTACGATCTCTGGTCCTACGAGTGATACGCGACCAGCACATGTTGTGGTTCTTTCGGCACACACAGCCGCATCACATCAAGCCAACAAATCCCGGCTGGCAAAATGGCTTGCTGCGAACCCGTCCGTCCGTCTTGAGGACGTTGCCTACACGACGACGGCTCGAAGGGTCCACCAGCCTTCTTTCCGCTTCTCTTGTGCCGCCTCTTCTACGAAAGAACTTATCCAGGCACTGGAGTCTGACTCAAAACCCACAACGACCAAGAAATCGCCCGTCATCTTCGTCTTCACCGGTCAGGGTTCACACTACGCTGGCATGGGCGCCGAGCTGTACCGCACAAGCACAGTTTTTAAGGACACTGTAGACCTTTGCCAGCACATATGCAGCGGATTCGGATTCCCACCTTTCTTGGATATCATCACCGGAGCCGGAAGCGGGGCACGGGCCGGAGGTGGGATCGGAGGTGGGGCCTGGAACACGGCGCAGACGCAGCTCGCCGTGCTGGCGCTGGAGATTGGCCTCGCTACCTTCTGGAGACGGCTGGGCGTTGAGCCTGACCTGGTGATGGGACACTCCTTGGGCGAGTATGCTGCCCTCCATGTGGCCGGCGTGCTCTCACTCGCTGACGCACTCTACCTCGTCGGTTCTCGTGCCACCTTGGCCATGCAGAAGTGCAACAGCCAAGGTGTCTGCGCCATGCTGGCGGTCGCGGCATCCGCAGACGTCGTGCAAGACCTTCTGAGGAATCTGGATATTGATGCGGACAAGTGCTCCGTTGCTTGCGTCAACAGTCCCAGCGCGTCGGTTGTGAGCGGGACAGTCGACGCCGTAGCACGGCTCCAGGGAGCGCTCATGAAGCAGAAGACACGCTCGAAGGTCCTCCCGCTACCTTTCGGCTTCCATTCCTTCCAGGTCGACGCCATCATAGACGACTTCATGGCGCTCGCGTCTGGTCCCGGCATCACCTACTCACTACCGCCAAAGGTGCCCGTAGCCTCGACGCTCCTAGCCTCTATTGTGGACGGAGATGCTGCCGCAAGAAGTCTCAAGTTCGGTCCTGAATACCTTGCCAAACAAGCTCGAAACCCCGTCGATTTTGTTGGCACGCTCCATGCTGTTAAGGCCAAGTTCAAGGACTGCAGCCCGGTCTGGCTCGAGATCGGCCCGAGCCAGGTGTGCGGCGCATTTGTTCAGGAGACTCTCTCGCCGCCGACTGGCCATGTCGTGTCGACGTTGAAGGGTACCGGTTCAAGTCCTTGGGCGGGCATCTCGGAGTGTCTGGCCAGCCTGTACGTGAACGGTTGTGATCCGGACTGGCTCTTGCTCCACGCGCCATTCGAGAAGAACCTCCAACTACTCACACTGCCGTCGTATTCCTGGAATACCAAGGACTTTTGGATTGCCTACAAGGAGAAAAAGTTACTAGATGGATCTGCTGCTGGTGATGATGGTGCCCCGGAACATCTGGCCCGCCAACAGCCCATCATATCCACTTGTGCGCAGTACATCGTGGACAAGACCAAAGACGAGGATGGCAAGACCCGCGTCACTGTCGGCGCTTCCATTGCAGTCCCAGGACTCCTTGCCATGATGGAAGGTCACCGCATGCAAGGCGTGGGCCTCTGCCCTGGCTCCGTCTTCAGTGAGGCCGCATTCGTAGCAGCCAAGTGCGCACTCGAGCATCACGACGGCCGGAAGATGGACGACAACTTCAACATCATGGAACGCTTCAGTCTCCAGAAAGCCAATCTGCGACGTCCTCTCACGGCAAGCATCGCCGGTCCGGATAGTGAGCTTCACGCCACAGCTGTCGTCGCGTCGGGAGGTGTAATCCAGGTCTCATTCAAGGCGCTATCTGGGTCATCAGCACGCTCGTTTGACCTGGGCCGCTGCGAAGTCATTGTCTGCAGCGGCAATCAGCCCAACGCTGACTCGGACTCCTTCTATATTAGAGCGAGAATGCTTGAGGTGCAGCGGTCTTGCAGCAGCAGACTGCCAGCAAGCATCTTCTACGCTCTGTTCTCGCGTGCCGTCCAGTACGCATCCGACAACTACCGTTGCATCAGGGAGGCGTTCGTCTCAGACGACTTTTCGGAGGCGGTGGCCGAGGTTGTACCTGTTCGCGACCCCGCTGACGTGACTTTCGTGGCGGGATCGCCTTACTGCGGCGAAGCCCTGGCACATCTGACCGGCTTCCTTGTTAACTGCCATCCTAGCCGGTTCTCCTCTCAGACGGGCGGGAGCTCGAGCTTCATCATGGATAGCCTCGAACGGTTTGAGCAAATGGCCAAGATCGAGCCTGGCCGGTCTTACTGGACTTACGCGCGAGTCTCTGAGAGGGAAACTGACTCGGCCGTCTGCGAGGTTGTCGTCTTTGACGATGCTGACAAGTTGGTCATGAGGACCTGGCGAATGAGGTTCCATGAGGTTCCCAACGCGGCTTTGCTGCAAAACTTAGCTCCCGGCGCAGATGGGAGACAGCAACAGGACCAGGGCCGCTCAGTGAAGGTTGGTGGAGATGCCGTGAAGGTCTTGCAGACGCTTCCACCAGCAGAGTCTTCCGATATGATGGTGACAGAGACGGATAATGAGACGAGAGTCGGGCAACCGTCCGTGTCCCGGGATCAAGATCCACGTCTTGACGATGATAGCAGCCAACAAGCCCCTAGCCAGACCAAGGCCGGCTTGCTTCCAGTCATCCTCGACAGTATTGCCGAAGAGACAGGCTTGGATACGACGGAGCTGACAGAGGATGCCGCGCTGGCTGACCTGGGCGTGGACTCTATCATGGCCGTGGAGATTTGTACGCGGGTAAAGGAGAAGTCGGATTATCCGCTGTCTCCACTGTTCATGTTGGAGTATCCGACGATAGGTCACCTTGTCCGCTCGTTTGGTACAACAAAACCGCTAGAACAACCAGCGAAGCCGCAAGAGGAAGAAACACCAGACGAGCAAGAAGAAGAAGAGGAACAACAAAAGGCAAAGACGACCACGCCCTCTGTTCAAACTGGTGACTCTACGGCCTCCGGAGGGACGCCTGTAGCCGAGCGCACGCCAGATTCGTCTTCGTCTTCATCGGTAGTTGATGAAAAGACCACCAGCGACGAGCCTCTTCCAAAAGCCCGAATCACCATGCTACAAGGCCGTCCACAGGCCGGCAAGGGGCGCCTGTACTTGGTCTGCGATGGTGGCGGTAGCATCGCCACCTACATCCATCTGCTCCGCCGCCAGTTTCCCCTTCCCGTCTACGGCATCGACTCCCCCTTCCTGCGCTGCCCTTCACGAATGACGACACAAGTTGGCATTGTCGGCGTCGCCAAGATCATGGTTGAAGCCCTCATCGAGACACAGCCCAATGCTGGTCTCTCCGAAGCCGAAGAGGACTCGATAGTCATCAGCGGCTTCTCCGGCGGGTCTCTCTTCTGCTACGAAATGTGCCGCCAGCTCCTTGCCCAAGGGCGGCGCGTGGCCGGAATCGTGATACTGGACATGCGCTGTCCTCTCCCGCCGCCGCCGCCATCAGAAGCAGCCTGGTCGGATGAGGAGACTTGGCCCGTCTTCTTCACCACCTCGGGGGAGCACTTCATCGGCAACACCCCGGGCTTTGACATCACGGAGCACCTGCGCGCTATGTTCAAGTGCGTTCTAGATTACCACCCGCCATCCCTAGCAGACGCTGGACCAGTTTTTCGCATTCCCGCCGCCGTCGTCTGGTGCAAGGGAGGCATGGTGGGCCGTCTCAGGCGGCGCCGGCCTGAGCTCGTCGCCAAGCTCGCCGACATGGGCTACCCTGTCGAGCCGTATCCGGGGTTCATGGAGAACCCGAAGCTGGGCGCCGTGGCGTGGAGTCTGCCGGACAAGAAGACCGAGACGGACCTGGGCCCCGGTGGTTGGGACAAGTATGTAGGCGCCGGTGAGAACGGCGAAATGGGCAAGAATATGGTGTACCTGGCTATTGAGGGGGACCATCATGACGCTATTGCTCCTACGGGGGCGCATCGCTTGGCGGAGTCGCTTGACAAGGGTGTCAGGTTTGTGCTTGGAAAGAAAGGCTCTTCAACTTAATGAACAGCTTAATGAAGCAAGATAAGCAGTAAGGAAGTTTGTTTAGATAGTGGTGTATGTTTTTGCTAGCTTTTAACGATTGTTTTGTTCTGAAAGGTTTCATTGATCAAGTCTGGCAATTTTCAACGGTAATTCAGTCTTGGTATTAATGACAGTAAATATGCGACTGTGGCAGATAGCAGCTTGTTGTATTTATGTTCAAAAAAGGTCAATTGTCAATATGAAACCTTTTCTAGAAGATAGAGCAGTAGTAGGTGGTCATCGGACCGTGTCAAGCAATTTCACGAACCCTCCGTTCCCCATCTTGCTCAGCAGTGTCGACCCTAACCTCCAAGTAACCCAGGTGCATGTTAACGCACCCCCGAGGACAACTCCCCACGCCGCCGATCCGACCGCAACCACGATGCGACCAACCATCTTGACGTCCTCGGGCTTGTTATTATGCGGGAACGGCTGCGCGGGCACCGGCAGCTTGAGCATCTCGCACAACGGGCCCCAGCCGTCGCGGACGCGGTAGAAGAAGAGCTTCTCCGGCGGCACAACCCTACGCAAGAATTCTTCGTGCGTTTCGAGTACCTCAGCGCACTGGAAGCCCTTAAAACCCAGGCGGGAGACACACGTCTTCTCGACGAGCGGGCCCCATCTTGTCGGATATGGTCAGCAAGATTCGATTCTTAGTTGGACAGAGGCACATACGTGACGAATGAGTTCAGTACTGGAAGTGGCCGAGCGAAGAAGGGCAGCCATGGCCAGTCGACGAGGCTGGAGATTGTTTGCGCGCTCTTCCACCAAGACTCTTTGTCTCGGGTCGTTGCAATTACGACGGCATCTGGATACAGCTCGAGAAGCTCCGGCACAAGCCAGATGCAGGGAGCATCAACGGTCTTTTGGCGCCGGGGAATGGTCAGCAAGAATTGGTCCTGTTAAGTCGAGATTTGCCTCAAGTTTGCAGTAACTTACCGCGGAGTAACCTTCCATGAGTTCGGCAAGCAGCCATTCTAGGCGCTTCTTCTCGGGCAGCGTCTGATCCTTCTTGGTCGCTAATTCCATGACCTCGAGCCACCGCTTCCGCACCTCCGCGGTGCCCACGAGTCCCTCGGCGCCGCCGTCATGAACAGGGCCGATGAGCGTCTCCAGGGCCTGTGCAAAGGTCTTGGTGCCAGTTCGTGACCTGAGATATCACCAAGTTCACCGTCTTAGCTCATGTATGATCTTGCCTGGCCATGGCGGCTTTTAGATTGATAATGAAGATGAAATACGTACATGCCGGCACCAATGACACGGAACTTTGTGCCCGGCTTGGGCCTCGAGTGACCTTGGCCCATTTTGTGATGAATTGCGTGAAAACACCAAGGAATCTCACGGTGAAAGAAACAAGAACAGCGTCGAGATACACTAATCGTAAGACATACGGTGAGTGGCCTCTATCAAGGCTGGCCGACTTCTTTGTATTTCCTTCCCGGTCTTCTCGGAGACCGAGACCCCGGCCCCATGTGTTCAAGGTAGTGGTGCACAGCGAGTCAGGGGCTCAATGGCTATAACATGTAAGTCTTTATCGAGGAGTTCTGCCATATCCAAACTGCATTGAGAAAGAATGAAGTACATAATTCACCCATGTCAACTTATGGGTCAACCTCGCGGAATATGTTTTCCTGTCAAGGCCACAAGCCTTGAAACATTGATATCAGCAGTCTTGATTTTCGAAAATCCTTTCTCGTCATAGAAACTTGTACATGCCGAGAATATCTAGTATGTTCTTCGGGAGTAGATTCCTCGATATGAAAAATTGGGAACTGCCTCGCGGTGCACTGAGGCACGGACAAATAGTCGGTAGAAATTCAGTACCCCAAGAGCCCCTCACCGGGGAGAGCGACTGCAGATCTTCAAGTGCGGAGGGTCCCCTGCACTTAGTCTCTCCAGGACCCATACAACCCGAAAGATGTACCGGTACAACAGCTGTCTCTGTGATTGACTCGTTCAAATGACAGCCACTGTGTAAGCACGTGCAAGAGCCTCGCTTTCGTAAGTCCACAACCACAAACATCAGGGGTATCGTTGGGTCTGTATAAGAAACCGTACGACTGAGTTATGACATTTGGTTCGCACTGGGTTACAGAGGCATTTGCAAGCACGTGCAAGGGACTTGACTCACTACTATCTACATGAGTTCAAAGCCCTCATTTGCTACAGATTGGCATGGAGAAGGTGGGCGCATCGGGACGGGCAGCAACCTTGGCTCGGAAAGTGCGGTCAGAGGCTCAATGTATTCGTAGATCTGTGGAGCGAGGTTTACGACGTATTGCGAGTTCCCCGGCATAAGAGCGTCAAAGCAACTACTAGCATTGCTTGGAACTCGATTGCCTCAAACCGCAGCTCTCTAACCGTCGCACACGCAACTCAACTCAACACCGTCATTCTTAGGCTTATCACATTGACCGACTAGAAGCAAGTAGCTGCTGCGATCAGTTTCCAGAATGGCTTCTACAACTACCCTACCTGCAGACCAGGCAGTTGCCGCAACTGCAGGCGGGAACATGGTCTCAGAAATGGAGTCAGCCTTTAAGTCGAGTGTAGAATCAGGCCAGATTCCGGGTGCAGTGGTCATTGCGAAGGACGTGACCGGTAGGCTCCCCATACATGTATTCACTTAGCGAAATTATCACACCCGACTCGTGGACAAGAGTCTGAGCACATGGCAAGTTAGCTGACAATCGGGTCGTTGCTCTCAGGCAAAATTGACTATGTCCGCTCTTTCGGAGCCAGGTCCGTCCGACCGGATGAGAACGGGGCGTTGCCCCCGATGCAAGCAGACACAATCATGAGAATGGGCCAGGCAAGCGTGCTTGTCGGCACGGTCATGGCGCTGCAGTGCGTCGAGCGCGGTCTCATTGGTTTGGATGAGAGCGTGGAAAAGTACCTCCCCGACCTGACCAGTATGAAGGTCTTGGCTGGTTTTGATGCCGAGGGCAAGCCCATCATGAGGGAGAGGAACGGAATCATCACTCTCAGGTGAATTCACCCATGATTGATACTCATCGCCCGAGCATTACTGACTTCTTGCGATCAAAAAGGCACATGCTCACAGACACCTCGGGCATCTCACACGTGCCTATCAGCCCTCTTCTGCGTGAGTACTGCGCCAAGGGGTACTCAACGTACCCGTTGCCTATCGGTGGCGAGACCGACATTCCCGACCCCTTGGCCGCGCCCCCCGTCGGCGACCCGGGCGCCGAGTGGGTCCACGGCACCAACATCGACTGGGCCGGGAAGCTGGTCGAGCGCGCAACGGGAATGGACCTGGAGAGCTACATGCAGAAAAACATCTGCGCGCCGCTGGGCATCACCGACATCACGTTCAAGCTCCACCAGCGGCCCGAGATGCTTGCGCGCAGGGCGGACCTGACGAAGCGCAGCCCCGAGGACGGCAAGCTGCACTACGACGACACCATCTTCTTCCGCAAGTTCCCGGAGGAGTGTTATGCTGGTTCGGGCATGTTCGCTAGCCCGGCTGCCTTCATGGCCGTGATGCACTCCCTTCTGAAGCGCGACGGCGTCCTCCTGAAGCCCGAGACAGTTGACCAGATGTTTGTGCCCGCGCTAAATGAGACGATGGAGCGCGGGATGAATGAGCACTTCAACAAGGTCATCCGTTTTATCAACTATGGCTATCCGCTGCCGCAGTGGCCTACTCTACGCCGCAACTTCGGATTCGGAGCCATTGTAATCATGCAGGATCTGGACGGAGACAAGTGGCGCCGTAAGGGGTCTATGTCCATAAACTGCGGATGGAACGTCGGGTTGGTAAGTACTGCTCTTACTATCATGAGTATGGGGTTGGAAAGCTTACATCTACGGAACAGCAAATCGACCCTGCAGCGGGACTGTGCACCATTGTGGCATTCCAGACATCGCCATACAGCACTCCAATCGAAGAGGGGCTTGTACACACCTTTGAGAAGGCTATGTATTCGTTGCTGTAACATTGTTAGCCTGGCAATGGGGCCGGTAATGGTAAAAGCGCCTGACTAGCAACTCCTACACAACTGACACTTGGCTGGAATGCAAATATGAATGACGAATCCATCTTTCATTCTCTTCCTTTCATGCGTGAAACATCCTCAGATTACTGATCTCGTCATTTGAAACTTGCAGACTATGTTCTTTTACGGTTGCTGGGTGATACATTGATTCATGTGGTGTTGTGGTAGCAGTGTCTGTTGTCTAACACCACGAAAGCCCCCTCCTACATCCATGCTCATTATCCAATGCTTGAAGTTTCGGAGAATATGTTTGTTAGTACGTATAGGTGCAACCATATTGTAATACCTTTCTTTGATCCCTGTCATTGGCCAGCTCGGATTGTAGAAGAACGTCTTACGCCTAACGAGGACACTAAAAGGGGGGCTTACCGCGTAGTAAAACTCTACTTGATACTGATCTCGGCTTGCATAGAGTCATGTGGTTCAATTAGTGATCATCGTACGAAAAGCGCCAACCTATCAAAATCACTGCAGTATCTCTATGTTATATGGTAGAGTAGTCACCCTTGCGGCCTTTCTATCGCCAAAACCTTATGTTGGGCTTCATTCTCTCATCAGGTTTTCTGTCCACACAGATCCTCTTCTTTGAGGCACGCTGATGAAACCCAAATATGATTAAGCTCGTTGATCCAACGGCTCGGGCCTTGAATAATAATCAGCCTCGGATACGAACAGCCTCTGGGTCGATCTCGATGTGACGTGGGGACAGACAGGACATGCAGTTACTATCGTGAAGCTATTGGGCAGAAGTCGTCTTGAGCCTAGACTTCCTCTGCCTTCTGAATCGCATACGTGATCAGCGGCTGGGTGCTTTCAATTAGAGTAAAACGAGGCGGTTTACATCTCGCATTCCGAAAAGCGTGTTCTCGGAAGGTGGATGGGAAGGTGTGCACATGGAAGAATCATGGGACGAGTTGTCCACCCTCGGATAACGCAGGTGGCGACTATGCAGAACCCGATCGGACGGTAGCTCAGTCGCTGCAAGTCTTGTCGAGGCTTGCTTTGGTCGAGGTCATCGGAACCGAACTTTGACTCCTCCCGCCGGCACTTGCAATAGAATGCTGGTTCCCATAGCCAAGATAGGCAAGCTTGGGTTAGTGAAACCCATCGTTATGGTTATCGTGAGAAATTCAGACAACGGGACTGCGGGCGGCGGCAATTGGCTTCCACGCTAAATCCCCGCGAACCTTCATCCCGACTTCACCGGGAGCAACCCGTGTCCGCTAGTTCTGTCAAATGTCCCCTCGGTGAAAAGCGGCGTCTGCCGTCTATCGAAACGTTGCGGGTTTGGGGTCCAAATAAGCTAAATTGTGATGGTTGTCCCAAGGGCCCAAATGCCCACCAAATCCCATGGAATGACGGCGTTTCGAAGCCCGCGATCAAGGGTGATCCATCAATTCGCTCCCGAAAACAGCGAAAGTATTTACCCAAATCACGGCTCTTGGCAGGCACCCCCGCTCGACGATCCGACGCCATGTGAGATAAGCTCGGTCGAAACGCAAGTTGAGGTGACACTGATATGTGTCTCTTCCGGGCTCCTACGTCCGAGCTTAAACCCTTCATCGGCTGTTTTGAAACGCGCATCGCACCCTTCCGAAGATGATTAAGGTTCCTGGGGTGCTGCCTTTCATAAAAGTCCCCGCCGAGCCCAGTAGTCTCCTTTGCCTTTTGGGTGAGATTGTTAAGGGGGTTGCAGATGTCGATGTAGCACGGGAAGAAGTCACGACGAAGCTTGAACGACGAAACCACAGATCCGCCAAGATGCACTGGCTTCAGACGCTTCTTTTTTTGCCTTCGGCCGTCACTGCGACGTTGAATCTGCAGCAGTACCGCCCTGCAGCGGCGAAGAAACTGTTTCCGGAACCAGCGGGAGGCCAGCAGAACGTGGTGCAAAATGTCATTTCCAATTCTAAGGCGGCGAGGGAGCCGAAATTCCTCACTGATAAGACCCGAAGTAAATTTTCGCGATATGAGCAAATTACCGTAGATACTGACGCATCTTACAGAGTTCGTCGTGAATGGCACCAAGATCCCCGAAGTGGATTGGGATGTCGGCGAATCCTACGCAGGATTGATTCCGATTCACGCCAATAATGACACGAGCGAGAAGTTGTACTTTTGGTTCTTCCCGTCCGAGAATCAAGAGACCGAGAAGGAGATCGTAATCTGGCTCACTGGTGGTGTAGGTCAGGATGTTCGCGGGAAACTTGATGGTGCTGACTCTGCTGTCACAGCCCGGCTGCTCTTCGACTGGCGAGCTTCTCTCGGAAAATGGTCCTATGCTCTGGCAGCCAGGAATGTTTAGGCCTATCAGGAACAAATGGAGCTGGCATCGCATCACGAACGTGGTCTGGATCGACCAACCTGTTGGTGCTGGATTCTCAACCGGCACACCCACAGCAAAGGACGAGTTCGACGTCTCACGCCAGTTCCTCAGCTGGTGGCGTAACTTCATGGATACCTTTGACTTGAAGGGGTTCAAGATGTACGTCACAGGATCTTCATACAGCGGCATGTACTGCCCGTACATTGCCAGCGCTATGATCGACTCCAACGACAAGGACTACTTCAACGTCGGCGGTATGCAGATTTTCGACGGGACGTACTCCGTTGACAGTATCGGAGAGGAGATTCCTGCTCTCGCCTTTGCAGACCGCTGGGAGCACGTGTTCGCCTTCAACGACACCTTCCGCAAGACATTGAGGGACGTCAACGACAAATGTGGCTACGCCGACTACATGCGCAAGTACCTTGTCTTCCCTCCCTCCGGTCTACAGCCCGCTGTACCTCCGGGCGTCGACGGTAACGGAGAGGTCAAGACGGAGTGCGACATTTGGACAATGATCGGGGAAGCTGCGGAGCAGACAAACCCCTGCTTCAGCGTGTACACGATCACTGATGGGTGCCCATTGAAGTATGACCCGCTCGGCTTCAGTGATGGTGCGAATTACCGACCCAGGGGCTCCGGACAACCTTACTTCAACCGCGATGATGTGAAGAAAGCTATCAACGCGCCAATGGATAAGGAGTGGAAGTTCTGCACCGATGTTCCAGTGTTCCAGAACAGCACAGACAACTCAATCTTGGATGGGCCTGGAAGCCAGCCTGTTCTTCCCAACGTCATTGATAAAACCCGCAACGTCATCCTCGCCCATGGCACCAGGGACTATGTTCTCATCGACGACGGCACGTTGTTAACGATTCAGAACCTCACGTGGGGTGGGCAGATGGGATTCCAGATGAAGCCTACAGCCCCGCTCTACGTCCCTTACCACTCCAACGACAATCCGGAGAACATTGCTGGGGCTGGTGTGATGGGTACGGTACACTCGGAGCGAGGACTGACATACATCGCTGTTTCCCAGGCGGGTCATTTTGTCGCTGCGGACATGCCCTCAGTCGCATTCCGAAGCGTTGAGGTGTTGGTTGGAAGGAGGGACGGGTTCGAATCGACGACTCCGCTGACCATTGACCAAAACGCGTCCATGCCCGTCGGTGACGTTGGAAACGGAACCGTCATCATGTTCCCGCAGTCAATGGAGCCTGGAAGAGGGGTCTTGTCCAACCAGCCGGTGCCGAAAAACAGCAGCAGCTTTGCAACGGGCCCAGGAAGCGGGCAAGCGGTATTTGCGTTTGGGTTCGCAGCTTTCGTGACGTTCATGCTGGGCATCTAGTAAGAGGCCAACGGCTAGACTCATGAGTACGGTTACTGAAAAGACGGGACGGACTATTATCCAAGGTGGGAGACTCGCTATCCCAAAGGGCGTGTATAGTCAACGATCCCGCATAATGGGATTGAAATATAATGATATACGCGCATAACATGCTCATGTTGTAGCCGTAAGACGCCCGTGTTGAGCGTTCCCTGAAGTCCTCCAGCTAAATATGGTGAAATACCTCGCCTAACACTAAGTTCCCCACCAACATGACTCACAGCCCCTATCAGATACAGCTGTTACTTGTTTAATACAGAAGACCAGTCGTTCTTAGCTGCCCAGTCTCGCCAACTAGTCAACTGGCAGTCGATGCCCGCCTAAAGAGTGTTAGCCACAAGAATGTATCACTAATGTAGAATCTGATAGATCTCACCTTTCTGATATCAGCGGCCGTCAACAGGTCCATGCCGCCATCGTATCCAGGGTCCGAGGAATACGAGAACATGTACGCAACTTCGATGCCGGTATCGCGCTCCCCTGTGGCCTCAATCATCTCCTCAGGGGTGATCTGCTTGTAAGTTGCCGTCTTTCCCGTCACCTGAGCCCATGTTTCAAGAAACTCGGGCCAAGTGCAGGTTGATCCCTCAGCCATGTAGGCTTTGCCGGGTGGCATTTGAGAGACGGCGTACGTGAAGTTGCCCATATCTCCGGATGGGTCGAAGTGAGGCACGGGCTTCTCCGGGGATGTGGTGAATGCCATTGTGAACGTGCCGTCAGGGTTCTGATGAGGCATTAGCAGGAAACTCAGATAATAATAGCCGCGCAAGAGTGGCTCACCTTTCCGAAGTAGGAGTTTGGCAGGATATTGTAACTCGTGAAGAAATAGCCCGTGTGGATGCACGACATCTTTGCAGCCAGACCAGGATACTTTTCGTTCACGTAGCTAGGGAAGATGTCGGCCTTGGCATCGAAATGGTACAGCTCCTTGAACTTCCCACCGCTGCATTTCTCTGCATGACTCAGCGTCGACACCAAGAAGCCGTTCTCGTCGAGTGTGTCCACCGTTGCCGCCGCGGCATCAGCAATGTTCCGTCCCTGACGATACTCGACATCATACGCGTACTTGCGGCACGAGATGCCAAGCTCCTGGGCCTTTGCGCGACAGTCCGGCCGGAAAAAGGGTTCCCAGTAGTTCGTCACACTGAAGATGACGTTGGCGTCACGAAAGGCCTCCTTCAGCGAGTCTACATCTTCCAGATCCGCCTGCACAACCTCCACACCGAGGGATGCTAGCGCCGTGGCGGCGGGAGAGGAGACATTGCGGGTGAGCCCTCGGACGCGGTACCCCGCGGCGATGAAGCGGCGAGCGACGGAGCCACCTTGGTTTCCAGTGGCGCCGACGACGGCGATGAGCTTCTCGGGCATTGTCTGCAGTGCGACCCCGTCGACAGGTCCGTGATGGTGGGAAGCAGAGTTGTGAGGCGGTGAGAGGTGGGGTCCAAGAGTTCGAGAAGCTCAAGCGAATCGTGGGCTGATCTGGCGGGTGGGATGGGTCGGAATGAGAAGGTTCAGGAGCTAAATGTGAGAAACGGTTTTCTTATTTGCCGCTATTTTTGAACCTGATGAAAAGGTGTGAACAAAGTGTTCGCGCTGGCGGATGAAGAGTTCTTCAGCTTCGGAGAAAGTTCGTGGAAGCCCCTCCATTGCGGTCCCGTCCCCGCCGCTTCACGACATGCTCAAGGCCTAGACGCCGTCTCCGTCGGAAACACTAATTGCTAGTGTGGACGGTATCAGTGGCGCCGAAGGGAGAAAAAATACTGGAATGTGATACGAGTGGATCTCGTCACACCATCTGCCCATCGATGCAGAGACGCATCGGGAGCGGATCCCTATGTGGGTTTAGTATGTTGACACTAAACCGCCGAAGTACGGGGGCGGCGCAGACGCCAAACCGTACGCGGAATAGGCGCCTGTGATTTCCGGCGACTCGGTTAAAGTTTATGTCTGCTTTATTGCAAGTCCGAGATAAGGGTGTCTCTTAAGAAGATTTCGAATGGCGTGGAACATTAGGTCTGAAGACAATTCGGTACTCGGCATAGGGAATTATGAGACGTGCTAAAAGAATGTGATTGATTCAAAATCTGAGTAAGTTTGTGTGCTGCCACATACATAATGAAGTTCAATAAAGATAGACTGGGTAAACCTCGCAAGCTTGTGATCATAGCATCAAATGAGCGTCAAAAATTGCAGAACAGCATGTAGAAAGTCTCCGCGATCGACGGCAATGACATAAATTCAAGGCGACTTTCCTTCCTTCAATCCTTCCTTCAATGTGACAACTACTTTGTTAGCGTCCATAGTTCAGTAGACAAACAGGTGTGGAAGCACTCACTCCACCCGTTGGGGACGGTCCTTCGTTTCTTGTCATGGTCCCATGAAGCATGATGTTGCTGGATTTGAGACAGCTTCATCGAATGTTCAGCATTGTCGTGAACGGAAACCTCGCTGTCTGATTTGTCAATAGCACGAGGCTTGTCGGTGGGTCTGTTTAAGACGCAAACCCTCCCATTACAAATAGATCTCGGGTTTCGACTGGGAGGCAACCACTTCCGTTCCAAGAGATCTGGAAAAACAGGTCAATGATATCTCAGAGAATCGAGAGCAACACCTTTAAATCCTTACCTTCAGTGTCTTTTTCATCTCGCAATAGACTTCTTTTTACTTCGTCTTCTAGTATGTCCGCTGACTTGTCTGGAGCTGGGTTTATCTCAGTGGACCTAGCTCCTTGCTTCCTGTAGTTGTACACAGCGTTGTATTCTGGCCCGGTCAAATGGTTTGCCTGTCTGGCTTCGAGGTCGGAAGTGGACTGCTCGACTTTTGCAGAATCCAACGGCGCCTCTGAAAGCTGAGAAGATGGCCAAGGAGGAGGTCTCACGGGGTAATACAGATCTCGAGAATCGACCTTAAATGCAGCAAGGACGTGTCCGGGGTCAATTGCAGCAGCTTGGACATTGATCGACCAGAAAATGGAGGAGATGAGATGGATGATAAGAAAGGACTTCATGTTTGTTACAAACGATCAGTTAGCTGGCTCGTGAAGGTGGTATTGAAGCTTGAAACAGGACTTGAGATGGCTTCGGATGTTTGTTGGTGAGGATGAAAACTGTCAATGGGAAGAAATCACACTCCATATTTATATTCACAAATCCTGCAGGTGGGTGTTGTCTCCTGAGAAGGCCCAAGTCATTCAAGCTCCACCGTATCTATCAGACTAATCAGTGACTGCTCCCACGTCGGTTTGGATTTCACCTAGTTGGTGAACTTAAGGCTCCTCGGCGAATCCGGGATTCCAGGAATGGGTGGTCAGAACTCCTGAAAGCGATGTGTGTTACGTTTGAAGACGTAAAATAGATACAAAGGAGAATCACACCAATTCGATATAAGCGATGATCAAGCACCATCATGAAATAGGTGTTCACTAGCCTAGTATTGCTGCGATTATGATGCCGTACAGACTTTCGGTTCCACTATGGCGTGGAGCAGTCTTCAAAATCCATCATGAAAGTCGCATCCACAGAGACGAAAGCGACCAAGGCATGCGGCGCGCATATCTACTTGGGTGTGTTGCCTGGAAGTAAACAGCCCCTGGGCTGCACCGTGTGACGATACTGGGGCGCAGTCACAATATTCACCATCAGGCACACAGATTCGCTGAAAAGAGAAAGCAGAAGTCACCACTCAAGCAGCACAACTACTATACTGTCCCCGCATGCATACTCTTATATCTTCTTATAATCTGTTGGTGTTCTCAGCGCTAGCAACACGGGCGAGCCCTTTCAGAATTACGCTCACGATTTTGCAAATCATCAGTCGATAGCATCAAACAGACAAAGAACAAGACCTCATGCCCAGCTCCCGCTTGAGAGCTTAATCACATCCTTCAATTCACAAGCTAAGGTTTGGAGACAGGCCGCAAGACTCAGACCGTCATACCCTCCAGGAATTAGGTCAAAGTTCATTATTCTGAATAGCAACATTCATGCCACATGTAGTCTCCTTTCAGGTGATGCACGTTTCACTCATTACGGGAAGCAAGACGCATATCCTGCACAAACGCTGTCAGCTGAACGTATCCAGTGGCTGCAGACGCAGCCAAGACACCAACAAGCAGTTGATCCTTCGAGGGGCGAGAGTGTCACAGAAGGCGCGCAAGTGCGTGAGAGCTAGAAAATAGAAATCAGGCTGTGATGAAGACGGCAAAGTTTCTGGTGGTTGCCTCGTTCATGCTTTGCTACGGCATTAGCCGAGGCGATAGATCTTGTGTGTTTCGCCCAATGACAGGAAAGGCGCTTTGTGATGAACGAGCAGCTAGAGACACAGCTGAGAATTGGGCAGTCTTTTGTAAGATCCTATTGGCCCACTTTCCAAAAGCTGCAAATGCCAAGTAAATGAGACAACTACGCCTAGAAGGGTGGCTGTACAGCCTAAGTCTGGCATAAGTTAGCACCACTGTGTTTGGAGAGGTGTGAAGACTGGTGAACTTGGGTGATGATTGAGCGATAAACATGATGATGCTCCAGACGCCGGCAGCCACGTTGATCATGCTGGGATGAACGAGACGCTAGAAGAGGGAGTGAATTTTTTATTTCTCGCTTAGGCCTTGAAGGGAGCACCCCCCCCCGCCCCCCCCCAGTCCGATTTACGAGGGTCACGGTCTTCACCAGCAGGAATGATTCCGTAGTTGATGAATCGGTCGGAAGAAGAGCCTGACAGATTGAAGAGATTACTTTGGATTGAGGTAGTCTAGAGACAAACCGTTCGCTGACTTCACGAAGAAGGATTCACCATGAGGCGCTTGAAAGATTCAGCTCAGCCGATGACGGATTTGATGTAGCAAACGAGTGTATTCAATCAAGATGTGGCTTTTCATGTATGCCATCGTACATAACATATGCGGCCAAAAAGCTCAATGTCCAGGCCATTTCATGGTTGCAAAGTGAGTGACAAAGGAATTCAAGAAGGAAATGCCCCAGTTCAATACCATACGACACGACTCTCGCCATCCATTTCCGAGACTGGCTGCCACCGAGATTTCCAACTACTCCATCGTTTCCAAATCTTGTTGGTGAATCTCAGCAGTCTTGCCGGTTCCTGATATGTAGGCTCAGGTCACCCTCCGAGGACTACCGCGACCACCGCGACCACGACTGCGGCCGCGAATGCTCCCAGCCTCCGCATTGGAATTAGCCTTCTGACCAGTTGAATCTACAGAAGTCAGTGTTTCTGATTCTCTCAAAGATGGACATGCCACTTGCAATAATCCATCTGCCTGTCTTCGGATCGCTGGAAGATCTTCCAGGAATCTTCTGCCTCCGTATCCATGTCGCTGTTCAGATTTTGTCGCTTCTTGATAGACGGATAGTAGAACCTTGCACCTGAAGATGTGTCTTCAGCATTAGTTAAACAACTAGGTAGAATCCTCAGACTGACCAGGGACATCTCTCTCGATCTTGCGCGCGGCACCCGTGTACTTAAACCTCCATCGCTTCTGATTGCCAGACTCGCCAAACCCCTGATCAATACTGCTATCGACTTCTGAGTCGGTGGAAGTTTCAATCTCGGGCGACGGAGCTTTGCCTTCACTCTGAGCTCGAGCAGCTTTGACACAAATGGCCAACGCAACAACGAAAAGTACTTGGAGAATGCTTATAACCTTCATCTTCGGAGTATTTCAAACGAGCGGTAAACTTGAGTATTACCAAGATGGAGGGTCAAATTGATGATTAGAGATCAAAGTCAGAAAAGGGTATCGATGGAAATATTTATCACATTTATGGTCAAATACTACAATAGCACTGTGAGGTTTTTTATGTTAATTGAGAAAGGTGGTTGTGCTCGTAACAATGCAGAGTGGAATTATCGTATTACGCCCAGCCTGTTGCGACTGATTACTTCACATGAGCTTTTCTTGCGTCTCCAGCAAATACAAAATTTAGCAACTATGATGAATGCCACCCACACCCATATCATTTTGGTCATGCGTGTCGCTTCAGAGACGCCCTTTTGCGCGCAAGGCTAGCAGTCGTCTTTACGCTAAACAGACCTTATGCTGTACGACCTCGAAATATCTTGTAGTGGCCGCTATGTTTTGAGACCTTGCCGAAATTGGCGAGGGAAAGTACAGATGTCGCTATCTCGTATGCTGGACAATGGACACAAGTCTCGGGACTCTTCGGGAACACCTGGGAACAGCTTGACCATACACACTATACTCCTCTTAAATCAAGCAGCATACGCAGAAGAGACATTCTGGCCGCCAGTATGAATGAACAGAACATTGACCGTTTCACCCGGTTGATGTCCGACTTTTGTGGCGTCGCTCTGAAGTTCGCCACTGTTGACCCAGTGAATCAGCCCTTTGGCAGCCTTTCCAGAGTACACAGGATCCATCAAGATTCCTTCGCGGCAAGCCAAAGTCTTCAAAGTCTTTCGGGTCTCTTCATCCAGCACACCGTATCCGGGACCAGCGAAACGATGGTCAAGGCGGATATCCTCAGCCGCGATGTCGCGTTCCGGATCCAGCCCAATCAACTTGCCGGCATTCCTGGCAATCTGCAACACCACTTCCTCCTGGCCTGTTATGGGTGCCACCATGACTCCGATCAGCTGTCTTTCGGGCACAGATAGCTTGTCGGGCAGCGACGATTCGAGGAGTTTAAATCCAGTGACCAAGCCGGCAAGTGTACTCCCACTTCCGCAAGCGACAAAGATGTAATCATAACGACCCGTGCCTCCGAGTTTGAGGGTCTTCTCTTGCTCTTGTATCTCCAACGCGCAGTTGGTATACCCGAGTCCGCCCAGGGGGTGTTGGCTAGAGCCCATCGGTATCCAGTAAGGCACCTTGCCTTCAGCCTTGAGCGCCTGTAGAACCGCAATTTTATCGTGAGGATCACGCTGAATATGAACATTTGCGCCAAGGAGATCGAACACTGGCACATTCCCTGTCGATCTGAAGATTGTCTGGTTTTCGGCAGTTTTCAGGCCGCCGGCTTCTTCGTTGAGCAGAAGCACGCACTCGAGGCCGAGCTTTGCTGCCACAACGGCAGTCTGGGCTGCATGATTACTCTGCAGGCCACCTTCGGTGACGATAGTGGTGACGCCAGGCTTCGCGAGGATATCCGGGATGATGTATTCTAGCTTGCGATACTTGTTACCGCAGCACAGCATAGGCGACGACTGATCGTCGCGCTTGATCCATGTCTGGATCGAGATTTTATCATTGGATGATACCGTGGCTGACAGTGTAGTGAGTTGATGAATCGGCGACGGGGTGTCGTACCGAAGCCTGTAGCTCGGGAAACCCGATAGAGACAATGGTTGCTCTGGCATGTTGTGAAAGTGACTGAGTATCGTTAGAATCGATGGCAGGGTGGACAGACTAAGTGCGTCGGGATTGATGTCTCCATTCTTGCATGGGATCTAGCTAGTTAAATTGCGCTCTGAGCCCCCGCTCCGTCGACAAGAAGGGCGTGTGGGATGGGGGTCAACGAGCTTGCTGACGTGGGGTATCTAGTACTTCCGATGTTGCGAATATTACCCCACTATCATTGGTCGCCTTCCGTGACATGCTGCATGTCTAGTCATCCGTCAAAAATCTGTGGTTTCGCAGCTTTCACGAGATGCTCAAGGCTTCGCTGGCATACATTCAATGCACGATGCGATAATTTTTGGGCTTGACCTTGCCTTCTTGGGTAAGCTCTCCCGCTAATAGCAGCTCCGGTACGGTTGGCGCGTCTGAATTTTGAACTTGGTCCCATTCATGACCGGGTTGATAACATTAAGTCTCATGAGCCATGGTCTAACAGACATGGATGGCGCCTAACGAGTTCCCAGATAATTGACACGTGGATGTCCAAGAGCCTAGAAGTCACTAGCCGTCACGCAGATGCAAGCAGCACCGAACCTTAGGTTGTAGTCTGAACAATCTGAAGTCCAGAGTAGACTAGAAGATTGAAGAGGACATAATTAGGTCCAATCGTTTCCAGTTTTCGATATGAGTCGAAATGTATCAATTCGATTTGGTATCACTGAAAAACAATCCCAGCCAGCTAGCTATATGCTCTGTAAAAATAATGCAATCAAGAAACTCTCCACGCGAAATACTCCACAAGTGAAGAGCAATAAATCTGGACTTCATGAGGATGGCTTGAAAGCCTTTGCCTGCGAAACAAAGCTTGCACGTCCTGTCGACTCGTCGAAGATATTGTACCCAACGTCCGCAGCATTAGGTGGGGTGTACACTGTGCATCAACGGTCAGAAATCGTCACTGTCCTAGCCTCTGAAGGAAACTTACAGTGCAACGAAACCGCAACGTTCTGGGGATGCGGGTTGTGTACGCGATGAAGACCGATGTCGTCGGATATATAGGTCACTTGGTCCGCTTGATATGTCTTCTCACTCTTGACTTTGAGGGGGACATTCTCTTTATCCGTGCTTGAAGGGGTATAATAGACCGTCTCCGTCAATTCCCCGGCTAGGACCTTCATGATGCAGTGGGCATTGGCATGGTCGTGAATTGGAGAACCCTTGAGAGGATTCCACACCAACAGGAGCTGCCAAGTTCGGTAAGAAAACGCATTGAAATTTATCAAGTTATTTGAGACTTACGATATTTGCCTTGTGGTTAATATTCTCAATGGCATTGCGGGTATAGTTCTTTCCCGGGCAGTTATAGTAGTATCGGGCCCAATCGTTGGGGTTTGTCGCATATCTCTTGACGAGAGACGTTAAGTAATCTTCATCAACATCTTCCGAACCAATGCCAGAGGAAGTTCCCAAATGTTCTTTGATGTCATTTACAAGGTCTTCAAGACTGTAAGCAGGTTCGGGGCTTGGGTGTGATAATGGCTGATCTCGCGGACCGGCCTGCATCAGAGGCAGTGGGGCGAATAGTGTGGAAGCGGACATGATGCTAAGAATAAGCTTAGGGGTTGAATGCGTGGAGCTGCTTCCTTAAAGAATTGGTTTGTCTTTCTTGTTAGAAAAGAGGATTGAATGACGAGAAAATTGAGTTTTACTTCCAAGGGAACACCTCTGAACAATAGGTGTCATTGCAATGGGTTTGTTATAAGAGCCGTTGTGTCTACCTCTTATCTCGCGGTCGATTGTGTCTGTAGGGGGCGCATTCGCCGACCGCCAGTCAATCGCCGATCAACGCAAGCCAAGTAACAAGCAGCATCATCCAGACCGCAATAACTAACAAGACCACCTGCACGAAAATGATTGTCAGATGATAAGACAATATTAAGCTTTAGTGTCATATAAATGGGACCTGGACGTCCCATGATAAACCCCTTACATCACACAGTGAAGCAGCCGTTACCACGATCAAAGCCCGACCGCGCTCAACGTGGCCCGGCGATCCCCGAGGTACAGCATCAGCTTGGCTGACGCTACAGGGTCTTAGCCTGCGCGATAAGATTACTAGCCAATCACAGATGCCGAGTCATGACCTGGATGGACCCCATGAGCAGTCAATCGGCGACTCAGCCGACGTCCAGGAGAAAATGAGAAGTTCATCTGTACTCTTTTCCCTTTGTCAGGCCGACGTCTAACCATCGCCGACCGAGGTCAAGCTAAACGTGCGCATCTTTTGCTGAGACTTACGTTTCTTGAAGTCTTTCTTTATCATGACCGTGCCTCCAGCAAGGAGCACCAGGCAGACGGGTCTGGCCGCTCTCGCTTGCACTGGATGCAGAAAGCAGCACCTGAAATGCGATGCGAAGAAGCCAGTGTGCTCGAGATGCATCCAGAATGGAGAGACTTGCTACTATGAGCCCTCTAGGAGAGGCGGACGAAGGAAACCTCGCCCACAATCAATTGCATCCGAGGGACAAGGCACCCTGATGTCCGGTGATCGTCAAATGCGGGATGGGTCGAGCATCAATACAACAGTCGCGCCGACCTCAACATCCAGAGAAGCCTCAACATGTGTTTCCTTATCTGGCGATGGCTCCCCAACAACGACTGCTGTTACTGATAGTGCGGTGACCGAGAGAGGACAGTTGCAGGCTCCAGCATCGGAACGCCGAAACATCGGGTTTCATCCGGCGGCACCTAACTCAAGAGATGGGCCTCCTCCAGTCAATCCCGATGGTGATCTACTTTCATACCTCTCAGACATGACGACCGATCACTTATCGTGGTTTATGCCAACTCCGAGGGATACGTCCAATGGTACCCGCTCTCACACAAACACTTCACACCGGCCCTCTTCTGAAAGCGATCGATATCGCCGGCTCTACTACGAAAACTTCCATACTGCGCATCCAATTCTCGTACCAGCGTCAATGTACGCGTCTCGAGCTTACCCTCACTATCTGCACCTCGCCGTCGACTTTGCCGGTTCCCACTACTCCCAAACGACCCCTAGCGAAAACTTGAAAAGTGAAGTTGAAGCAGCGCTTGCTGCCAATACAGAACTATCGACCTGCGCAGTTCAGGCGCTATTGATCTACTCCATCGTCCTCTTTTCCCGAGACGAAATCGTCGATGCTCACATTGCGTTTGGCCGGTGTGCTGAAATCGCCCTGGAAATTGGCATGAACCGTGCAGATTTTGCTTCCTCAAGGCACCCAGAGAACTCAGTCGAGGCCGAAAGCTTGAGGAGAACATGGTGGGAGCTCTTCGTCGCGGATATTTTGATGGCAATCCCTCTGAAGACTATCTCCTTCCGGTGTAGTGCTGTCTCGCCGGAGGTCCCCTTGCCATGCGAAGAGTCGTTATACACTGGAAACTGCGACCTCCCTGAACCACGGAAGGTTCTCGAGTTCAAGAGAAGGATCTTGCTCGAAGAAGATGTGGTGTTCTCTTCGTTCAGCTATCGCATTGAAGCTGCAACCATCCTTGGCCGGGTACTGGTTCTCAATCGCCTGAAAGACTACCACCGCGACCATTTGCAGGCTATCGAAAACGCCCTCGTTAGTTGGTCAAACCACCTGCCGATGGAGAAGATGGAAATCGTGGACCCATACGGAAATATGGATGAGATGATGTTCCAGGCGCATGTCATCATCGCTCATGCAAGTATGCTTCTCCACTTACCACGAAGCCGCTTCTACCCTCTCTTATCGAGCCCCCAAGACGACTTCATGCCGTACACGCATCTTCACTCTTCATCAGCATCAACGCGGCTCGTACAGAGCATCAAGGCTATGAACGCTTCAAGGCGGTTATCGGACTACATCTCGTTATGTCCAAACATTCAGAAACATACTCCATTCATCATCCCGGCGCTCGCAATGGCTGGCCTCACTCAACTCGCCACGTCCAAAAACCACTCCGAAGAATGCTTCGATCACCACTACAACAGAGTGACATTGGTCTTGGGCTGCTTGAAGAAGATGAAGCGGACGTGGCACCTGGCCGAGCCTGCGTACCACCGGGTGCGATCATGTGCCGCCAGGTTGATCTCGGACTTGATGGACAAGCTCAACTCTGAACCTCTGTCAAAGTCTGCAGTGTTGACACAGTCAACGCCGCGTGAGTCTGAAGAGAACAACAGCCCCACGGCGGAAGCCGTACCAGCGGTACCGCAAGTTCAGCTAGTGCCCGAGCTGGACCCCAGTTTCATTGATCCTATTTGTTACAACTATTCTCTGTTCAGCTCTTTACCGGAATTTCAGGACGGGTAGCTATTTTCGAGGGCGCGTTACTCCCATGATGTTTCTGAGAATGATTGTTTAAAGCGTCACAGCGGTTTATGGTGTTTTAGGTGACGAACCTTGAACACGTCTATGGGCATGATTTCCATGCTTTCACTAGTACTGTCGTAGAGTCAAGAATACTGAAAGAGGGCCGACCTTTGCGGTGTATACTGTGTATTACGATAGATGCCTTCCTGGCTTTCTTTTGAAGGATGTAATTTGCAGTTTTCATCTAACGGGGACATTTTCAAAAACAATGTGCACGCTTTTGAGGCTTGTAATGCAGGAACAAAGGAAAAGATAATAAGATTGCTCAATCCTTCCTCCAAGACTTTTCACCCAGCCAACGAGTCAACTTGACAGCGTTTACATCCACCAATGCATTGAAGACATCGCTTGCCCAGAAGAGCGCGAGTGTGTTGACCAGGGTTCCGTAGAAGAACGCAAGCTTGTACGTACCCCAAGCTGATTGTGTTAGGTCTAATGCAGCGGTGTCGTTGCCGCTCTCTGTGAGTTCCTTTGCCTGGCTTTGAGCTAGCTGCAGCGCGGCAAACGCCGGAGACAGCCATCTCACTCCGACCATGTGGTTTATGGCACCATGCCATAGATACAAAGAGTACGAGATGCGCCCTAGGTATTGGGCGAAGTTCGTGGTGAAAAGCCGCTGGAGAAGAGGTTCAGGCCTGGCTGCCTCGCGATCCGAAAACGTTGCTGCTGCGAATTCTTCCTTGTCTCCGTCATTGAGGGTAGCACTGGTCTGGTGCCAAGGCAGACGGAATTTGCAAAGCCTCGGGAGTGGGACATGGAGATCAAAAGATACGGCCGGGGAGTACATCAAGGCAAAGATGAACGCAATGGCGCCAACGCAGTTCCAGAAGAGCTGAGTCCGGTCTGGCGTAGCTTGATAGTAGGCAGGCACCCACTGGGAAATTGTAATGAAGCCCGGAGTCGACGAGCCGGAAAGCTCGGGGTAGGAGAAAAGGTGCATGCCGAGAAAGAAGAGAGCCAAAGTACCCGCGTGGCGAAAGACATGGCCAATGGTGAGGCCAAAATTCGTAATGATCGTTTTTCTGTAGCCGAGGGTCTCATCTTCGGGTGTATCTGACGGCGGGCTGCCGTTGGGAAGGATGATGGAGATCTCTGCAAGTAGCAGGCCTGCACAAAACAGAGCCTGGTCCCAGTCGCCGATGTGAACCAGCCAGAAGGCTGTGCCCGTAACGCCGACCATGTGTATCCACCGTTTTGCCCGAGCAAAGATAAGGAGAAGGAAGAATACGAGCAGCGAACCTTTGAACTCGACAGGGATTGTCCATAGATGCCCGTCATACTCGCTTCCTCTCATGTTCTCTCTGTTGACGATGGATCGAAACGGGTTCATTAGATCGATTGTGCTCCAGAACCAGTGTTGCAGCTGCTGATCCAGGGTCTCTCCTCTCGGCGGGACAGGTGCTCCCGACGGATCCCTCACGTAGTCCCCCCCATAGACCAGCAGAGCAATGATGAATGTTGAAGCAATGATGGGAAGGTACAGTCGAAAAGGGCGGCGGAACGCGGATCCAGCTAGTGCACTCAGAGCCTGGTCCATCTTGCCGTTGTGAATCATCGCCAGGGTCTTGAGGGTGAGAACGAAGCCCGAGATGACGAAGAAGACAGTGACGCTGGCTCGTCCGGAGTGCAGAGCCCGGATGATAGGCATCTGCCAGAACATGTGATGAACATCGAAGCCATATCCCCAGCGAAGCTCTGGAAACCAGAGGTAAGAATAGTGGAAGATGTAAACGACAAAAGCTGCGACACCGCGGAGGCCATCGAGATAGGCTGTTTGGCCAAGCCTTCGTCGCTGAGGTTTGTTGCTAGGGGCCCTAGTGAAGTATATGAATGGGCTGACGACGAAAGCCGGAAGGAGAAGTGCAGAGAGCTCCAATGCAGAAAGAAAGCGATCTTTCCATGTGAGGGTACCAGTGGAGTATTGATGCTTGTCAAGGAAAGATAAAACTGAGTCTTTCGCAGATCTTAGCGAAACAAAGGAGGCGTATTTATGATTTGTCGTATCGTTGGTCTCGTCCACCGGCTCTGTTGATTGTGAAAATTGGCCATTGTGCTCCGCAATGAGAGAGTATTGCTCGTACGTGTCTTGTGGTGCGTGCGAGAATGGGTTTGAGAAATGCATAATGAGGATTGATTAGAGTAAGAAATACAGATTCAACACCTGCTGGAGAGTAGGAGAAGTAACCTCAGCCAAAGCATGGAATCTACAGTGATGTTCCCAGGATGTTATATCCCATTGAGTGCGAGTTGACGGTAAAAGATACAAGCCCGCTTTTCCTCCAAATTCCATGTGGACTGCTACTGAGTGGCTTAAAAAAGAGTTAGTGTCGGCTTTTAGTTACTGATTGGCATTTTCCGCACCTTAGCAAAAGTGGCGTCAACTTGCACATCAATGCCACGGCGAAAGGATGCAGCACGAAGTATACGTGCTAACATTGTCCATCCGTGGCGATGTGTCTCCCTTGATCACACCACGCCCACTCACAGCTGGCCCGCATTCTATTCAAGGAAAGAATGCGTGAGGAAGCAGCGAAGGAATCTCGGAAGGAATCTAGGAAGGGGCCTTGGAATTATGGTGGGCCTGGTTTGCCACGCTGTGTCTCGCCATAAGCTTCTCCCTCCAGCGAGACCTCTCCCGTGGCGCGAGTGAACCGTAGGCGGAGCGCAGGGAGCATGTTTTAGTGCATCGCTTTCGAGTCTAGTACTCGGCCAGGAACGTGAAAGCATTCGTCGCTGCACTTCACCAAAAAAGCCCTGCATCACATGGAATGACCTGTGTTGGAGAAGTGCTTGCACGCACTCTTCTCCATCCCTCGCTCGCAACCTCAGCAGCCGCCCTTCCACATGCCGCCTACCGCAATCTTTGCCTCCCCTCGGCATTTCATACTTCAAGCCTGCCATTTTCTATCGGCTTTCCTTCGTTATCATTGATAAGCTCGCCATTCCTTCACGATGAAATTGATCGAGGTCGCTGCTTTCTATTTTAGCGCCATTTCGGACTTCAAACGGCTGCCAAATTCGCCGAGCCACGCGTCGTAATCAATCTCCAGTGATATCTGCCAATACAGAGTCGCCAACAGGCTTCCGCATACGATACTCTCAGCCTTGGTCCTCAACTGCCTACCGAATGCGTGACAATTGTCGGTCGTTTACAGCAACACTGCGCTCATAGGACAGCCATTTGGCTCTTGGTTCTGCTTCGCTGTTCTCCTGGTTTCCTACTTGTTTCCTGTAGAAAAACCACGAATGGCGAATGCTGCTGGTCCTCGTCTTGAGCAGTAAATTCAATATCCCGCAATAGCATTTTCGGGTGGGTGGGCCATACCGGCCGAGTTTTCCAGCCCTGTAATACGAAGGGCTGGAACATAGCTCTATGTCAATTGTCGTCTATTCCTCATTTACCACGGAGATACAGGATCTCTATTCTCTCTCTCGTTGCTTTGGCTGTTCCTCTTCATCGAGTGGGAAGAGGGGCAGGAATTGGTAGTAGACGACGATACAGGAATCGGTTCTTCGACGACACTCTTGTTGCAAAATAAATTCGGCAAAGATGCTACTGGAAGTAGAGCAGGGGCGCTCTGGGGAGGTGAACTTTTGAGAACCCGTGAGGATGTGCGAGATCCAGAATGCTGTTGATCATCATCACCTCAATAGTCAGCGATTTCTTCTGCTTGAACAGGCTCGTTATGGCTAGGGTCTGGGGAAATGGGGACGCAGGCTCCTGATTTCGACGGGGAACGTCTTGTCTAGCCAACATAGCTTAATGAGTTCGGTGTCCGTATGCTCTGTTTTGTGCTCTTTCTCATCCCTCTACAGTCTAGTTCTATCTAACGAATCACTCTCAATTTCGCGTCTCTGCTCTTTTACCCTCTTATCAGACAAAGTTTTGGACGAGATGGATGATGCGAAAGTGACTCGCTTGTACATCATCCAGGGTCAGTTGCGATGTCAGAGCGTTGAGAATGGTCGGGTGATTGCCTGTACTTGTTAGACTGGGGTTGAGCTCCAAATGAGTCACCCTACCAACTATTAATGTGGTGTCATATACGAATTCACTTGTGTTAACATGCCTTAGATTGCACAACTTATCCAGGTTTCTTTAAGCCTCTACCCTCTCCCTAATCTGCTACTTACCCTTAAACTTAGGATGATCATCGAAACAATACTATCATTCAAATAATATACTCCAACAGAGATGAAAAAACGCTTTCCAATAAAGTGCCAAAAATTCATTGTCCATAATAGTCTTACACATGCCCTCTAAAGCGAGGACATAACCATATTGCCAGTGTTTCTCTAAGCAAACAGCTAATTTCGGCCTAAGAATCATTCATCTCGTGAACGCGCTCATACTTCTACGCAGCAAGCCGATCGTATGACTGGTTTTCGATAGCATATTCAACAACGTTATGATAAAATGCCTGTGAGTCTCGTACAGCACTCAACCAGGTGTTAAAGCGATCGTGAAACAAGGTGAACAAAACCTCACGAGGGAGATGAAACTTCCACCAAAGCCGTCGGTATTCAGTCTCAGTGACGTTATCGATATCTGGGAGCTGCGCGTACATGTTTGCTACCGAAACAGCAAGTCTTGGTATCAAGGGGAAACGGTACGGCCTGGGTCAAAGGCGAAAACCCAAATCAGGTGGCCGCTTTTAAATGGTCTGTTGAGGGCTTAACGTAATCGGACTTCGGATCGCTCTGAGGCTCCTTCGGGAGACATCAATCCTCTTTCGTCTGGTGAATACGACCAGCGCCTTGGGATAGGGAGTGGGGGTCCAGACCAGGGTACATTGAAGATGATTGATCGGCCTATGCAAGAGGTAGACGTCAGAATCATGCTATATCCATCTCCAAGCAACCCTTGGCTCTAATTCTCTCTCTCGATAATCCGTCATCCTCGATGCCACCACGCGTCCAGGCGGGTCCTCCGTCGGAACAGTCATCATTAAGCAGTCAGGGCGCGATATGGGCTTTGATGTCATGGCCCATTCTCGCTCTGCAGACAAAATCGCGTAGCTGTAGATGCCTAACGGTGAACGAAAGGCGCTGAAAGTTGACGAGAGCGTCCACATGATGAATGCTGCATAGTGAGAAACAGGAAATGCAGGGACCCGCTGACAAACGCGTATTACGGCACGGGCCGTATGAATACAGCGGAGGGCCATTTACGACGGCGCTGGCAGCAAACAGAACGCTGGAAAAAAATTCTCCGCGGCAGCCGTTTGTCTTCATTTCGCTTGCATCAGGCCAACAAGTCCGCAACACGGACCCCGACAACGACGCGACAAACATCAACAAGAAGGACACTGCAACACCCGTCAACCATACTTAGTCTCAGCCACCACGTCCATGTATAAGCTTATTAGTAGGCTTGCAATTATCTGATAGCACGTTCATTCCATCATAAGTTATGTTCATTCGTCGCGATGGCAGTGCAGCGACACTGCTCGCCGATGCTACCGAGAGTTCGCGTGGATCGCCGGCGTCACCCCCGAAGCAAACAGAAGCAACTACTCGTGACCATTAGACTGCGCAAAGAAGCCGAAGATTGCATCTATGTTTGCACGAAGCCTCATTCAAGATTAAGTCGATCGCCGGAGCCACCGGAGCGATTGATCGTCACCCTGCGTTATCCGCGTCCTAAGATCCGCCCCAAGATCATCCCAATACCTCCATCGCACCGGCGTGTCGTGTTGGAAAGTGACTCGGAGAGCGACTGGGACAGCGACTTGGACACCGACTTTGAAAGCGATTTGGAAACTGTTTTACCCAGCGAAAGCGATGCTGATGACAAGAAAGCACTATTTTATTCTCCGACGCCTAGTGTAAGAGCACCAATTGATTCTTGCCCACGGAGTTGCGCTAATTTTTGGTAGTCTGCAGAGAGTCCAGACCCGCAGCCTCTAAAGCCGTCGCGTTGCTTAGAGGAAGTTTTGAACACTTGGACACCAGTTATACTATCTATTACAAAACACGTCATCGTTTACAGCGGTGGTGGCGTCTACAACATTCAGCTGTATGCAATCATTGACGCACCGCCAACAATCGACTACCCCCCGTCAAAGTCGGGCTGGAAGACGGAGTTCGAACTTAGTTGGTTGGCCCTGGATGCAGTGCGGAGTTACTGGGCCCAATTTCCAGGCGGTCGCGACGGAGCCATCGACGCCGCCAGCCCAGGTCTATCTCGGCTTTGCAGGAAGGTTCTAGTCGTACTCGGACATCGGAAGAAGCGTTATTTTCGACTCGAGTTGAAAGTTATCTTTCAAGGCGTAAAGCCAGAGTCTGTGTGGGCTGATGATCTGGTAGTAGGGATGGAGCTGGACTGGAAGATATTGAACGATTATTGGAAGGCTGTGGGTGTTGCAAGACCCCCGCGAACTGAGAACCTTCACGATGTGGCGGAAGAGACGACCTTGAAAATAGGTATGCCGCCTTCCTGGATGATGAGGTCAATGGAGGAAGGCGGCCAGGCGACGCTCAGAATCCCCGACGGAGGAGAATCAGGTGATATCTCCCTTCTGAGCTCAGTCACGACGTTATGACATCTTGTTTCTAGCCTTCAGAGATTGACCTTAGTTAATCTCACTTATTGTACATCGGATATAATTCCGACCTTTACGATATCGTTAATTGTGTTAGAGCGAAAAATGAGCAAAGCGTCCAAGGTCTCACGTGGCGATAGAACTTGCGTTGAGTTGCAGTTCGTCATTTCGAATTTCTCAAGGGTCTTGTGGTGCAGAACTTAAGAAGTCGGATGAACCACGTCAAAGAGTTTACCGCATGAGACGACCTTCATTGAGTGAGTCAGTGACCACATAGTGTCCCAGAAGCATGAATTTATCATACTTTGAATGAGTTAAAACATAATATATTAACATAACGAAAACCATAGCATCTGGAAATCGAAACTTTGCTTGTATCAAATTGGATAGATGAGTAACTTCAGGGATATGAGACAAATCCAGTCCGGTCAGATCTGTTCGGAGGTCGCTATGCTATTACCACCAACAGAGACTTGATCCCCTCAATTCGTACTTTCCGGTCGGTAGTCTCCAAGCGATATTTCTCGCAAATATTGATCTGCTTTATTGCATATCAATGGAACAGTTCCGCTAGTGGACACCGACTGGCGAGCTGAACATGGGGAGGCACGGACGTGGAGCTGAATGAGGACTAGGGGATATTTTCGACTCATTGCCACGCTTTCAAGTCGGCTCAGGGATGGGGTGCCCAGGGGTTTATGAGCAAGGCTCCTCCCAGGAAATTCTTCAAGCTGGGTTCCCGGCCGATCCGCACTTCCCCCCTTCCCTCTCATCCTTTCTCTGCAACCGGGGAATCAAATGATACTCTGACGTGGGCTGATGATTTGATTGATCTCGTTTTCCACGCTTCCGCCCGCGATCTTTTTAGGCTTTTCGCGGCTGTTTGAAGCTGCAACTGAATTGGAAAAGCAACACGGCGCGTCGCACAGGCCAAAAACACTCTGCCGATCTTTTGACACCGCTCCAATGACGTCGAATCACTCAAGTACCGGTGGTTCCAGTTCCGGGTACTCGGGCCCGGGTCAGCGACTACACCCTAGTGCCGACCCAACGTCGACTGAATCGCCGACACCCGCGACTACTGTGACGCCGAGGACACCCTCGCCTCCGCGGAACACGGGCCCGACGAGCATCCAGTTCCTTCTCAACCCCGTTGAGAACGAGGCCGTCGCGCCGCTGCAGGTTGACGTACGCCGCACATCAGACTTCCGTCGGACCGAAGAGGACGTTTGCAGGCTGACGTGAATATCGGACAGAACGACATCCGCCCGGATGACCATGACTCGGCCTACGGCTCCGACGCCGGGTCCGCGTACACGTCGTCCATCACATCGTCCATCTATCATTACCAGTATGAGAACGGCCGGCGGTACCACGCGTACCGCGAGGGGCAGTATGTCCTCCCGAACGACGACCAGGAGCAGGAACGCTTGGACCTTCAACATCATATCTGGCGCCTGCTGTTGGGTGGCCGAACCTACACGGCGCCTCTACCGGATCCGGCGAGCGAAGCGGCTGAGGGGCTAAGGGTGCTCGACCTCGGCACGGGGACGGGGATATGGGCGATCGATCTGGCGGATGAGTTTCCTACAGCAGATGTTTTTGGCGTCGACTTGTCCCCCATCCAGCCTGAGTGGGTTCCCACGAATTGCAAGTTTCATGTCGACGACTACGAGGATGACTGGACGTATCGTGAGGACGAGAAATTCGACTACATTCATGGCCGTGCACTAAGCGGCACATCATCAAATTGGGCGCGATTCTATGACAGAGTCATGGGCGGTTTGAAGCCTGGTGGATGGGTGGAGATGCAAGAGTACGACGCCTGGATCTTTAGTGATGACGATAGCTTCGATCGGGCGATTTGGACCAAGGAGTGGGTCACGAAGCTCGACGACGCGAGCAAGACATACGGCAAACAGATCAACGTTGCGAGGTTTCACAAGCAGTGGATGATTGACGCCGGTTTTGAGGATGTTCAAGAATTGGTTTACAGGGTAAGTCAACCTACTCTTCTTACTCATTGGGATTCCTGTTAACGCCGTTGCAGATACCGATTGGCCCATGGGCAAAAGACCCTGCTTTGAAAGAGCTGGGTCGTTATGAGCTGGCGCACATGCAGATGTCAGTTGAATCACACACACCTGCCCTATTCACGCGAGTATTGGGGTTCAGTGAGGATCAAGCACGAGTCCTCATGGAGGGTGTCAAGAGGGAGTTCAGGAGCAAAGACTACAGGCTCATCACAAGTTATCGCTTCATCACAGGAAGGAAGCCTCACGGACCACCATAAGGCTAGTGAATTATAAGATCGTTCAACTTGATGCACACTACGCTTAGACATGGCAGCTGTCCGTCGGGCTGATTGAGGCATGGCGTCGCTCTTCTATTGATAATCCAAGTTAACGGAAGAAGACGAGAGAATGGGCTGATTGCCACCGACCATACTACATTCGGAGCCTTGTTGATATGACCATCATGCATGGTTTGCCTTGCTAGCCATGATAATACACATAGTAGAAGTCCTTTGTGGCGTTTGGTTAATGTAACTTCCTGAAAACGGGGGTGGTTTTGCTCACCGTGGAGAAATTCTTACATTTACAAGAGTAGCTGCCAAATCTCTGAAACCCGTTTCCTGCCCCATTCTTCACGCTCTTCCTCCGTCTTCAAGATCTGAAACCCAAATTTGGCGTACAGACGCCTTGCACCACTGAGTTCCCTGTAAGTCTGGAGTCCAACGCGCTCGTACCCGACCTGTCTAGCAAAGGCGAGACACGCTTCGACCAACATTGTGCCGATCCCGAGACCTCGCGTGATCTTTTCAACCAAGAAACACCTAATCCTCGCCCTCCCTGGTACCTCTCGGTCCTTGGTAAGCATGATACAGCCCAGAAACTGCCCCTCTCTCTCGGCGATCCAGCAACGTTCTGATGCTGCGTCAAAATTGTCGAGAAAATGAGCTGTATATCTAGACATATGCGACTCGAACAAGGCGTCGAAACCGTAGTCCGCATGATATACCACTGCGTGACGGTGGGCGATGTAGCTCACGTCGCCTGGGCGGTGGCTTCGGAGTTTGATGAGTTTCGGGGGGCGTTCCATGTTCGGCGTGGTGTCGCAAAACTTGGCTTTCTGGCTACGTTAGATTTAGCTAGCTAAGTTTTCCATGAGGATGATTCATTAGAACATTTGTATCTTGGATTAAAAAAAGGGCATCATTTGAGAGACTTTCCTGCATTCCGCTCTTGTCAAGCTCAAGACAAAGTTATCATGTCGAAAGGCGCGCCCATGTGGGGTAACCTGTGCCAAAGGGCGTGTTCTCATGAGCATTGTGGGGCTTCTCCCGGTCGCATGGAAAGCTTCCTGGCATCCATCGATTCCTTGAGCATTGAATTGAAAAGGGTAAATAGAACTAAGAAAACCATTCGCTATGTCCTAAGATCCAGGACCATATGCAATATCACGGATTGCAACTGACTAGCCAGGCTTTATTGAGATCTAAGTTAAGGCTGTGGACAGTCTTTTAAATTCGGATCCAGACATGTCATCCTGTTCATGCCCAGGTCAATGTGCGGCTCAAGAGGATCTCTCGAGTCTTCAAGTCGGGCAAATGGGAATTTAGTTTATAGGAACTTGATTCTCCTCATGCTGCACAATATTTCCTGCGCGGCTGTTCTTGAGTGGCATGTCTTTTAAAAATCCAATAATTGTCAGTTTTCGTCTTCAAGAACAGGCTTCCTTCAACTTCAATAACCTGAGCTTTGTATTATCTGTACGTAGAGCTTGAGGAGGAAACCAGTCAGCATGTCACATATTCAACGAAAGTCACGAATGTCGGTGTCGTGCATCTCTTGGCCTGCGGTACGGACCTCGGGCCGACGGTTGTTGGAAAGGGGTGGTAGGGGGTAACTATGCCTTTCAAGGCCCCTGTTGGTTCGATCGGGAGCTGGATGAGCGGTAGATAAGATGTACCTTTTACTGGGCAATGGACAGTACGATAGGAATTATCCGGCATGGGGAGCCTTCGCCGAGTTTGTCCAAAATGTCCCGTTATCAGCAGTAGATATCGGCAGTAGATGTGTACTGCACGTGGGAGAACTGACCAATCGCCGATATTTCTGGCTCGTTGCAGCTTTCGGTATTGAGAGCAGCCAGTACGGAGCTTTGCAGATCAGAGGGAAGTTCGAATAGCCCAGGGTGATAAAGTTGTCGCAACAGCTCTCTCATGCCGATATATGTTTAAGTGTTTTCTAGAGATTACCCGACTAAGACGCACGCACAAAAGTTTATGCTCGCTCTTGCCATTAAACTGCATTCGTCCTAATACAAATAACGAAAGCTCTTGACCTCAGTCATGCCATCATATCCCACAAAGTCCTTGGCACCAGTCTCAACAGAGTCTTGCGTTGCCTCTTCACGATCAAGCTTCTTGTTCTGCGCACGGAGGTAGAACCGTAGCCCAAGAGCAGCAATCGCAGCGAAGCCAAGCAATGCGATCTCTGCACCAAACGATTCAACGTAGTACGGACCGTACTTAGCCGGCCAGATATATGAACCAGGAATGCTGCCGATGTTGCCCATCGCGTTCACCATTGCGATCGCGGCGGCTTTCTTGGCTGCTGGGCGGGGTATCGTGTTGGATATCCAAGCAAGAATGACGAATCCGGATGCAAATCCCACTGAGTAAGAGGTTTTGTTAGTCGCTCTACCTTCAGCATAGCATAAAGATCAGAAACCTACCGGTCATGAGAAACAAAGAGACATAACGCGGGGCCGTGGTCGTCGTCGTAGCAGATATGATGTATCCGACCACACACGTCAAGAGCGGTACAAAGTAGTGAAAGAATCGTTCTCCCGTCTTGTCAGCATGCCAGGCATTTGGCAGCGACACCAATACAGCGAACATCCAAGGCGGCGCTGTCAGCAGCAGTGTCACTGTTTGGCCGTACCCAAGTCCTTGCGTGATGGTCGGAAAGAAGAAAACAAACTGTAAAGGGACCATGATCAGCATTTTCTGAAATCAAGAAAATACCCCATGGCTAAGAAAGCTCAACTTACGCTTAAACCCATGATTGTCGCGTGGTATGTCAGCCCCAAAAGCCACACCTTGACATCCTTGCACGCCATGATTAGTCCTTGCATGGCGGTGACATCTTCATCTTCGGCAGATCCTCCAGCCAACCCCTCATCAAGCGCCAAACGATCCTGCGCCACTCGCCTCTCTTCTTCCGTTAACCAACTTGTTGTTTTGGGGTAGTCCGGCAGAATGAAGAGTGCGACCCCAGCGAGAGCAACGGTGACAGCACCTTCGACGATGAAGAGCCACCTCCAGGCGCGTAATCCAGCGGCACCTTCCATGTCAGCAAGAATTCCAGCAGCGATCAATCCACCGAACCCTTGCGCTGCCAGGTTTCCACTGTTCAATATCGTGACACGGAGCTGCATTTCTCTCCGATTGTACCAACGCGACAGGAATAGCAAACTCCCAGGGAAGAAGCTGGCTTCGACGCAACCTAAAAGAAAACGGCAAACCACCGCACTGGAAAATCCACGCACTGCACCGGTAGCCGCCGATATGACCCCCCAGACGGCGACGCAGCCGCATAGATACCAGCTTGGTCGCTTAAGCTTGTTCAGAATCATGTTGGAGGGGATCTGCATAGCAACGTAGCCGCTGAGTAGCACGGAGATGCAGGTCTGGTACTGGACGTCAGTGAGCTTGAGGTCCCTTTCGAGGCCGCTGAGGCGGGCGTTGGCGAAGTTGTTGCGGTCGATGAAATTGAGGATGAAGAGAACGATCATGACGGGGAAGATGCGTAGGTCGATCTTTCGTACGAGAGCTTTCTCTGTAGCTGGGTCCCAATTTGGGATCATGGTAGAAGTAGTCGCCCTGAGGCTTGACTGCTTTGGATCGAAAGCCATTCTGGTCGAAATTTGACCTTGAAACTACGGCAGAAAACATGAAATTGATGGACAAGGTCACAAAGGGCGGCGAGCTCTAGCCTCTTAAAGAGATGAACGGTAACATTGAATTCCTAGGTGTTTTCTGGGTAGGATATCTGACTGATACGTTATCGCAGGTTGATGCGCAGACTCTGCTTGCTATCTGCATCCAGCCTCTCGATGTAGCGGCAGAATGGGTAATGTTTGCCTGGTACGCTACCCCTCATATCTCGGAGCAAGGGTCTTCACACCAACACATGGGCTATCTCGCGTCGCACAACACATCCCAACAAGGCTTTGATTGTCGGGCACGGGGAATAGCAGGGCATATGAAACCAAGAAGCCTTCAGCTGACTAATTGCATCCCTCGCGGCCCGGGGGCCGTACCGCAGCGCCGAGCTCCGTACCGACTTTCGGCCCGGGATCCATGCCGGAGGTGAGGGGAACTTATATGTTGACAGGAGGACGAGTCTACTTTGAAGGCGTGAAGATGCATCCCGCTATCCAAAAGTAATTCAGCCGCAATCTACAAATCAGCATATGCCCCCTGTCCTTGGGCTTTTCCAGGCTCGACCAACCATTTTCCGCCTCGATCTGAGTGCCATCCCTTCTTTTCGTCATCTAGACCCTCATTTGCATCGTCAAGCAGCGCACGGCAACGAAGAAAAGACTTCATCGTTCTGTTATTAGGGTGAATTACCTGATAGAATGACGGATACAAGCCTTCCCACATCCAACAAGGCCGTGGTCTGGGTTGGACCTAAGAAACTAGAGATCCAAGAACGTCCTGTACGCCCACCAGGCGACAATGAAGTGCTCGTTGAAATAGTTGCGACAGGTATCTGCGGTTCAGACTGCCACAACTGGGAAAGCGACAAGGTATCTCGCCAACTCGTCCTTGGGCACGAGTCTTCGGGTGTCATCATCCAAACCGGAAAGAGTGTCAAGGACCGGTTTGTCGGACAGAGAGTGGCTGTAGAGCCGGGTTTCGCGTGCATGAAGTATGGCTTCAGGTTTCATCTGTCTTGAATTTCAATTACGAAGAGTGTTGACGATGGTTGAACATAATAGTTGCGAGTTTTGTGTCAAGGGCAACCCGAATATCTGCGCGAACTTGAAGTACTGCGGCCTCGACCCCACCGATGGCACACTTTGCCAGTACTTCACCTGCACGGCCTCAATGACGGTGCCCATCCCGGAGTCAATCTCCTGGGAGGAGGCGGGCGCGATCCAACCGCTCGCCATTGCGGTTCAACTCGCCAGGAGAGCCTCTCTAAACGCTCACCAAACAATGGCTATATTGTATGGTCTTCTACATGTATACAGGATGGCCGGCCATGCTGACGCTTTTCTCTTTCAGTGGATGTGGTCCTTTGGGTCTCCTAGTACTTGCTGTTGCAAAGGCATACGGTGTCAAGAAGGTTATCATGTTTGACATTGAATCATCTCGGACGCAGTTTGCAGAGACGTGCGGCGCGACCATCGGCATTGTCCCTCCGAAGAACGAAGACCCATCTGTAGATTCCCTCTCCTTCTATCAGCAATACGCTAAGGAACTCAACTCCAAACACGAACTTGGCAACGGTTTCGACATCACAGTTGAGGCCAGTGGAGCAGAAGCCTGTATCCAAATGGCAGTCGCGATGCTGAAATCGGGTGGAACTTGCATCCAAGCTGGATTAGGCAAATCACTCACGTCAGTCCCGCTGTTTTTGGTTACTGCTAAGGAGCTCAATATCAGAGGTGAGTTAAGTCATGTCCTGATGTTAACACTGTCCTGATCTTGGGACAGGTACTGTGAGGTACACGCCAGGCTGTTTTGCAGATGCGATCAGCTTGCTTGAGCGAAATCTAGTCGATCTCAAGCCGCTAATTACATCAACCTATCCTCTGACACAGGCTAGTCAGGCATTTGAGGCGCAGCATTCAAGGAAGGATATAAAGATTGTCATCTTGAACCAAAGGTAGTCTCAAGTCGGGTGTAGCGTCCAGGCATGATACGCAAATCAGCAGTTATCACATCCATGCTGTGGGCAAGATCTCGAGCCTACCTAGTCATATTGAATACTTCAGCAACTAAATTTCTCATCTCAGGAACCTTGGAGGATGGTGCCTACCATCAGTGACTTGCGAGGCACGGGAAACTCTGCCACTGGCTTTGAAAGCCAATGTTGACGCATGAGTTGGGCTGGTCTTTGTGTAGCCTGATGTTGTTTGAGAGAACATCACTCGCTATGTGGCCTTAAGTAGTTTATTTTCAATATCTTCCTAATAGTCTGAAGATTTGGATAACTTCGATGAAAGCATTTGTATCCCTGAATGATCCCAAATCGCTCGACAAAAGTTTTGTGTCTACGTGTCTATAGCGTTGCTAAATGACAGCGTCTGGCGACAAAATGATTTTGGACACACTCTATCGCTAGCGATGATGCATGGCGATGAGATGTTCGAGATGCATAAAGCGTGACCAATGATGCGTTAATCGTTGGGGGCTGCGTTTTGCTTGGCACCTACGTGGACGATTTCTCGTTACTATGTACACTATCAGAAGGCACATAACCGAGCCAATAGTTGCATGGGAATGATTGTAGGCCAGGGGCTGTGTACTGTTGGAACTCATGTCAGCTGATACGTTTGCACAATCAGGCTGCGCAGATATCATCAGGCTCTGCTTCTCCGCGCCATTCGTACCAATTTTACTCCTCGGCATACTCTTACTCTCGAAACATCTTCACCTTGCGCCCGCCAACCCAACGGGTGTTCGCGCCGATAGGGTCAAATTCGCGACTGGCGCGTAGCGCTTTCCATTTTCATAGAGTCATCGGCTCCGTCATGGCCGAGGCCTTCGCAGCGCTCGGCATCGCGGCCAACATCTTTCAATTTCTCGAACTTGGTTTCAAAGCCACGCAGACGATCATTACCACCTACCGCGACATTAATCTTGACGGAGTGGCTCAGCACAACGCGGAAATCGCCCTCACATGCTCCGACTTTGAGGTGCACTGCTCTAGGCTGAAGAACGACCAGAATGTAGTGAAGGACGCTGACTTGGCCCCGCTTTTGACAAGATGCATCAATGCGGCGACGAAACTTAGCACCGAGATTGGCCGTTTGAAGGTCCCGGACTCTACCCGGCACCGAAGAACGATCAAGGTCAAAATGTCGATCATTTCCTATTGGAAGAGCAACACAATAAAAGGCCTCCAGGTGGATTTGTGCGACATCAGAGAACAGATATGTTTCAGGCTGCAAGGGCTTATCTAGTACGCGTACCATTTCCTATACTATTGCCGAGATCCAGTGAACTTAACTTACTGATCTCCAGCCAACATCACCGATCTCTCGTAAAGTCAGTGGACGCCTGGGGAGAAGCGTCTAAGGAGTGGAATAGGGCCACAGAACAGAAACTGGACGCCATGGCCCAGCGGATCAAGGATCTCCTGAAATCCGAATCGAAAACGGAAACTCGCGAGGTCAACGAATTAGCCCGAGCCTTGGCAGCATTCGCCGAGGAAGCTAAGAATCACGGCATCAACAAAGCTATTCTCGAAAGCCTGCATTTCACCCAAATCAAAGAGCGTCAGAACGAAATCCCCAAAGCACACAAAGACACATTCAAGTGGATTTTTAATGAAAACGCCCCAGGGGGGTTTTCGACTTGGCTTCAAGAGTCAGGCGGTATCTTTTGGATAACAGGAAAGCCGGGTTCTGGGAAGTCGACATTGATGAAATTCATCTTAGGCCACGAGATGACGAAAAGTTTAGCGAATACCTGGGCCGCGCCAAAGCCACTCCTCCTCGCTAGTCACTTTTTCTGGTTTGGGGGGACCAAACTACAAAAGTCTCAAGAGGGCCTGCTGAGAACACTATTATTCCAGATCTTGTCTAACGCTCCAGAACTCATCTGCAAGATTTTGCCTGATCGGGTCTCAGGGCAGTTTCAATTCCTGGAATCTTGGGGTCAAGAAGAACTTTCTGACGCATTCGAGCGTCTTCTAGCCCTTCCTTCCATTCCCTGTCGCATCTTCATTTTTATGGATGGGCTGGATGAGTACAGTGGCCAGGGCACCGAAGTGACGGAATTTCTTCATAATATTACCAAGTCGCCTGCGATTAAGGTCTGTTGTGCAAGTAGACCGTGGCAAGAGTTCCGCAAAGCATTCGGCAATGCATTTGGTCCGATTCAAATGCACGAACTAACTTCTGCGGATATGCGGGTGTACGTCCAAAGTACTCTCAAGCAGCATGAACGATTCAAGAAACTTCATTCATCACAGGCATCCCAGGAGGACACCCTAGTCGACTCTATCTGCATGAAGGCTGAAGGAGTATTTTTCTGGGTTTCGCTAGTGGTGAAATCACTTGTGCGAGGCCTCGACAACGACGACGGATTTGAGACCTTGCAAAGAAGAGTCTCTGAATTTCCTCCAGACCTTGATCAGTTCTTCAAGAGGATGATCGACTCCATTGAAGAGGTATACAAGGCCGAGGTAGCTGAAATCTTCTCGGCATTGCTAATGACAATGACACCATTGCCTTTGATTTTATTTCAGGCTCGAAAGTTGGGTTTTATGAGGACCATTGCAGAAAACAGCAGGATCAACTACAAAAAGGCTACACTGTCACCGTACTCCTCGCGCGGTAGAGCAGGATCAATCGAGAAACTGGTGCACAACAAACAGTTCCTTCACCATGGCGAGTTGAAAACTGGAGATGATGGCATCGGTCACTCCTTCACGGATTCAGAAAATAGCCCCCAAACTTTCGAGCTCCAGTCTTTGAGTCAAAGACTGAAGTTTCAAGATCAAATACTATCACGATGCCGTGATCTGGTTCAGGCTTGGCAAATCGCCGATTCAGACCCACCGGATATTCGACTTGGTTTCCTCCACCGAACAGTTGTTGAGTTTCTTCAACGCAAAGAAAACCAGTCAGCAATGGGCGGCCACCTCGTTATTCTTGGTCGTTACTTCCTGGCCAGATCTTGCCTTCCCATTTTCGTTCTTTCTACCAATGTACAAACTTCCACCTCGGTTCCTAGACCTACCGATGGCGACTTTCTGCTATGGTTTTTATACATCATCCAAGAAACACCGGCTTCGACAGATGATCTGGCTCAAGCTGACGGTTACATGCTTTTCCGTCGATGCGAAGAGCTCATAACATTTCTCAGGACCAGAACCCATCTGGTCCTTGGAGACGAACGTGACAGCGTGGATGGACTTCTTCTGTTGCTGGCACTTTCTCAGGCACGTATATTAGTTGAAAAACACCACTCACAGCTGGGAGAATCCGAGATGGATCATTTGCAACACTATGAAAACCGAAATAGCGATACCATTTTGCGTTACGTTCTTCATGGATCGGGGTACGTCGAAGTTGGGGACCGTCCCAAGGCAGTTATCTTGGAAATAATTGACGTGGACCTGCTGGATAACTTACTCCAGATCGATGGATTCAAGAAACGCATAGTTCTGGGGGGGTCGTCTTCTCATTTGCCCACCGCTTGGGAGACGTTCATCACAGAGCTCACAAAACCGCACGCCGACGGTATTGTGCTGAGGAACAACTACCAAGTTTGCGAGATAATGATCAAGAACGGAGCGGCGAGATTGTTGTGGTTGGATCAAAAATATGTTGATGTGATTGAGTTGCTCAGGGACAGACAGAATTTTGCTGAGGATGACCTGAGAGCACTCGAGAATCTGTTCCCGCCAGATACCCCCGCCGGCCCAAGGTCCTCGAAGAAGAAAAGAAAGAAGCGCGCATACCGGAAGGGTAAAATCACAACCTAGAGGGGGGTAGCATTCTTCATAGAGAACATGATCTATCCCGACTTCGTTCTTATGCCATTCTAACCCGTCGACTAATAAGGGACTATGGTTCAAGGCGCATAGGGTTGAAACTCATTACAGAAGATTGATCCTTTTTTCTCGGTAACAAGTGAAATTCTTAGTCAAGAGGAACTGAGTATCGAAAGATAGGGACACTTTGTACTATAGTCCACTGGCCCCCCAGTAGGGTTGATAGTGGCCATAACTCATATGTACAGAAATCAAATTGAGGCTCTCATATGATCTAAGCTAAGCAAGTTATATGCTAACGATTTCTTGGCATACCATTCATCTAATCGGGCTGCTTGATTCATGCCCTATCTCGTGGATCGGGGGGCAAATCACTACGCGTTCACGGCGCGCGATCTGCCGCGTCCGAGCAGGCCTAGCCTTTGTAGCATTCACCATGTCTTCAGGTTGCATGTCATGCGCAGATCTCACGCAGATCTCACGCAGATAAATAGGACTCCTCATAGGCATGAAATCGAGTATGTGCTGTGCAGACACGACTCAACTTTCAACAGCCCCCAGGTTGGTCAAAAGCATGGAAACAGGCGTCAATTTGAATACCAACCCACCTCAGAAAATGCTTTCACCACCACCAAACGCCACGATGCAGCCAAGTCCCCCCGTCACCTGACAAAATTCTCCCAAACCAGCAATCTGAAGCCCGGCCTTCAGTCTTCAGTCCTCACCAAGACTCTCCCGCACACAAGCCCTACACCTCCTGCGGAAATCCTTATTCTTACCCTCCCTCTCTTCGCGGAACATGCGCGCAGCCTCAACGTTGGCAGGCGACTCGTCATTCGGTCCATGGAACAGGCTGATCGTGCTCAGCAGGATCGTCTCGGGGCTCTGCACGGGGCTCCAGCGCTCTGAAGCCGCCTCGTAGCCGTACTGGTCCTCCTCCGGCGGGTGCAGGATCGAGATGCACAGCCGGCCGTCCGAGTAGATATTCGGGTGGAACGGGATCGGGGTCTGGAAGGTGAGGGACGGCGGCATCAGGGGGTAGGTCTGCGGGAAGGTGAGGCGGGCGCGAAAGTTTCCTCCTGTGCGGGCGAGTAGCGTCAGTCGGTGTGGAATAAGCATGGGGTGAAGGGGTAAGAGAACGTACCACCGTAGTACTTGCAGTCGTCGCTGATCATGAGCATGACCTCCCACTCGAAGATGTTGTTGTCGTTGACCAGGCCGCACGAGATGCCGGGGATGTCCTTCCCCGTCTGCATCTCCTTGAGCTGGCGGCGCAGCAACGAGGCCGCCGCTGCGGACGACGAGGCCATCGGTGCAATTTGTTTGTGGATGTGTGTTCGTTCGGTACGTAAGATCGAGTCGGATTTGCTCTCCTCGGTCCCGTCAAGGCAGCTTGTGTCGCGGGGCCAAGGTGGGAACTCTGATCCGATCGGCGAGGGGCCAAGGTAAGCGTAGAGTGGACGACTCGATGGGTTGTATTATGGCAGTAAGTCGGGTTTGGCCGTGGTTTCGCAGGCTCGAGGACGCGGTTCGACGACAGCTTTGCTGCGGATGGCGGGGAGGAGAAAGATGGCAAACGGAGCTGTCGTGTGGTGAGGTCGTCGAAATCGGAGCCAATGCGTGTGGGGTTACCCGAACTGCAGGGGGCCGGGGGTGGCGTCTTCACCGACACTCACCGGTTAGCTTCGGTGAGAGGACCCAAATGCCTGACCGACCACCGATACCGCCATCACCAATTCCATGACCCATGACCAGACTTCACCTACTTGCATTGTCATATCCTCAACTCTAAACCCTTACCAGACTGGAGGGAGGGGGTATCATTCTTTTGTTGCATCCTGAACCAACCATCCACCGCACAACTCACTTCTTCTTCGACGTCCCAAACCCGCTAATCCCCATCGCAGCCATCATATCATCCTCGTCGTGCTCCCCTTCAATCCTCACATCCTCCCCATACTCCGTCTTCACCTTCTCCGCCTCCTCCGCCTTCACCCTCCTCCTCTCATCCGCCTCCTTCCGCTTCCTCCTCCTCTCCTCCGCCTCCTTCAAGCTCTCCTCCTCCCGCAGCGCCAGCCTCTCCTCCAAACTCGTCGCCTTCTCCTTCTCAAAGTCCACTTTCCGTTGCCACAGCATCTCAATCCGCTCCCGCACCTCCTCCGCCGTTGCGCGCCGCACCTCCGTCGTCTGCCCCGTGTTCGCCAGGTGCTGCGGCGTGTTGAGGTGCTCCACGAACTGCTTGTTGTCCTTGAACGTCAGGTCGCACGCCTCGCAGTAGAAGCCCGCGCCGCGCCCGCGCTTGCCCACGCCCGCGCCCGCCGGGACGAGCTGCGTCTTGCCCACCTGCGCGCTGAGGTCCAGCACGGTCCGCCGCGCCGAGGTCATCGTCTCGTTGCCCGTCAGCGGCTTGTGGTACTTCTTGCCCGCGAGCTTCGCCTCGTAGCGCGCCTTGGACTCTTCTTTTTCCTTGGCCTCGCGGTCTTTGGCCTTGGCGGCGTACTCGTCCAGGTCCCAGGTCTTGCGGAAGTCGGTGTCGCCTGCGGGCGCGCCGTACGCGCTGCCGTTCTTGTCGGCCATTGTGTGTGTTTGTGGTGCTTCGGTGCGTGGACGCGTCGTTTCGGTCGGGAGTTTGTCTCCTCGCCAGTCGCAGGCTTCGATGGAATGATGTGGGGAGATCGATGGTGTTCGATGGTCGATGTAGGATGGCTGAGGTTCGAAGAGCGCGGCCAACAGTCTCAAGACGCGTTGATGATGAAATTTGGTGTCTGGGAGATATGGCTCGACTGGGGACCTGATTAGCGGACGAGGCTGCAGGGATTCAGGCCAGGGAAAATTGGGAGGGGCGGACGAGACATGGTCCAGGGGCGTCTTGGTGGTGGGGTTACAGCGCTAAAAAATACCTACCCCTCCAACCCCTCCCCCTCCAAAGCCGCAGGGGAAAAAAAAAAAAGTAAATGGACATACGCTTGGTCCAGAAGGCGTCGACTCATACTTCTGCTTTTGCGACTTCGAGAGCAACACAGCGTTATCCCTCCCCTCCTCTTGATACCCATAGATCCGCAAAAATGCTGTACCTCGTCGGTCTCGGTCTCTCTGACGAGACTGACATCACCGTCAAGGGCCTCGAGGTCGTCAAGAAGGCCTCCAGGGTCTACCTGGAAGCCTACACCAGCATCCTGCTCGTGGACAAGGCCATCTTGGTGCGTTCTGCCCCAATCCCACCTGCGTTACACTTCTTGGAACCGTCCAGACCGACTGACACATCATTCACCATGCGCAGGAGAGCTACTACGGCCGCGAAGTCGTCATCGCCGACCGCGAAATGGTCGAGTCCAACAGCGACGAGATCCTCCGCGACGCCCAGACCGTCGACGTCGCCTTCCTCGTCGTCGGCGACCCCTTCGGCGCGACCACGCACACCGACCTCGTCCTGCGCGCGCGCGAGCTCGCCATCCCCGTCTCGACCGTCCCCAACGCCTCCATCATGTCCGGCATCGGCGCCACGGGCCTGCAGCTGTACAACTTCGGCCAGACCGTCTCCATGGTCTTCTTCCTCGACAACTGGAAGCCGGCCTCTTTTTATGATCGTATCCGCGAAAACCGCAGCATCGGCCTGCACACGCTTGTGCTGCTCGACATAAAGGTCAAGGAGCAGAGCCTCGAGAACATGGCGCGCGGGCGCAAGATCTACGAGCCGCCGCGGTACATGACGGTGGGCCAGTGTGCGGCGCAGATGCTTGAGATCGAGGAGGAGAAGGGCGAGGGCGTGTACGGGCCTGATAGTTTGGCAGTCGGCGCGGCGAGGGTGGGCGGCAAGACGGAGAAGTTTGTGGCCGGCACGCTGAAGGAGCTGTGCGAGACGGATGATATTCTGGGAGGACCGCTGCACAGCATGGTCCTGCTTGGAAGGAGGGCACATGAGCTTGAGAGGGACTACATTCGCGAATTTGCGTTCAACAAGGAGACGTTTGACAAGAGTTGGGAGGCGGATTATGGGAAGCAATAGTCATCATTCATGTCCCGTTATACGGGTTGGTTAGTGCTGATTCTTTTCCCTCATTCCCCCAAATGACGCTTCTAATGTACATGTTTTGCATTGACTCTAATTAACTTAATTAAGAGGAAGCCGAGCGGTACTGCTCGACCTCGGAGGACGAGATTTCGCGAAGCTTGTTGACGTGGGCAGGGCTGCCGGTCACGATGCCCTCGGCGACCTGGGCAACCTTGCCAACGATGTTGGTGTTGCTGATGGCATATGTGGCGCTGACCGTCTTGACGCGGATGACGCCGATACGGGGGTCGTTCTCAGAGCCGTCGTGCTTGCCGTCGCCGAGGTCACCAAGCCATGCCTTCAGCGAGGAGCTGTAGTGCTTCTTGACGATGGATCGGTCGGTGAGAACGCTGGAGACGCCCGAGATAGAAGCCCAGTCGCCAGAGCTGTTGTAGAAGGCAATGTTGACGTGGGGATCGCTGTCGATCTCATCCGTCTTGTGGGACTCTGTGTTGGTGAAGAAGAGCAGGTCGATGCCACCGTTTTCCTGAGTGGCGTTAGAATTTCTGGCACCGTGAAGGAGCATTGGGCGGAAATAAGCTTACCGTGGCTGCAACACCCATGCAGCGGGAGACGAGGGCGCCTGACTTGGCATCTCTGGTCGTCATCATGCCAAACTTGCTCTTGTTGGCGAAGTTGACGAGGTCCTCGACCTTGTCCTTGACGGAGACATTGGTGTCCTTGTTGGTGGCCTTGTAGGGGTCGGCGGGCTTGTCGCCGGTGGAAGTGTTGGAGAAAGACATTGTGGCGGGTTTGTGGTGGTGAATTTGGTATTTGTTGGCAAACGAGGTCAATTGAACAGTCGTTCGCGGATGAAGCTTCGTTTGCTGGTATCGTGAAGTGATGTAGGTGAGAGCGAAAGTAGCCAGCTCCGGTCTTGGACAGCTCCTCCTATTTGAACCCCAATGGCCAAGCTGACCTCATTGCCATAGCTACCATAGCTGCAGAAGGAACGGCCATTTCATCATAGAAGGGCGCTCGTTACGTGACTGCTGCCCCGGCGTTGGGGAGCTTGAGCTGTAATGGGCAAGACATCATGACGTCAAGAGCGGAAGGAGCACCTGCGGTTCCTGCACAAGCTGCACAACGTGCACAAATCGTAGCGGGATGTGGCACGATGGGGGCACCGCGATGGACGCATTTTATGGGGATAATTCATCATTGATCGTCTGTAGTACGTCTTCTAGGCGCTGGTCCAGAACGTGCGCCGGTCGATGTTTGGGCAGTGGCCACGAGTGGGTGACATTTGGGGGTGATGATTTTGAGGGGAAAGCAGCATCACATTGAGAGGTCTGAGCTACTTCACCACGTCGCGTGGTACAGGAATTGCCCGTTTGGGGGAGTGGCACTCAGCTTGTCGGGGTCTGTGCCTCTCTTTTTTTTTTTTTTTTTTTTAAGCCATCCGCTGAAGATTTAACCTATAATCAGTGACTTCTCCGTTCATTAAGCCATGTAAGTAAGCTTGTCCTATGAATCTG
>JAKMWU010000097.1:0-158822 GCA_025327145.1 Colletotrichum sp. SAR 10_76
GTGCGGCGGGCGTGTCGGTTGGTTGCCGTGGGGGTCATTTGGGGGGGCCCCCCCCGGCCTTAAAATAAGTGGGAAAAAAANCACGCAAAAAAAAAAAAAAAAAAAAAAAAAAAGTTCCGAGCGCCGTTGCAGCTTCCCGCCCGCCTTCACGCAGTGGGGTCTTTCCGGGAGTGGAGATATGTGTGACCAAATTGTTATGATTGGCCAAGATCATTCAAACTGCCAGATCTGGCAGGCACAGTCGTTGAAAGAAGGAGCCCACACCTCACCCACCTGTGTGTACCTCAGTAAAGGTAGAGTACGGGTAGGTACACGGTACCTCATCTCATCACCAGCAGGTGACCTCCTAAGCCAAGGTAGTTACGGCAGGTACGGTAGCTATCGCCAACGGAAAGAGCGAACCACTTCCTTCCAGAATACTGCTTTGGAACATTAGAAGTTACTGATAGAGTTGGTGTTGATATTCAGGACCACTAGATGACGTTGTGAGGTGGGTTGTTATTGTTCACCACCTGACCTGACCTTACTTTCCCGCAGTTGAGTGACGCCTCCCTTCCATTACCAGCACTATCCGTCCACAGTATCCGTACGTCGTAGAATAGAAGGCGTGGAAGGTGCTACGGATACCTTACCTATCTACTGCTTGAGGTGCTTCCTTATTTGGCCCTAGCTGTGAGATTGTACTGAAAAACCTGTCCTTTATGATAACTGTTGATACTGATATCTGGGGTATAACAATAATATTCTCTAAAATAGGTTATTTTTGTATAAGCTATAATGATAACCTTGCTATTAGTATATATAATATAGTTTAACCTTATTAAGCTATATATATTATAATAAAAAGGGAGTAATTTTTAACCTTACTTTATAGCTACTAGCTTAATTTGGGGTTGGATTACACCCCTTTTTTAATACTCTTACTATTATTACTTATTACTACTACCTCTATAACTTATTATTTTGATGCTTTAACCCTACTTGTGATGATATAAGTTATAAAGAAGAAGTATTAACTAATTAGCGAGCGCTAATAGTAGTAAATTTAGTAAGCTAGGGATTTAAACCCTATTTAGAAGTAGGTTGAACTAGTAGCATAAGCTTTATATATTTTTAACTACCCTATTAGCTAAGTAATAATATCTGAAGCCTTTAGTAGTAAGTATACTTATCTTAATAAGAAGGTTCTGCCTAAAGGTGATAATAGCTAGTAGTATATTATTTACGTTAACTACTTTGCTCTTAAAGCTATACTATATAAGTAGTTTTAGACTTTATAGTTAGAAAGAGTATTTATAAATAGTAATCTCATTAAAGCTATTATAGTAGTATTATTTATATATATACTTAACTTTATAGGCTTTAAGTTACCTACTTTCTCTAATAGTTAGCTAGAGGGCTTTAAAAAGCGCTATTATATATATAAGCTATATTAATAAAGTGAGGCTAGTAATACTAATATTAGTAGTACTACTAAGTGTATAGCTAAGATCTATAAGATCTATAAGTAGTATAACTTAGAAGATATTTATAACTATAATAAGATTAGCCTCTATTAGAAACTTGTTCCTAATATTATACTAGGTAATATATAGTAATCTGGGGGTAAGTTTTTAAAAGATTAGATTTTAATTATACTAACTTATAATACTAAAGGTACCTACCTCTTTAATCTTTAGATTATTAGTAAGTTAAAGAACTTATAATCTTTTAGTTTAAATATATGCTATATTTAATATCTCCCCTTTATATAGTATAGTAATAAAAAGGCTTAGATAATTAGTGAAATCTTTTAGAAGTATTTCTACTAGTTTAATACTAAAATAGCTAGTTAGAAGGTCTTCCTCTTTATTAATAACTATAGCTTTTATACTACTACCCTTAATACTATTAATAAGGTTAATAGTCTTTAGAATACTTATGTGGAGTTTTTACCTACTAACTATATATTAATCTACTAGCTACTTAATTAAGGTATTATATATATATTTAAGTTTTACTACTACTACTTCTAGCTAAAGTATATAGTAATAAAGACTTTTAATAAGAAGGTTAACCTCTAAAAGATAATAAGTGTTTATTAAGCTATAGTGTAGATTATCTCCTATTAGAGATATAAGATTACTGAGGGTATAATTACTAACTGCTAGTAGTAGTTAACCCTCTTTAGCGATCTCCTTAAGCTTATACTAGCACTAATAGATTAGGATGAGGGTAAGGCTAAGATTAAGCGTCTTATTAATCTTACTAGTATTAAGTAAGTAATAATTATTAACTAATTTTTAAACCTAATAATTAAGAATGCTATAGAGGACCTTAATATATTATTTAACTATATTACTGATGTTTTCTCTAAGGTTACTATTAATAATGATAATAATAATAATAGCGAGGAGGTAGTGCTAGTTACTATAGTTAACACTATTACTAGCTTTAAAACCTTCTTATAGTATAAAGAGGAGTAAGGAGTAATAGTTTTTAATATTATTAACAACTTTAGGAAATACCTTTAGTAGCTTAAATTTAAGAGGGTAGAAGAGAAAGCTTAAAATTAATAGCAGATAACTTTAGATAGCTTCTTTTTTAGTATATAAGCAGCTTTTGCAGAGAAAATATATATAGATCAGCTTACTATTATATAACTTAGCATATTTAACCCCTACGCCCTCCCTGGTGATACTGATATCTGGGCTATAACGATAAAAGGGCTGAAAACCGACCCTATCGTTATGGACAGGTTTTTTAGTATTCTTGATTGCCTCATCTGCTCTATCTGGCGTGGCTTCTTCCTTCTGCAAGCTTGGCATGATGCATGCCCCCATCCCATTCCATCCCGTCCCACGTTCGTCCGATATCCATGGATGGTCATGATGCTGGCACCGCACCACCACCACAACCCACCCCGCCTCTCTCACCGAACGCAACTGGGGCCGGGCCATCGTCAACCTTGCCCACGTCGACGGGACTGGGCTTCTTCTCCTCTCGGCGCTCGCGTCCACCTTCACCGCTGCCCACCGCAACCCAGCCACTGCCACCGACCTCTTTGAATATGGCATCTCCGAATAACCTCGTCTTCTACGCAACCCCCGTCCAATATTGCTGCGCATCTTGCCACCCACCCTGGCCTTCCGCTCTGGCCCCATGCCCGTCATCCTCCTGGTCTACGCTAGCTCTGGGTCCAGACCTGACCTGCTGCTTTTTTTTCTCCCCTCCCACGCGCAGATACGATGGGGTTCAGTCCTTCAAGTCTTCCGTCCATGCCCTTGGTCCAACACGACACAAATTGCGGCTCGCTACGGTTGACGGCACACGGCACACCATACCTACACCATCAAACCGCAATGGAACCCCTCGGAGCTCCATCATCTATCTCCTATCTGCCCAGCAATCAGCCTTACACTTGCCTACACGGGTACCGTCCTGCCAGAATCGGCACTGTCACAAATGACCTCGACAATACTCGCTGTCACTCACAACCATCACCTGCTCTGTATCCGTATTCGTACGGTACCACCGCTTGCCCTTGCAACCATTGGCCCCTGCCATGCCGTCTCTCACACCCGCCGCTCCTTTCATACGGCCACCGCGCCTAGCGAACCTCAACACGAATCGCTTCGTCCGCCTCTTTCTTCAATTATTTGAGCGCCCAAAAGCTTCAAGCTTGGCACTGCTGGCAGCATCTCGTTGTTTAACCCAGACACTGCGTCACCCAAATATCAAAAGGCCCTCGGTCGGCACCAGTTCATCATGGATAGACAAGGTGCATGCCTGGACCTAGCCGCTGCTGTGGGCACTGGCGGCACTTCCGACCGATGACTGCGCCTCCTCTCGATGCCGCACATGGGCCTCTCGGAACGAGAGGACAAAAAAAAAAAGTCAAAAAAACCTCCGGGCGGAATCAAACAAGCGACCAAGCATCAACGCAGGGAGTCGGGGCTCCCGGCATGTTTTGCGCCTTTCCTCCGCAACGCATCGCGGCCGCCGACCCTGAGCTTAACCCGCCGTCAGGATGTTGACTCATTCACTGTTGCTTCGATGCTTGAGCGACGTTTCCAGCGCATTGCGAAGCTGGCTTTCCCCTGACTTATATTAACCCAAATTACACGTAACACTTCGACTTGCGCTGTGGCAGTTGGCCAGGTTGCGACCCGGCTTTGGCACAACCTTTCTCTTCCACAGCGTTGCAACGACCCGCGCCCAAACCTCCCGCAACTTGACGAACGTGCCAGGGCATGCCCCGTTCTACCCCTGCCCCTCCGTCTCCCCACCCCGGGCTTCGTGGGAGGGGTTGCTTTTAGACACAAGCAGAGGGGTGTGTGTGTGGCCTGGCCTCCAAGATCCGACCGAATTCATGGTCAATCCATACAACCGTCCCCAGAACACGAGGGGCTCCGAGCCGTAGCACGACGACGCATTGCTCGCGTCTTCTCTAGTGGCTGTAGAGCCCGTTCCCTGTAGTTCGGCGACTATCATCTACCACCAACCTCGGAAACTCGATTAACGACTTCAATTCTACAAGCAAACCTTCGTTGAGAAAGCGCCAAAGCTCTACAAAGGCGTCGAGAACGGCAGGAGATGACTCAAGGATTTCAGTGGCCCGGTTGTTACCTCTGAGCATGATCCCAGGCTCATGTGGATCGCGACGTTGACGTGCTGAGGTCAGACGAAATATGCGTCAGAATGTCTGGGAAGAAACCTGGCCGCATTGACCAGAGGCAATGGATTATCGCAGTGACAGCTGTCGCGGGGAGTATTCTGAGACATACATCGACACGAACTTGATACGATGCGGCAACTTCGCCCAATGTGCGAGCCAAACCGTCTACGGTCTATCCTTCAACCTGTTCGTGGGCATCTCATAGCCCCTTAGTTCGCAAACCCAGCACGGAGGGGCTGTTTGAGAGTGATGCAGACGAGTACCAAGCTCTCGGGAACCTGCGACAAGTCAAAACTGATGTGCCACGTCAAATTCGAAGCATTGCCGAGAGTCCTGCGTGCCATGAGAACACATCGAATAAGGTTCTCCCTCCTCGGACGATTTTGACTACATGCGTGAGGACACGGGGGAACCGCAGAAGATCAAACATTACATGGGGACTTCAGACGAGCAGGTGCAGCAGATCTTCGGGCGATTGAGCATTAACAGGTCCCGGTACAAGGCAAACCGTCAGAAGCCTCGGTTTCTAGCAAGCGAAGGATCAAAAAATGCGCGACGTCGTTGGCTTTCATCGCTTGAAGTCATCTGGTCGTGCCTGTTGTAACGGCACAAGCCGAGCGACGCAATTTATCGTTCCTGGAAAGCTGGACCTGATGATCTACTACGTGGCTGCAGGTGGATGGAACCAGGGATCTGGACAGGGCATGATCAGACGAAAGTCCAGCAGTGTCCACATTGAGCTTTGGAGAGACCACCTCTGCCGGGGCCAGGGTGGAAAAGACCTTCTGTGGCGCTGCCTACTTGTTGACGGCGCGGACGACTGGGTCCAGGCCAGCGGACGAAAACCAGCGCGGAGCCCAAAAGTCAGCCGAGCAGTTGCAGATCGATACTGGGGCCGGCTGGTGTCTGCTTTACTCTAGCACCTCTCCAGTGCATAATCTACTTGGAGAGTAGACCGAGAACACCATCAATGCAGACACGCACTCTTGTGGCTGGGACACGACTCTTCGAAATGGGCTCCAGAGCCGCGCATAGGCGTGCAAAACCAGGGACAGAGACTCACTAAGGTGACGTGACGACCGCTGGCATCTGCATCTTGTCACGGCGAAGCTAATCCCACACGGGCAACTTCATAGTCTGGCTCGATACCGAGTGGCTTTGGTGTGCCCCACATCGGCATGGTCGTCAGCGTGGCACCCAGCAAAGAACCCTGTCGTTACGCTTCCCGGCTTCCGACCATGTCGACAGGACGGACAGGACGTTGATGAAGACAATCTTAACGGGCTACCTGGAGCTCATTTCGCAGCGAGACAACAGCCACGATCGTTTGTGGGACGCGTTATAATCACGTCTACAATCAAGGGTGGACCTTGCAAATACTGAGTATGTACATGCCAACGGCCTAAGTGGACAGAACAACAAGATGGTGCCGCACATGCCTAAAGGCGTGGGCGGGCATGTGAGTTTCGGATGAACGACGAAGTCTATGAAGACAGACGAACAGCTTTCCAGGCATGTGGCATTGCAGAATCTCGGGGTAATAGTGCTGCATGACGGTCATGGACTCTTAGACGACTTGCACGACAGCTGCGGGGTGCGCAACGAGCTTGAAGAGGGAATTAAGTCGATCATATTATTGACAATCAAGCCCTACGGAATGAAACTCTAAACCCGACAGGACCAAAAAAATGCGGTTGGTTCTTATCGGTTTTCGTACCTCGGAAGGCTTAACATTCTCGATGATCTAGAACCCACGGAAAGGCCTTCCGCTTCGCGTCATTTCGATGAACCATGGCTTGAGCGGTGCATCCAATGACCATGGTAACGTCACGCCTCCAACGCACTCGGCTTGCCGCGAACTCAATCGCAGCGTCCCACTGCATGCCCATAAGCCTCTCATCTGGAGGCAGACCTGGGGATATCGGCTGTCGTTTTGCTGGCGGGGTATTCAACCCTGGGCCTAGACACGAGCGCTTGCAAGTTAGAGAGAGGGGCAGTGACGGCGAACGAAGAATCATGCTCAGTTCGCTGATATGACTGTCAATGGTGCCTGAGCTCACCGAATCCTGGGCATACACGCAGATACTACAGAGCGGGCGTGGGTGGGATCCAATGATCCAATGGCGGTTGTAAAAACGGGACGAACGAGAAGACGGGTGCGGCCATGACGTGAACAACCTGCATGCCTGCTGCCGCCGCATGGACGCTTCGTCTCACCCCAAAGATGGTGGTGAGGTCTCTTGCATGAGGAGAGCCGGTACTCGATTAACTAACCCCTGTCGACATCATCCTTCCAATTCAAGACTTCACGCGGTCGAGTGTATTATGCGGACAGCTTTAGCTGGGCAGCTCCATCGCAATACTTTCGCGATGCCGGCACTTTTTAATTACATACTCCGCAGCATGGCACAGTTGCGTAGATAACGTTCCTCTGACATTTACGACTGGTCAAATCCTGCATCATCTTCTGTCGACAACCGAAAGGACTGATTTGACAACCAAGATGGTTTTCCCCTAGAAGAAAACAGTCTGCGAAGAAGCGAACAATGGAGACCGGAAGATGATGGGGCAAGTACTGCGGGAGCATCATCAAAAGCAGAAGCAATAACAGCAGAGCCACGAAGGGTCACCGAGCAAAGCCACCTGAAGGTCGCAGCTGGCCCTGGCCCTGCCATCCGTGAATTGGGGGAACAAATTAGTGGTGAGGGGAATGCGTGAGGAGGAGACCACACCACACACACCCCTCTGTACGCACTGCAGCGCTACAGGCACCGGACACCCAGGCCCAATTTCAACCATCCAAGTGTATCCGTATCTGTCGAAAGCACTGGCTGGCGATGGCATCGACCTCGGTGCCTAGTACGTATCTGGCCTCCCAGCCCAAGCTGTGCCAGCCCGAGTTGGGCCGTTCCCGCATGACGTGGGGCGCGGCGCAATACTTGGGCCAGCACTAAGGCAAATGGATGGATGGCTGGAGATTGGAGTTGCATATTCAGCACCTTGCCGTCAGGTCGCTGGTACTGGAAGATATTGGAGTCGACCGGGGTGGAGACAACTTTTTTCTTCTCCCATCTGCTCTTTTCAACCCGCCTTCACGGCGGTTTGGTGACCGCGGTTGGCGAGTCCAAACCCTTGACGTAAAAAATCTCGGAACGATTCTACTGTGTTGGCGGATGAATAGCCGGGGCCAGCCTACCTATCTGATGCGGACGGCTCAACTGAGAGGGAAATGTTGCGATTCATGACCGTTGAGCGCTGGCGGGGGTTGACGTCTTAGCTCCCGCGCAGGTACCTATGCGAGAGTGCTCTTGATTGGAGACGACAAATGGACCTCGCAAGGAAAGAGACGGCGGCAGCCATTTGAATTTTCATGCGCACCAGAAGAGGAGCGACGGAATTGTTGGGCAGGTCTTGCTGTGGTCAGCATATTGCTTGCAAGTTGCAACGGGCATACAACGAAGAGAAACGCCGACACTGATGCAGGTGGTTTAGCCCGAATCGACCAAGGCCCAAAGCCAGTATTTTGGGTGCAACAGGTTCAATAACAGCCGCAACAGCTCTGCTCTCTCGACCGAGACCTCGAGCCAGACTCTTCCGGTTTCAGTCAACCCAACTAAACGTCACAAAATCTCGTTCGGACTGTAGCTCAGCCTCGATTGCGGCCGTTGAACTTCAGAGATGAACCCGAAGACCAAACATGGAGACCGTTGTTGATAATTGCTTCAAGCCGACGGCACGTTGGTGGAAGATTCAGAGTCGAGCGCCACGCCAGTACTACGGCAGGAAGGAAGCCTGTCACGTCTTTGTTGGGCGAGATGCTTTAGAGAATGATCCAAGTAACCAAAGCCGGTGTCTTGCGGATACCTGACGCCGGAGAGAAAAGGCGGTAGTGATGGTGATGGCCTGGGGCCATGATGAAGGTGCCCGGGGACTTACCAGAAGGAGACTGGGCTACCCCATCGCTGCAGCAAGGAAGCCAATCGGCCGTTGAGGCGGATCCTTTGTCGAACCGGAGTCTTTACTAATACTGGCATCCATGGACGGGAAAGCACCCCATCTGAACGGATGAGACCCTGTTTGAACCGCCAACGCACGCACGGCAACGGCCAGAACCTGGCGAAGGAGGCAAGCCTAGGAGAGCCAAGGAAGGAGAATGTCAAGAGGGCGAGCCAAAAGACTGCAGATACCTCGAGACTGGACGACTACGCCGGTAGCTCCCAGGACTGATTGAACGCCTTACCTTGGTCATCCCATCCTCCCCGACGGAGAACATTGAGATGACGGGTACGTACCGCATCACGCGTCACGCTTCTTTTCTTTCCCTTGCATCTGGAACACGGGTGTCCTTGACATGCCTGCTTGCACTGCATTTTGGACGGAAAATGGCACTCGTCTGGCCAGGTGCCAAATGTAAAGTGGTGGCGCCTTGGGTTAGGGGAGGTCATGTCAAGGAATCGTGGATAACCTTCACCTTTCAATTCCACCTCACCCACCGCCGCCGCCACCACCAATCTCTGACCGGTCTGGTGGAAGAACCGGCATCAGGATCTGCGTTTCCTCCTCCGCCGTGTCCTTGGCTTCAATCTCAATGAACCGACACGGATGCCACAATTCCCGCCAAAAAAGTACGGATAGCACCAGAATGATCAGCCGAGGCTTGACGATCCCTTACCTAAGCTTGATTGGTTTGTATCGCCTACATTACGTCCTCTCGGAACATTCTCCGGGATTCGGCCCTTGGAAGATGGCAGATGGGGATGCGGATCTCAGTCTCGGAGTCTGAGGAGAGTCTTGGTGCGATTATTCGTACGCGAAAAGAAAAGAAAAAGTCAAGAAAAGGAAGCACGGGTGTCCCTGTGTACTTTTTTGTCTCACTGCTGCGAAATGTCCTACCTAAGAGCGGCGTACCTTGCCTACCTAAAGAAGTATTTCTCTGTTTCTCAACCACCTGGCTAGGCCTCCGCCCACTTAGTGCCTGGTCGACAAAGGCAAGGAAGTGGTTGTCTCTACCGCCCGCGCCCTAGTCATTGAGCTAGGCGTTGGTATTCAACGGCCCTATCTTACAACGAGAAGAAGCTTCGACACGACTAATAGGCGCCGGCGCCTCTGTCAATCTCCGTCTCAAGTGCACGTCCTTCACCCGCAATTCTCCATGACCGAGGCCACGGATAGCCACAGCCATCCTCAAGCCCACAATACCACTCACGCTCGCACATAGAGCCTGCAAGTCGTCAAGTCAAAGTCAGCCACAGCCAGGTTGCTGGAGACGTCAGCGTGATGGCGGCAATAGCCATGGAGCGACGGGGACAGCGACGGCGGACTCTTCAAGGGCCTTCGCCAACGGCCGCTGACCCTGGTCCATGCTGTCCACTCGTCTCCTCCTTCCTTCCGTCCCTCGTCTCTACGGATTGCGCTATGTAGGTACTCTCCCCATCTACATGTCTGGGTTCAGGTCCAGATCCTGTTCCAGGGCGACAAGCTCCATTTCCAGCTCCAGCTACAGCCCTAGCTCCATTTCCGTCTCCGTGTCCGTCTCCATTTTCTCATCCCATCTCAGCCCCCCTCTTCCCGTTCGTTTGCTCGCCTTGCCCGCCCGGCCAGCCCGTCAGCCACGGGTTGGTAAGTGGCTACCGCTCGTTAGCTAAACTTCATCTTGGCCGGTGACCAGGCACAGGACGGGCCATCCATGGATAGCGGCTGAAGCATGCCAGGGCAGCCAGGCACATGCTGGTTTTCTTCAGTGCCTTCATCTGCGCCTTCGTCAACCGCCCAGTCACAGTTGTGTGTGATCCAGGACCGACACAATGGCACAGCACGTTACAACGCAGAGGGACTTCTCCTTTTCGGGATGCGTTCATACCGAGAACGAGGAGCCCGAGTTCGCTTTAGGTTGCAACCACTCAATCTCCATCGCCATGACAGGCTTTCCTCGCTTTACAGGAGCAACACAGCAGCGCTGCTGCATGTGTCTCTCGCCCAGGTGTGGCATATTGCACTTGGGGAATCTTATTGCACACCCCTCCCCCACCGTCCTGCACATCCCCTGTGTAGCTGAGACTGCTACTTAGGGCTATGACTAGAGGGCTACTAGACGAGTAATAAACCTTTTACTACTATACTTACTAAAGTTATTATTCTACTATTAGAGATATTATTATAGTCCTATTATATTAACTATAAGTATATTTAACTAATTAAAAGCTAGAGATCTAAAAGTTATATAACTTTCTAAGAGGAGATTTTTATTATAGTAATTAATATAACTTAATAAGATTTAGTTTTTTTATATTTTTTAATAAAAAGTTAATAAGAGAAAGAAAAACTAATAATTTAAGCTTTTTAATTAGCTTTAGTACCTCTAAAGTTATTAATCTAATAACTTAATAATATTAATATTACTATTAGCTATTTTAGCTACTACTATAGCTTTTTATTACTATAATATATAAAGTTAATATTTAATTTTAAATAATAGAGTAATTTATAAATCCTATAGGTTAAAGTTAGTATTAATAGCTTATATATTAATCTTAACTTTAATATATAATATATTAGTAAACCTCTTAATAATAGTATTAGTAGTAGTTTTATAAATAGTATTAAAGTCTTTTTTTACTAGTAGTACTAATAATAGGTTATAAAGTTATTATTAGAAGTAGCTAATAGTACTTAAAGTATTAGTATTAAGTTTATAGAAGGTCTTAGAAGTAAGTTAAGCTAGTATTATTAAAAGTAGTAGGTTAATAATATCTTAAATAGTAATAAAAGTAGTAATTTTAAAGCTTATAGTATCTCTATAAGTGCTATTAGCTTTATAATTCTTCTTATAGCTAGCTATAAAGGCTCCTTTTAGCTAGCCTTTACTTTTAATAATAAGAAGGTTAAGGAGGGGTAGTTTTTTAGAATTAAGCGTTTTAATATTATAATCTTAGCGCTAGTAAGAATAGATTAAATTAATAGTTAAAAAGTTAGTATTTCTTATATAGCTTTATATAATATACTAATAGAGTAAGCTATAAGTAGTATAAACTAAATAGAGTAAGTAAAGCGTTATATTATTAAGTAGAAGAAGTAAGTAGCTATTAGTAGAGATCTTAAAGCTTTATAAGAGCTTTAATTATAGTAGTTTAAATATAGTAAGTATAAGGGATATATTAAATAATAAAAATAAAGTTACTTTTAAGCTAATAAATTTTAAGGTTTTTACTAATTAGTTTTCTATTTTACTAAAAATCTATAAATATTAACTAAACTAAAAGTAGTTAAAGTTATTAAATATATTATTAAGGGTTTATATACTTTTAGTAAAGTGTTTTTTAATAATATTATATTAACCTTTAGTAATAGAAGAGTTAATATAACTTATTAATAATAATATTAGTAAGAGATATATAATAAGTAGAGGGGAGGTATAATATACTAAAATAAGTAATTTAATTAGTCTAAAAAGCTATAAATTTCTTATAGTATAACTTAATCTAGATATTAATAATATATATAATAGCTTTATAAAGTTAGTATAATACTAAAATAGCTTCTAAATACCTCTTAAAGTTATCTTATATTACTAAACTAATAAAATCTTTCTATACCTCTATAAACGTAAAGTATTTATTATTCTTAATTACTATATTATTAGTATATTAAATTAATAGAGGGAAATAATAATATATTTTAGCTCTAATATTCTTAATAATATACTAATAATAGAAAAAATAGAGGCTAACCCTTAATATATTATTCTTTTTAAATATATTAAAGAGGGTAAGTTTATAATTAGTAGTAATATAGCTAAATAAGTTAATATTCTCTTTAAAGAGGTATATCTTAAAGTAAGTAAATACTTAATAGTAGTTAGCCTCTTTCTTAGCACTTAAAAAGCAGACGCTAGCTAAAAAAGAACTACTAAAGCTTATAATACTATAAATATTAAATAAAAATATATTAAAGTAGTTAATCTTATATATATAGTTAAAAAGTAGTATATTAAAATAAGTATAGAGGAGTTTAATATAAGAGTATAGTATAATAAAAAGCTAAATAATATAGCTAAGTATAATTTACTTATAGTAAAAGAAGTAGTTATTATTACTAAGTTACTAGAATAACTACTTAATAAGTCTATTACTTTAAAATAATTAGTTTTATACCTATTAAGCTATATTATTAATATTATAATATAAAATAATTACTACTTTAAACCTTAAGTAGTTTTATATCTAAGTAATAATCTAATATAGTAATATACTAATTACTTTTATTTTAGTAATATTAATATCTATAGATACTAATATAGCTTTATATTATAATATATAAGTACTAATAGTAGCTTTAATATAATTATAAGAGGTAAGATTACTATTAATATAGTAGGATATATAGGAGCTATTTAAAGTATACTTTATACTTACTTTAAATAAATAAATATTAAGGATTAAGTTAGTATTATATTAATAAAATTAGTAAGTAATATAGTAAGAGATATAGATATATAACTTAGCGTAAAAAAAGATAATATATATATAGTTCTCTTTTATACTTATACTACTATAATAAGTGTTAATCTTTAGCATATAGCTATTTACTCTAGTATAGTAGTTATATATATTAATTAGTACTTCCCTATTAGTATATATAATACTAAGTAATAGTAGAGAGCTATAAACTATTAACTATATATATTATAGAGAGATAGCTATTATAAAGGGCGTAGAGGTATAATAATAACTTTAAAAAGTAATAAAAAAGTGAAATATAATAGAACTAAGGGTAGTTTTAGTTAGTAGTAGGAAAAATACTAGATTAGTAGTAAAAAGTGGGTTTTTTTACTAATCTTATTTATAGCTAAAAGGCGCTATAGCGTGTGCTATAGAGGGTGGTCGAAGTGGGTGGGGTGGGGGTGTGCAATAAGATTCCCCTTGCACTTTGTACTGCGGACTGTTCAGCTCAACTCGACGCAGGCACGAATGCTGACAGGCCCAACCAACTATGCGTCAAGTTGAGCTGCAACTGGCTCCTATCGTCGTGAAGCAAGACAGGCGCGATAGGACGGTATCAAGACATCTCGCACCCGCCCGTACCGACGACGCCCGGCCTCGGCCTGGCATGCTCGTCGGCATGTCATCCATATCGGCGCCCACAATTACATGTCCCGGCCACGCGCTAGGGCGCAACGTGCCGCTTGCCTCTCTCGAGGTCCCGTACCACCATTTCCCTCCCTAAGACACCCCCTCTCTTCCCGGTCTACCTTAATCGTGCATCACTGTCTCGTGGTGCATCGAAATCTCAGAAGACATCCGAGACAAATACACGCATGTCCGCACAGAGCCACCGAACCCTACAGAGCCAGGCACGTCAGTCCAAGACAAGGCATGAGAGGATTGCAAAACGGCAGCGGCGGACGGCGTGGGCGGCGGATCTCTGCGGCTCCATACCAGGCGAGCCTGCACCACCCAGCATGCTGCGAATACCTACGGCGTACTCTTCCGTAGGGACTTGACCAATGCCCAGCATCGCTTCCCTTACCTACCTTACCGAGCAGCTAGGTACGGCAGTGTAAGCCTCCTTGCCCTGCAACGTTGGGCAGGGCCTCCGGAGATGGAAACCAATGAGCGGATAGCACCCATGGATACCGACCTTGCCTGCCTCACCTCGACGAGTGTTGCAGTACGGATACTGGATGTACAGATGTACACACAACACACACTGGACGCTTCCTTACCTGCGCGCGGCTTCCTTGCCTGCCCAAAGAAAGCTATCCGTACCTATCTGGCCCTATTCGTACCCACCTTGCCTACCCTCGAGCATCCGTCGAAGGTACGTACGCATACGGGCCCCTTGCCTCATGTTCCATTCTATTCTGATCCCATTTCCATCTCTCATCCTACCTTACCTGGCCTCATCCCATCTCCATCTCCATCTGCATTCCAAGAATCGGACGGCGAAAGGCCCTCGACTCCCGCCTCCTGCGTATTCGCAGACCCCAGACCGCATACCGGCTTGGCGATTAATGACAGTGTTCGGTTCCTTTTCATCCAATGCCACCATCTCAAACCCGTCATCTCATCTCTCTGTTGCGCTCGCAGGTCGATCCCTCCGCTCGCCTCTCCACACATCCCACAACCTTCTTTCGACCCCAATCAGTCATGATTCATTCACGCCCCCCTCTCTGCTTCCCTTTTCCTTTCTTCCCCCCCATGTCCCCCGTGGCCCCTCGTTCCACGCACCCACGTCCGCTCATCTGCTTCTCTCCCCCCCTCCTCCCTGGACCCTGGACGACCACGGCCACGGCCAGGAGTCCCCACCATCCATAATTACCACGAGCAGCAACAAGAGCGACACCCGTGGCAGGCATACTGTGCTGCGGCGGCGGCACACCATCATTTCTGCGTGCCCTCCCTGTTGGCTGGAGCTTGGCCGCCACGCTTGCCATGCTTTGTGCAGCTACGTACCGCTTTCTGGCTGTCTTACCTCGCCTGCTAAGACGCTCTGAGCTCCAGGAACACCTCGATGACAGCTGCCAACCGATTCTGACTTATTCGAGCCTATCGAGTCCGGCACTGTCATCCATCACCAAATTCAAATTGGAAGACAAGATGCCGCGGCTGCCACCTTTGAACAAGACACCTTCGTCGTTTTTCGAGCACAACTTTCCCGTCTCCTTTCGTGTCCAGGAGAGGAAGCCAGGAAGGAGAAGAGGGGAAAAAATCCAAACCCCCACCCAAGCCCCCAATTTAACACACTCTTCGTACCGTGGACTCTCTGCCACGATTCCATCATATCAATTTCGCAGGCCCTCCACTCACTCCGGCGGCTTGTATCGATCCTGGCCTGGCCTCTCTCTCTGGCCTTTTCTAGCGCATGCGTAACTGTATCTACCTTAGCTGCCTTTCACTCCACGGGCAACTCCTCACCGTACAGCGAGCGTGCGGCGATGCAGAGTAGCACCCCTAGGTGTTGGCCTGTCATCCATTCACTCATCATTCATCCATCCTTCAATCCATCCTATCCCATCCCACTGCATCCCATCCCATCCATCCCATTTCACCCCAGGCGCCGTGCAGGAGTACTCTGCAGTGTGCGATGTCCTTTTCCCATCCATCCACCAGCGAGTCTGGCTTTCCCTCTTCCTGGCTCCCGGCTACATGTATACTCACTACGCAATACTCAGACGCAGTACATACACACATACCCATACAGCCATCTGCCATCTGCTACCGGCTCCGACATGCGAGACAACGTGCACCCCTCCCTGCCCACTCCCACCTGAACCATCCCTCCTTCGCCTCCCCAATCAAATTTGGAGCGCTGCACGCTGCACATTGCTGCTGCTGCTGGGAGCTCTCTCGCTCGCTCGCAAGTCGCAACCACTCACTGTACACGCAGGCACAGGTACAGACAGACAGGCACACATACACACACACACACACACATACACACGCACGCACATACACCACCACCACCACCACCACATCCAAAGGGGGAGATGGGGAGGAAGCTGTCTTTATGATTTCCTTATTTTATTTTTCTGCCCGCTGTTGTCTTTGGCGATTGGCTTCTTGGCCACCACGGCCGCGGTTCCGTCCCGTCCACCTACCTAACCCAACCTAACCTACCTACCTACCTATGTACCGTACCTTACCTACTTTACTTTACCTATTCCATCAAGCCCGTACCTTGCCCGTTGATGATGTACTTCCCTCCCGTTCACTGACTCTTGTCTCCCCCACTGTCTTATTACGTTGTGGCTTCATACGTGCCTGGTTAATCTCACCCAGGGACACTCAGACCTAGCGCTACCATCGCTACCGCCTGCCACGACCGCGTTGAACACGCCTCTCTGTCTGTCGCTCCGCGCCTCTCCCTCGTCCTCCCACCAGACAGATATCTGCAGATTGACCATCGTCCATCGGGCTGCAGGCTATTGCGACTACGCCTGCTGCTCTCCATCTAACTACATAGGCACGGGCTGGTCAGCTCGAGCTCCCACTCACACTACCACCCGCTGTCTCTCCGCCCACAGACCGCGGGCTAGTCCTGGTCCTGTCGAGCCGACCAGACCAGGCCACGGTTCACAAACCACACACCCTTACTTACACCTTACACCACTCCTCGCTGTTCTCTGGCTCTCACACACACAGACGCGCGGAGAATTGTCGTCAGGCAGGGGATCGTGATGGCATAGCCCTCTACCCTTGATTAGCAGCCACTCTAAAGACGTGGACCAGGGTGTTCCCTGAGCTACCTGTCCCTCGTCCAGATCAACCCTGAACCACCCTAGCTTCATCTCAATTGCCCCCCTTCCCAGGCCCAGCACGCCTGTCTCCAGTCGCACAAAAACCGACCGGGAGCCACCGATCGACTGCTCCCAAAAAAAAAGTCTACGGGGCCCCTTCTCCAACATCCAGCCCTCGACAAATAACGCTCACTCTTCACTCCGGCCACCGAGAAAAGAGAGACAAATTCAGATCTCGGAGCGGGACAGACTTAATTTGTCTCTTCCCTCTCCCTTTTCTACACCTGCCTTCTCTCTCTCTCTCTCTCTCACGCTCTCTTTCTCTCTCACCAGCCAATCCATCCAACTTCCCACCATCGACGACTGAACTGACTGACACTTGGCCGCCGGTCCCAAGTATATTCACCTACCACCGCCTCCGCATCCCGTGCCTGAGGTTCCGCCGTGGTACATCCTGCAGCCGCCCGCAACACCCATCTTTCTCGACGAACCACCATCACCACCGCATGGTAGCTTCATTGGAGCCCGAAGCATTGTTGTGCGAGTATCACTCTGCAGCATCGTCGTCGTCGTCGTCTCACCGCAGTAGCTAGCAGCTGCATCCCTCCATCGCTCGCCTGTCGTTCTCTGGACCCGTCGATTCGGCATCCTCTCCGTGGCCTAGCCTTCTCGCGCGCCTCGCACACACGGGTCTCATCAGCACCCTTTTTAAGCCCTCTTGAGCTTGCCACCTTTGATTCTGAGAATCACGAACCGACCTTTGGGCCGTCGATCTTACTTGGAAAGGCAGAGACTTCTTTCTTGGAAACCCTATCCGCAGACAGATCGCTTCTCCAAAGCCACCGGACATCTGTGCATCTTCGTTGCCGAGTTGAACCGAACACAACGGGGCCAACCACACCGAACGCCAAAGCGCATAACAGCAGCAGCTACACTGTCTTCCGACGCATTGAAGGGCAAGCAGTAGCATCTGGACTAATCAGCAATTCTCGCGGATTACCTGTTTGGAGATATCGACTTCACGGGAGGCAAAAGATTGGAAACGTTGGGCAAGAGAACCGGTCTTGTCTTGAAAGAGTCTGGGGAAACGGGCCGTCGTCTGGAATAAGACGCGGAGAGCCTCTCGACCTGGACGCTCGCTCAAGCCGGCATCACAACATCCATGCAAGCCACCAGCAGCGATTGCGATACGTCGTCTAACTCGCTCGGCCAGCGCCGAGGCATATCCGATCTGGCGCGATTCGCCCTCGACCTGACTTGGGCAACTCCTCCAAGAGCAGAGTTCGAAACTCCTGCTCAACCCAGAGACTACCCTTCTCCGCCCATGTCAGGGTCTCCTCCACTCCCGCCCAAAGCAAACCAAGAGGTTGGTGACCGAGGGCAACAACCGCATGGCAGCTATCCGTCCATCAACCCGCAAGATGCCTACAGGGGAGGACCGCCACCACCACCGACTACACAGCAGGGCGACATCCGAGGACACCCCCCGCCGCAGACTCTTCCGCCGCCTCCAGCACGACCTTATCATACCGAGCAGCCAGACAGAATGGCCTACTCCTACCCCCGCCCTGACGACCACTTGCGAAATCCGCCATCCGGATACGCCCACATGGCAAGCCAGGCATTGCAACAACGGCCGCCGCCGTATATGCAAATGCCCGGCCCTCCGCCGCCTCCGTCCCAACACCAACACTACCCGGCACCGATGCCGCAGCAGCCTCCCCAGGAGAATGCTCCCTACACGTCTCCCAAGACGCAACGAAAGACAAAGGGCCATGTGGCATCAGCCTGCGTGCCATGTAAGAGAGCCCATCTTCGGTAAGGCGATCTTATTCCTCCCCTCCGCACAACGGCGCTGAAACGGGCCGGTATTGTCTTGATACGGTGACGCTAACATTTCTTAGATGTGACGGTATGTACGGCCCGTGGGCACTAATTTTTCCTTCGTTCTCGTTTTGCTATTTTCGCATCTTCATTCTCTTCTTGTTTTGGGATAGATATGCGATACCAATGGGAACCGCTGCAAGGGCACGGCACCGCGACCCGCGTGTGTGGGTGCGTGCATGCGGCTGGGAGGGGACTCACACTTTTCTTGGTTCCTCCGGGGGAAGGATAATTGACATCATTACCGGTCGTTGAGATTGCAGGTGTCATTTTAGACGCGGCATTAACCTAGCAGCCGGCCGGAGCGTGCGACACTCGACGCGCAGCAGGGATCAACCCCCGGACCTGAGACTGATCCTGAGGGGAAGACGATCCCGTTCGGGCGGATCATTCGCAGAAACTCGGACGGAAGTTGAGATGGTGGTTGCATGGCAATGGGATGGCGCCGCCGTCAACGTGAAGGTTGTCTGGTCTGGTCTGGTCCACGGCGTGTCCGTGGTTTTGGGTTTCTAGGACGAACGAGGAACGTTTGTCGTCGGCGTCATACCTACCAGCATCAGCGCCTTGACGGGTTATCTTCAGCTCCCATCCCAAGCAAGCAGCACCGTCAGCAGCGAACAGCCAAGGAATCTGGCAACCGACTGACTGGCCACGGTGGCTAGGCTTTTGGTTCCTGATGCGCCGCCCGGCCGGCAGTTCGGCCCGGCCAGCTGGGAGACTGGCGGGTCACAAACCGGGCCCCCCGGGAGCGACCCTCGAACCCTCGAATCTTGATTACGGTTGGGATCTGGGTGAACACGCCAATCGCAAGGCGGCAGGTTTTTGGTGTGGTTGCTATCGAACGCTATCGCGTGCGCCATGTCTGAAACAGAAGCGGAGGAGATTCCCCTTGAGCAGGAGTTCTTTTGGGTGGATTCCGCCAGCCGATCGCTGCTGTGTCTGCTGTGGTTCGCGGGATGATCCAAGTGGGTTGAGCTAGCGTGTCATTGACGTGTCGGATGCGACGCAGCAGGCGGATGGGGACAACGTCGTCCGCGCAAACGTCTAAGCCACGCGGGTTTACAGGCACGAGCAAGCGCTTCGCGTCTGGGGCAGTTTGGAAGACGTCATGCGCGTCCTTCTGTCTTGCACTTGCAGCGATCATTCTTCATGGAGCGGTCGTCTTGCTTTTGAGTACTTACTCAGTTCAGTTTGCTGACTTGCATGTTCGCGACAATTAGCTCAACGACCCTGCTCACGATGCACGAGCAACGGCAAGGAAGACGCCTGCGTCGACGTGCAACACAAGAAGCGTGGCCGCCCACGCTTGAGGGATGACCGAGAGGGCCGGTACGGGCCCTCGACATATCCGCATCCGCAGGATGCAGCTGCAGCAAGGAGGCCGTTGAGTCTGTACTCTTCTGGCGGTCCCATCTCAGGGTACGATGACCCCATCCGACGTAGTCAGTCCTATCGCGTTCTAAAGTCTCAACCAAGCGAACCCCTTGCGCCTCGATACCTCGAACGGGCCTCGCCGGCTGATGCGAACCTCTACGCACCTCCCCTGTCCGCAGCGCCGGGTGCGCCTGAGCCGGTCGTGTATTTGACAATGGAATTGGATATTGCACGAGTTTCGCAGACATTTTCGGATGCTGTCGGTATCGTCAGCGTTCGAGGTCGAAAACTCTTCGACATCGTCGTGCCCTCGGATCGAGAAAAGGTCCAGAGCCACCAACGGCAGATGCAGGACGAGCGGGCTAGGAAAGATCCGGTGTACCTGCCACCCATTTTTGGCCAGCACGAGCAGGAGCGCGTCTTCGAGTCGTTGCGGTTTGAGGCGGATGAGCTGTCGCGCTTCCAACTGGATCGTCAAGACTTCTTCGTCTTCGCATCGAGCGATGGCCAGCCCCGGTCGTTCTCGGTCCGCATGGGTCTTGCGAAGCGGGAGTCGATATACTTTATCGTGCTCCTACTGAACGCTGCACCCAGATATCCGTATCCCTCACCTTCACCTCACGCCAGAGACATTCCGTACTCGTACCAGCAACAGGCTCCGCCGCCCCCACAGTCACAGACGTATGCCCAACATACGCCCATATCTGCGACGTTTGAGCCTTCTCGGCCTCGGTTTGGCGAGAGCACACTTGCGCCCCGGCCGTCTCCGGGACAGCCTCCGCACATGGCATCTGGACTGAGTCCGGGCGTCAGCCCTGGCATGCCATCATACGCGGCCTCACCTAGCCGTCCCGACTACGCTGTCGGGCCGTCATCCTACCAAATTCCCCGCAGTGAGTTACCGCCGACCACTCGGCCGCCGCAGCCCTCGTTCCAGCTCCCTCCGATCCGCGCTGGCCCGCATCAGCCTCCTCAACCGGAACCATCGTGGCAAAGAGACGAGCGGTCCTCCGGTCGTGTCGACATCGGCGGCTTGCTTGAACAACCGGACCCGCAGCAGCGCCGTCCGCAATGATTGATGACTTCTTCCTCCGCCCTAGCGGTTCGTTGTCGATAATGATTCGCTTCTTTCCGGCCCGGTGCCTCCCCTCCGTCGCAGTGTCGATCGAGTCTCGTCCGGGTCGAGTTCCCTCTTCGTTGGTCCCTCTTGGCCACCTTTAAAACCATACGGGATGGGCGTCGTGCGTCCGTCTCTTGTATTTGTACCAAGCTTCGCTTCCTTCACCTTTCAAGACCATCGTTCCATTTTCCCCGGCGGTCACAAGCCGTCAAATGAGATACCACCTGTACAACCACCTTTTTCAGCCCGGCCGTCGTCATACATAACTGTCTGTTCTCTTGTTGTCTTTTTCCCGAATATCCTTTGCGGAGGATAGTGTGGCATCCGTCGGTGGCGTTCGTTCTTGTTTTCAACCTCTCTGGGGGCTGTTTGGTTATCTGCATGAAAGATGTTGAAAGAGTTGTAGGAATATTCCGGCTGCTGTCCCGTTTTCCGGCAGTGGGTGATAAATGGTAGTGAATGATTTAGGGCGGTCATCATGCGTTGCTGTCTTGTTTCTCATGGGTTCTAGCCCCTTGTCTGCCGTGTTGAAAACAGAGGAGATCACCCGGTGCGTTTTGCCGGCTGTCTTGCATGTTGCTCTCGTGTCCAATGTTTCGTGTTTGTTCCCGATCGAGGTCTCGCGTGTTCCTTGCTGTCCAAGAGAAGCCCCCTGTTCGGCCCTAGTCTTAGTCGTCCACATCGTTCGAGTGCTGGAACCCCATGGAGGGGTGGTCGAAGGCGAAAGGGAATCCGACCTAGGCGGTCGAACCACTTCCTGTTCATGTCCCTGGTTTCGGCCCGCGTGGTCGATACTGCTTGGTGTCGCTGCAAATTGGCTGGCAATGGCTGAAGAGAAAATTCCTTGGGGGCGGCCCGTGTCGATGTTGATGATGCGGCCTGTGAGGCAAACAAGTCCGTCCAGTGGATGAACGACGCGCGGACGGGAGGCGTCATCATCATCTAAGCCCCGGAATGTGGCCACACTTGAGGCGACAGCTGAAGTCCTCCTTGTCCGACAACCACAAACCTCCGTCCTTCCGGTTCGATTCTCGAAGGAGGGGTCTAATGCGGCCAGACCGTGGGCGGGCGAGAGGAGGGGTGGGACAGCGAGCGCTTTTTGAAGTTGGCCTTAATAATTGCGCAGTGTTCAGGGTCCGGGAAATGCGGAGCCCTGGGGACCGGAAGTGGGGGGTCAATGCGGCGAAACATCTACCGTCAAGGCCCGGTTGATGATCCCGAGGGCTTCGGACGGTGTCCACAGCTTGTTGCTGTACGTGGATGTTCCATGGTCCCGGGTGGAGGTTGATGTCCTTTTCGCCGTCGAAGTATGTGACCGTAATGTAGCATACTACCTCGAAAGGGTAGCCTCCATACGCACAGCACTGGGCTGGGCTAGGCCAGGGCGGAGGAGTAATGCAGGCGAGGGTGGGAACATCGCTGCGTAGAGACGGAAAAAGTGAAGGGAAAAGTGAAAGTGAGGGAGAGGAATGAACGTAATAGAGCCAAGGGGGGTGGAGGTACATAAGAGGGAGAAGCAGAGGAGAGAGACGAAAGGAGAAAGATTCTCCTGCGAGCAGGCCCGTAGATAATTTAACACCTGGTTCATAAGAGAGAGGAAAGGCTTTGGCCACTCACACGTAGTCCGCTGTCAAGTCTGTCAAAGCCCTTCATCCATCCAGTAGGCGCCCAGCCGGGCGGCCGGCGGATGCGGATGCGTGCGTCTAATGTACTCCATCGACGTGCGTGCCAGCCCAATGCAAGTGGTGCATGGCATGGCCAGCCCTCCTCCTCTGGCGTGGGTGGTGTGTGGTCATTTCGCGTGGCCCCTTGGACGAGCCCTTAGTGTAGAGTTGCATCCGCATTGGATGGTATAATCCGGGTCTGGTATTGGACTCATTCGAAGCGGGCTCACGCCTTGATATCCGCTCGCGTTTGCCGACGAACCATTTTACGCAAGATCCATGATCTTAATAGAAGGAAGCGAGAGGACAGGCAGATGGGGCGATCTGGGAGTGAGAGATGGTTGAGCGATGACGGCTGTCTGGCTGGCTGCTCAAATGTCCCCTCGGAGACCCGTGGATGTTTCCTGTGAAGTTCGGGATGTGTTGGTCATGCCATTGGTTCGTAATGTTGCCTGGCGGATTCCGTGTTTCCCATGTTCTTTCTGTGTTCCCTCCGTCGTGGCTGATTCTTGAAGTTCCGCATCTGTGTATGGGCCAGAACGGTAGTATATTATGGCGCAAGCTGATGGGCACATTCTCCGTTTCTTTGGGCGAGAAGAGCGTCGTCCGCAGATCGTTCCTCTGCTTGGGTAGCCGTGAAGTGGGAGCCATGCCCAACAAAGCAAGAAGCCGTGAAATGAAGCGGGACTGCGAGATGAGATGAGATTGAATGTGAGAAAGATGCGATGTTCAGGGGGACAGTGTGCGGGAGGTAGGGGGGAGCAACGTCGTCTTCTTGGGGAGTTGGGGGACCGTTAGTATTCGTAGGTAGGTAGGTCAAGCCGTTTCTCACCTCGGTCTCCTCTGTTTATTACCCCAGAGCCAACCGAGAGCAAGGAGCGGAAAACGAACGAGGAAACGAAACGAAACAAAACGGATTTTAGCGGCGGGCGTGGGGCATTCCAGAGGAACCAGCCAGGGGGATGGGATGAAGACTGCAGGGGATGAGCCCTTTACGGTGGTGAAAAATCTCCGAGACGGAGCCGGACAGCCAGTTTGTGGCCCGAAGAGTTTTCGTTCGGTCATTGTGCATGCAGGGCGGGCGCTTGTCATTTCTGAATGCGGTAGTGCCCCCTTGACGTTGCAAAGATGAGGAATCAGGGAGCTGTAGTTGAGGCCTGCAAACCACGGTTGTCTGTCTCATGATTGACGTCGATGGGCAGAGAACAGAAGACTGCAGCGCCTTGGAATGAGGAGGATAGGGGGAGGTCGGGAAGACGAGACACCGTAATGTTCGCATTCGTCCGAGCAACGGAGACAGAATGCCAGAGTTGAAACGCTGACAGACACATTGGGAAAGCTGGTGGATGCGAGACGCTGGAAATGGTAAGAGGCGACAGGGGTCTGTAATTGTCTATTTGCTATTCGGGCATGGGCCGACGGCAAACACGAAGTCTTGTCTTGATTGAGCGAGCATGAATGCGAAGCGGAAGAAGAAAATAAACGAAGACGAAGAGGAGGGGAAAAGATTGGGAAAGAAAGAAAGAAAAGAACAAAAAAATATGGCTAGAAGAATGACCTGAAACAAAAGAGGCGCGGCCGAGAGATCTTCATGATGTTGGCTATTTCTGGGCTTCTGCCGTTTTGATGTGTTCAACTCCAGCGCGCTAAGCTGCCCAGATGCTCTGAGGGGGAGGCGATGCTTGCTGAACTGGGCACCGTGGCACGTTATCCAGTTGGGGGTCGCACCTCCAACAGGAAAGGCGTCGAGCGTTAAGGTTGTTTCGAAACGGACCTCGCATGGCGAACACGTCCTGTGGCCGCCTGTTTGCCGGGGAAGGGAAATGAGGGAGGGGCGCCGGACGGTGGCGGTGCCGACCGCTGGACGTCGACCACACACGTGGGTTTACTGGCCTGCTGCAGCGAGCGACGTGCGCTATACTCCTGCCCAAACAGCTTTATGTCGTCTTGCTCAGCGCCTGGCGAGTTGAACGAGATGAGGGAGGGTCTCTCTGGATGCTGCGTCGCTGGTGAGTCTTGATGGGGAGTAGTGTGTGGCTTGCTGCGGACGGTGAAGCCCGCACCAGGAAGGCCAGGCCGCCAGACACGCGAGGGTGACGGCCCTGTTGGGGGCCAAGGTTGCCGTTAGACCACCTGTTAGTCGAGTCTGATAAGAGAGGGGCGATGTTGCGCTGCCGGTGGACGTTGGACGGTAGGTCGTCCTGCTACTGCAAGCATGGCATCATGAGATGGGGTGGGTGGGTGGACGGCAACTGAAATTTGCTTCTCAATCTCAACCCTTTTGCTGCTCTGGGCTCGAGCTTGACTGGCAGGGCCGTCTGCTCGACGTGCCGTTGTCGCCGCTGTCAGTCGTTTGAGCCGCGGATGTCGGTGCTGCCTCGGGCGTAGGGTTGCTGCCACGAATAGGCAGTCTTCTCTGCCTCTTGCTGTGCTGGCCCTCGACAACGACTTCTTCAGGGTTGGGGTCTCGGTGTGGAACGGGGATAGTAGGTCTGGCCCTCTTAGCCTCTTCATGCTGCTCATCTAGCTCGAGAAACATTTTGTCTGGAGATGGAGGCAAGCTACCACTGACGACTTGGTCGATGCCCCGTTTCCTTCTTGGTCGAGGAGACGATGGGCTTGCTCGAGGTGGCAGACGCATGTCTATCAAGCTATCGGCGAGAAAAGTGCGAGCAACACGGCGGCCGTCTGGGTCCTGGAGGAGAGATTCCGGCGTGGGCAGTCTTGAGCTCCGTCCGCTGCGTCCGCTAAGGCGGCTGTCAGACGTGACACCCAGCGGTGGACCCGATTGCATCAGGGACTCACCTTGTACTCGGCGGGTGGACGCGAGACGAGGTCGCCCCGGCCTCTGCTGTGGCTTCTGATTTGCCATCTTCGCACATTGTCAGGAACGATTTGGTGGGGGTATTTTAGTTGACGACTGGTGATCAGAGTTGTAGCAATTTCGGTAGTGCAGGTTGCAAGTCGTGGTGTTGCAACGCGGGCGTCCCGTCACCTTTGAACAAGAGGGCCGTCCGTGGCAGATCAGATGGGCGGCAGCCCAGGTTCAGAGGAAGCCTCGGGAGGCCAGAGGCCGTGCTGCTGGCGTAGAGCTCCGTTCGCGAATTTCATGCGAAATGCGGATTACCGAGATGTCTCGCAAGGAGCTGCATCATAAGGCCAAGAGCATCTGGTTGTGTGAGGCGTAGTTCAGTGGCTGCAGCATTGTAAGGTGCACTTTGCGCCTGTCGAATGAATCGCGGAGGGGAGGCAGAGTCATGGATACGAGATGTCTTGGAAAAGCCTGACGTCGTCAAAGGTTCCAACGATGCGTCGGTCAAACGGTGGCTTGGAATGACCAAGGATAGAAGACTTGTAGGTATTCGTACGAGCGAGCGCTGCATATGTCACGGCGAGGAAGACGTACAAAGTACGGATACGTACGGACGTCAAGCTGGGACGAAAGTAGCCCGGTTCGTTCTTGCCTGCATTGGCAGCATGGCCCCTGCAGTAGCAGGCAGGTGGAGGGAGCAAACCTTAAGTGGTTTTGCTGATTAAGGAAGTGCTCACGTGATGACGCATCTGAAGACGCGACGCAGGCCCCACCCGGCCACGCTTTCAGGAGCTGTGGCCGAGGAAGGCAAGACACGACACTGCACCGACCTACGACAGACAGGTGGACATTTAATTGCACTTGTGCAAGGCAAGGAAACGCAGCCAGGAGATTGCCCATCTACCAATCGTGGAGCACTCGTGGGAATTCCGTCCTCGCCTCACTTCCATCGCTGCGAATACTGGACGCCACCGCGAATACCACCAGAATACCACACCACACCTCCCCGTCTCAGTTCAATGCCCGCACCTACCAGACCCAACCTCCCGCGCTAGATCGAGAGGAAATCTCCGACGTGATGGATACCGATTCCCCTGTCGGCACGAAACGAAAGGCGGAGGAAGATCCCGATGAGTCTCGTGCGCCCCGCCGCATTCGCGTGAGCTGCACTTTTGCGCCTCGTTTGATGTGTCATTTTCTAAACCCCGCTGCTAGGCCCTTGACCCCAACGTCGTCAACAAAATCGCTGCTGGAGAAATTATCGTCGCTCCCGTCAATGCCCTGAAGGAGCTGATTGAGAACGCCGTCGATGCAGGCGCCACCTCAGTAGAGGTCCTTGTCAAGGAGGGCGGCCTCAAACTTCTGCAGATCACCGACAACGGCTGTGGTATCCAAGTAAGCTCAGCTCCGCATCTTTGACCCTCAAGCTTGCTCTGACCTCTGTCCAGAAAGGTGACCTGGAGATTCTCTGCGAGCGTCACACCACTTCCAAAATTACCTCATTCGAGGACCTCACCTCCATCGCCACATATGGCTTCCGAGGCGAGGCACTAGCAAGTATTAGCCATATCGCACACCTCTCCGTCACCACCAAGACCAGTGATTCCAACTGCGCATGGCGTGCTCATTACCTCGATGGCAAGCTGGCGCCCGCAAAACCCGGTCAGCCCGCCGAACCGAAGCCAACCGCCGGTCGCCAGGGCACCCAGATCAGTGTCGAAGACCTGTTCTTCAACGTCCCGACCCGTCGAAGAGCTTTCAGATCGCCCGCCGAAGAGTACAACAAAATCATTGACGTCGTGGGCCGCTACGCCATCCACTGTAAGGGAGTGGGCTTCTCCTGCAAGAAGCATGGCGAGTCGGGCACAAGCATCTCCATACAAGCACTTGCCACCGAGGTCGATCGCATTCGCCAGATCTATGGATCAAGCGTTGCCAACGAGTTGATGGAGTTTGACACCTCTGAAGACCGTTGGGGTTTCAGAGCGAACGGCTGGGCAACCAATGCCAACTATCACATCAAGAAGACTACTCTACTCCTCTTCATCAATCACCGGTCCGTGGACTCTAGCAACATCAAGAAGGCCCTTGAGCAGTTATACGCCACATTTCTGCCAAAGGGAGGCCGCCCCTTCATCTACCTCAGCCTGGAGATTGACCCTTCCCGCGTCGATGTCAATGTGCATCCCACCAAAAGGGAAGTGCACTTCCTCAACGAGGATGACATCATCCAGTCCATCTGTGAACACATCCGGTCGAAACTCGCCGAGGTGGACACAAGCCGCACCTTCATGACGCAGAGCCTGCTGCCAGGTAGCCAGCTGATGCACATATCGAACCAGGAGGAAACTGAAGGCAGCCCAAGTACCCCGGACAAACAAACGCCAGGCTCCAAACGGCCACGGAGGAACTCCAACAACCTCGTCCGTACCGATACAAGCTTGCGCAAAATTACCAGCATGCTCCCTGCTGCGGCAGTTGCTGCAACACCATCCAAAGCACCGCCATCTGCCGGTGAGAATGCGTTGTCCGTCTCAGAAAACATTCAGTATGAAATTGTGAATAAGCATTTCGCTCAGATGAAGCTTACTAGCGTCAAAGAGCTTCGTGCTGAGGTCAGAGAAGACATGCACAATGACCTCACCGAAATTTTTGCCAACCACACTTTCGTCGGTGTCGTCGACGAGCGTCGGCGCTTAGCAGCTATCCAGGGCGGCGTGAAGCTGTACTTGATTGACTATGGCCGCGCCTGTTTCGAGTACTGCTATCAAGTCGGCCTCACCGACTTTGGCAACTTCGGCACAATTCGCTTCACTCCCCCGCTTGACCTACGAGAGGTCCTTCGTATTGGAGCCGAGATGGAGAAGAACAACATCGAGTCAGAGGAAGAAGACTTTGACGTGGATGTGGTCGTCGAAAAGGTCGCCGCACAGCTTATTGAGCGGCGTGAGATGATTGGCGAATACTTTTCCCTCGAAGTCAGCCCTGCGGGAGAGCTACTCAGCATTCCCCTTTTGATCAAGGGTTACACTCCGCCCATGGTCAAGCTGCCCCGCTTCCTGCTCCGTCTTGGGCCATGCGTCAACTGGAATGACGAGAAGCCGTGCTTTGAGCTCTTTTTGAAGGAGCTTGCGACCTTTTACGTACCCGAGCAGCTGCCGCCAACCATCGGAGGCGCCGAGAACAACGAGGAGACGGCGAACATGGACGAGGAGATCGCAATGCGGCGGAGAAACGTGCGTTGGGCCGTCGAGCATATCTTCTTTCCAGCCTTCAAGGCGCGGTTAGTTGCGACAACATCGATGATGAAGGCGGCTGTGTTGGAGGTTGCTGATCTAAAGGGGTTGTACCGCGTATTTGAGCGATGTTGACGAGCATTTGGGATGAGCTTGACATGATGAGTGTAACTACTGGCACCTACTGACGAATATAACCCGGAGCTTGAGAGCTGTGAATGATCATGCTTTCTGAAGTTCCCCAGCCACACATGACACCGCCTTCCACTTCTACACGTTGGAGCTGGAAGTTTTCTCGTGGTTGGAATCCCACTAGTACCCTCAATTGATTTCTGCGTTGACTCTGTCCTTTGGATTGTGCACACGTGCAAGTTCCCACCATCCGAGACCTGGCGTGCGTTTCCGTCGCATCAGAAAGCCGTACGTAACGACCATGCAGAGTTACACCCCGGCGGTCGCCAGCTTCGTAGCTGAGCGAGACCGCTCCTAATGACATTTCATCAACCCAGCTCAGCCGCGTTATTTCCTGTCCCTCTCGCATTCACAGCCGAGGCCTCATGCCGCGCGCCTTCCCCGCTTACACCACTGAAGTGCGACACTGGGGTGTACTGTGGAACAGGAGACATCGAGACGGGCCGCTGCTGGGCGTTTTGTTGGTTCCAGCCCTTGGCCTGGCCGTCGGGACTTGTGGGTTGCTGGACCGGAGATGTGGTGGCGTATGGCTGGATCGCAGGATGGCTGGTTTCGGGCGCGTTCGTTGGAGCAGGTGGTTCGTTGGTGCGGGCTCCCCTTCTTCGACGCACGATGAGCCAGACGATGATGCATGCTGCGAGTGCGATTACGGCAACGCCGCCTACGACTCCGCCGACGATGGCACCGGTGTTGCTGTGAGACTCATTCAAAGCAGAGGACGATGCCTCCGGAGCGGTTGAGGCCAGGGCTGAGGATGGCGAAGAGTGGGATGCAGAAGTTGTTGTCGGGTCTGAGGGCCTCGAAACATATTCAACAACCGTCACAGTACGTGTCGGAACTGGCGAGACCACACTTGACATTACGAACGCTGTCCTTGACGTGCCGATAGCCCAGTCGTCGTTGTAGCAACCTTTCAATGTCGCGTATGTGGGGGACACCCATTTACTGTAAGTTACACATCGTGGCGAATAACCACCATAGGTCACCGTGCTAAAAGGAAATTTCCCTGCCGCATTAGCATCTGGCCTTTCCCAATCACCGCACGTCATATCCAAACTAGAGAGGGGCGCAGAAGACTTGGTGATACATACCAACACCGAGTTGCGATTCCTATTGAAGAGCCAGACCGACATTGAGTCGCCGTGCCGTCGTAGCATGCGGTTACTGGGTTGGTTGAGGACCCGCATCCGAACCACGAACCGGAAGTCAGGCAGGGAGCCGACGATGGGCATATGTAAGGGCTCGCGGCTGTGTCATGGTCAGCAGCCGATGTGCAGAATCTACTTTGGATTGGTATGCTCTGACTTGAGGAGAGATCACGCACGACACCGCAAGTCAATGAAAGGTCTCTAGGAGCTAATGCGGCGTTTCTGAACCGCACTCGTGGTGCAGGTGTTGGGACCGGAGAGATGCTGTCGCCAGGGGGGTTGCCATGTGTAGTGGTGTGGTAACCACCAGATTCTTCCATCGTGACGCAAGTGAGCTGGAGTTTCGAGGCGTCAGATAGCCTGTTAACGCGACGTAGTTCTGCGCAGAGGCCAGAGTGGAACGGGACAGTGATGCAGACTTGGGTTCATGGGTCAGCAAAGATTGAGGGAAATCCAACTAGCTAAATAGCTTTTCTCATCGCCAAATTTACTGCGGCTGATATTGTGTCTCGGAAATAGATCCCTCCATTTCATGTTTGCATTTCTTCAGGGTTTCGAACAACATCGCATTCATACGTGGCTCAGGCTCGGCGGGCAGTCTCCAGACCGAGCGGGCTCAACACCCAACCCAAAGACAGCTCAAATGCCATGCCACAGTAATGTCCAATGCCCAGATCAAAAAGATAAGACAAACCCACCTAGAACCCAAGCAGACAGGCATCCGAGGGAGATACAAACGTCCACTCAGAGCCACTCGAATTTTATGGCGCGGAATCAAGCCGCAAGTCGGCGTGGGCGGCAAGCGGCCGCCAACCAGATAAGCCTTGAAGTCCGTTTCTCGAGAGCAATGATTGGGTCTAAGTGATGGTAAAACCAGCTGAGCCGCAAAACCTTCCCTGAATGTTTTTGAGACTCCTCGCAAGGCTGAGTCGAGTGGGCAACATTCCGGTCGCGTGAGCTGTCTTGGTTGCCTTACGCCACCTCGCCCGTTGTGAACGTTGACTAGTTACGAGTTACTTCCCCTTGCGGAAGCCGCATTTGGTATCTAAAGGCGAGAAAATTGGCTGATACTAAGAGGAAGGACAGTTGGGAGACTTGGCACCAGCTCATGTTGCTGAAGATTTTGAAACATCACTCTGTGGAAGCCTTGGGACAGATGAGTGGCAGACTGCATGACTTTCGCATGTGTGCGGAATGGCTGCGTCTAGGTTGACTTTGCTGTGTCGCAGTACTAAGGTTGTTGAAGTTGACCAAACGACTCGAAGCTCCAAGCTTCGCGTCAATCTTGCAGGAGCAAGATAGGTAAGAGACATGCCGCCGCAGCAAACACCCCTGGAGTCAAGTGCTTGGACCGACTTATCAAGACTGATATCTTCTTGGTGAAGACATCGAAGTCCTTGAGTCGAAACTTTCCGAATCAGCGAGCAACCTTCTCAATGTTGCCTGAAAGACCATCGCATGATCAAGTCAAGCTGTGAGAGACGCATCTTTGTGTTGCATGTAAGATCAGAGTGGAGTAAGCGCTTAACTCAACTATAACACCAACTATCTCCAACAAAAACCATCTGATTTATCGGAAAGCCCTGTCGTTCTCGAACGACGCAGTCCCGTTCACACGGGAGTTGTCGGCACGATGAGGAGCCGAGGACTTCGGCCCCGGACGCAACCCCTGCACCTGGACCGTGGTGCAATTCGGAGAAGGAGACCCACTTGGGGTAAGGAGACTCACATCTCCGTATCCGAATGAGGCAGTTGGGGATTTAAAAATCCGTGTTAGCATCCCTGCGAGGGATTGGGGAAATTGCACCATGTGGAGGACCGCGGCGGCGGGGAATCGTGCTGTTCTGGCAAATAGACGAGCCGACTTGGTCACGGGGTAAAGCCGTGTCACGAATGACCTCGTAACTTATTCCTGCGTCTTGTGGGTGAGACGGCGAGAGTTATGCATGAGGAGACCGCTGAAATACAGTAACTCGTCACAATGGATCGGACGTTGAGTCTCGGTGAGGGTATGTGGCCGCGATCGCTCAGATTCTGAAACCTTGCTAACTTGCTGCAGTGCAGAAGCATCAGACTGTCGACGACTGCTGGATTGCCTTGCACGGCAAAGTGTATGATGTGAGAACATGGACTCCACAACACTTCTAAACTTTTGACCGCCAGCGAGATTGTTGACTTGGTCCTGGCAGATTACCGCGTTCCTCGCCGTCCACCCCGGCGGCAAGGCCATTCTCCTGAAGAACGCGGGCAAAGATGCGTCTGACGCTTTTGATTCGTTCCATCCCGTTGAGATCATCGATGAGTATCTCAAAAAAGACCAGCTTATGGGAAGTTTTACAGTGGAACAGATGGAGAAGCTTTCAGACAGCGAAGGCTCTTCCAATGATCCGCCAGAATCCACATCTCGGGGGCTCGACGCAGCAGTCCCTCTAGTATCACAAATTCTCAGCATATCAGAGATGGAGCATTATGCGATGAAAAAGCTGAGCCCAAAGGCCATCTCGTACTACGCGTCCGGCACAGACGACGAAGTGACGAAAGTCGGAAACGGCACCATCTTTAGGTCCATCCTCCTGAGGCCGCGCGTGTTCGTCGACTGCACACGGTGCTCATTATCAACCACTATCCTCGGCAACAATGTCGGCATGCCCATCTATGTGTCTCCCGCCGCCATGGCAAAGCTTGCGCATCCGGTGGGCGAAGCAGGTATCGCAGCAGCCTGCTCAAAGTTCCAGGCGCTCCAGATCATCAGCAAGAACGCCTCAATGTCTCCTTCGGCAATCGTAAAAGAAGGCCCATACGCGACTTTCGCCTGGCAGCTGTACGTTCTGAAAGATATCGAGGCCACCGAGAGGACTCTGGCCCAGATCCGCGCCATCCCGCAGATCAAGTTCATCGTGCTCACCCTCGACGCGCCCTTCCCCGGGAAACGAGAGGCCGACGAACGGTTCAAGATGGCGGAGGTCGCGGGGGGAGCGCCGCCTCAGGTCTGGGGCACGGAGTCGGGGCTAACGTGGAAGAAGACCTTGGAGTGGCTCAGCAAGCACACGTCGCTACCGATTGTTTTGAAAGGGATCCAGACGCACGAAGATGCGTATGCGGCTACCCTGTTCCCGAGTGTCAAGGGCATCATCATCTCCAACCACGGCGGACGCGCGCTGGACACCACGATGACGCCGGTTCAAGTACTGCTGGAAATTCGCAAATTTTGTCCGCAGGTGTTTGACAAGATCGATGTGTTGATCGACGGAGGTGTCAAGAGAGGAACGGACGTTGTCAAGGCTCTGGCTCTGGGGGCTAAGGGTGTTGGAATTGGCCGAGCCGCGCTTTATAGCTTGGCTGTTGGAGGCCAGGCGGGAGTTGAGAGGGCATTGCAAAGTGAGTTCCCTTCGTAAATAAGGACCTTTTTTATGAAAGATACTGACGAGGTGTTATGCAGTTCTTGCAGATGAAACAGTCACTGCAATGAGGTTGCTCGGGGTAGAGCGTGTTGATCAACTCAGTCCAAGACATGTGAGTTATGTTTCCGTGAAGTTTGAAAGTAGGATACTGACAATAAGGCTCGCAGATCAATTCAGATGGACTACAGGCACAGTTGTTCAGCGGAAGTTCTGGCCTCGAGGAGGTAGAAAGAGAATTGAGGCCTAAGCTGTGAAGGATGTTCGAAAAGAAGACTCGTAAACTTGTAGTCATAATTTGTATGTAGAAACTGGACTACTCAACTGATACCTGCAACATAAAGAAATCAAACAAATGATGCATGTCGCCAAATCGCAACAGATGCAATATGAATAAGGGCTGGAGGCCTGCATATACGACCCCAGCAACAACAGGCCAAGTTCTCAGAAAATCATACCAAACAACTCGCCACTTTGGAGGCTCAAGTTCCACATGCTCTCAATGGAGCTTACATGGATGGCAAAGGCCCATATCCACAGATGCATGGTTGGCTCACCACCCAGAAAACGGCTAGTCTAGACTGAAACCAAGTGGTGCGATAGATCATAGCCCCGTAGTTCCCCTCAAGCAGAGCGAGGATTTATAAACCCGTGTGGGACTGAGTCGCACGCACACCGGAGAGTCTCCGGGGATGCAAATCTGGGGCCCCAACTTCTTACAGGGAGCCAGCTGGGGGCGGAAATGGCCGGAGATGGATCCAAACACCTGGGCCTATTTAGAGGAGTCGCGTCCCATTTTTGAAGCACCCATGCGCCAGTGTCGAGGGCAAATGCGCTCGATTCCAACATTCACTAGGTACCTGGCTTCACGTCTCTGAACAGTGTCGCTCGTTCTTCCCTTGTCTGAGTCAGTTGGCATATTGAAAAACGGCGGTCGATCTCGTAGTTGGGCATAATGGACCGAGATCGGGCAAAGGACGACCCTGTCCTCAAGCACATTGATGATGCGGACACGGGCGCCGACACATACGCGGCCATCATGGCGACGCAAAAGCCTGATCCTCGGGGACCTGGGTACATGAAGCTGTATCTTCTTGCCTCAATGGTGTTTCTCTGTTCAACCATGAACGGTATGTGCAGCTGCATGGGATTTAGATCTACACCACTGACAACATCTGAAAGGTTTTGACAGTTCCCTCATGGGTTCCATCAACGCATTGCCCAACTACACCGCGTATTTCGGATTGCCTTCCAATGGCAACACAAGCACCGGCATAGTCTTTGCTATTTTTCAGGTACGATTGGTGATGTTTTTCCAGCACGTACACGGTCTGACGCTTGATCGTAGGTCGGCCAAATGTGCGGCGCGCTCTTCATCTGGATGGCAGACTGGTACGGCAGAACCTGGCACATTTTCTTTGGCTGCTTAGGAGTCTGCATTGGAACCATCGTGACTTCCCTAGCCACCAGTCTTCCCATGTTCATCGGCGGTCGCTTCATCTTGTCTTTCGCAGCAACTTGCGCGCATACCTCAGCACCTCTATATCTGGTGGAGATCTCTCCTGCCGCGTACCGAGGCACAATCGCCGGCATGTATAACACCTTCTACAACGTGGTACGTCGACCCTCCACGAGGGATGGTAGTCAAAAGATAGTTGACCCTAATGTACGAAATGACAGGGCTCGATCTTGGCGACGTCAGCAGTCTACGCATGCCACTTGCACCTTGGCGACAAGGGGGACTTGGATTGGCGAATCCCGCTTTGGCTGCAGATGGTCTGTCCCGGACTTGTCTGTCTCCTGATCAAGTTCTTCCCAGAGTCTCCGCGTTGGTGAGTTAGGCTATCTCAAGCGTCTTCTTCACCCCACCTTTTACAGCTGTTTTTCTAACATGGACAGGCTTGTTGCGAAGGATCGCCATGATGAAGCTAAGAACATTATCGCGACCTACCACACCAATGGCGATCTCGACCACCCTCTCGTCGATTTGCAAATGAAAGAGATGATCAATTCAGTTGACCCAGCACACGTTCCATCATGGAGGGACCTATTCGATCTGAGGGTTCTTGTCGAGACTCGCTCCAGCCGGTACCGACTGATGCTCAACGTTGCGTTCTCATGGTTTGGACAGTTCAGCGGGAACAACATCAGTAAGCTCATGGCCCTTGCCCTTGAAGGATCAAAGCTGATCTTCGGCCTCTTCTAGTCTCGTATTATCTCCCGATCATGCTTTCCGGCGTGGGAATTACCGATACCAACACAAAACTGATCTTGAACATCGTGTACTCCGTCATTGGATGGGTCTTCTCCACCGCCGGATCTCGCTTGCATGACGTTGTCGGCCGCCGCAAGATGCTTATCACCACCACGGCAGGCATGACTGTCTGTTTGGCCATTGTTGCTGGCTGCTCCGCCGGCTACACTGATTATGGCAACACAACTGCATCTACCGTCAGCATAGTCTTCATCTTCGTGTTCGGCGCCGTCTTCTCCGCGGGGTTCACGCCCATGCAGCCCATCTACCCGGCTGAAGTGGTCAGCAACAAGATGCGAGCCAAGGCGATGGGCACATTCAAGCTAACGGCTGGCGCTGCCGGGTTTCTCAACACCTTTGTTGGGCCGATTGCTCTCTCCAGTGTGAGTATTCCTACACCTTTCATGATTGGGGGTAATCGAGTGAGATGCTGACGTATCTGCATAGATTGGGTACTGGTTCTATGTATTCTTCGTGGCGTGGGATAGTTTTGAAATCGTCTTCATGTACTTCTTCTTCGTCGAAACTAAAGGCTTCACGCTGGAAGAGTTGGATGAGATTTTTGAAGCTAAAAATCCAAGGGATGCATCTCTGCAGGCGAAGAAGCGGCAGACACAGATCATGAGGGAAGGTGCAGGGCCCGCTTAGGCTTTAGCAAAGACCCCATGCGGAAAACGATTGCACGAAAGCAATAGAAAGTTTTAGTGAAGTAATTTGCTCCCAAGTCTTAATAAGATTATTAAAGTTATATTCGTAGTACCTTAACGATAAGAAACCGTTGGAAGACACTCCCAATCGTTCAGAGAACATATCTGAAGTCAGGGTTCTCCAGATCGGTCTTGTCATGCATTCCGAGTCTGACTCCGTCCACACGCTGAGCTCCATCGACTCCTCCATACTTCTTGTCCCGCCGCCTGTTCTCCCACGTCATGTAAAGCCTCAGAACAACAGCCGTCAAGAGAGCCGCACAGAAGCATACCAAGATGATGGCGATTGCCAGGACATACTTCGGGGCGTCCTGGCTACGGAAGAAGAACGGTCCAGCGATGTTTCCGGCGGCGAAGACCATGAGAAGAAGCGTGTTGGTGAAGGCACGTTTCGTGTGCCCCGCGATATTCTGTCCGACGATCGTGAGAATGAATGGCCACTGCAGACAAATTAGCACAGTCCTTCTTCTGTCAACACCAAGCTGACTTACCGTCACTGCGTAAGAGTTGATCAGCCAGTAAGCCACCACACGGCCATATTTATTCGCTCCCGTGTCCATAGTTCCATAGACCGCAGCAATACCAGCAATTGCGGGAAGAAGTGGAACGATCATGCCCCAAGTTCGCAAGTTTCCGTACTTGATGGAAATCGTGCCCCATACGATCATGCTACCAGCACTAACCACGGATGACGGAAGACCTATCAAGAGAGTCCTGAAAGAGTCGAAACCGAAGCCCGAAATGACTAGACTTCCGAACGATGTTAGACCACCGTTGGGAAGCTGAGTGAAGAGAACGAACGCCAAGATGAGCCATGTCTTGACATCGATCAAGGCGTGCCACATCTGGTAGTACTTCCACTCGTATCCCTTGATACCGGTCATATTCTGGGCCACACGCTGGACGGCGATGACCTGTTCCTCATGAGTGAGGAAGCGCGCTTTGTTGGGCGTCTCGGGCATAAACAGAAGCCAGAGGACTCCGACAATAATGCTGAGGATTCCGAGAACGAGGAAGATGTACATCCACGGCTTGAGGGCCGTGTTTGTGATATGACCAAGGCCATAAGACAACAAGCTGCAGACGATGGAGAAGGCGCCCTGCATGGCGGCCCACAGCATAGTCCGTAGAACTTGCTCCTTTCTGGTGTACCAGATGGAGGTGTACAAGACGAATCCAGGGGTGACCACACTTTCCGTGACGCCGAGGAGGAAGCGGACAACCATGAGGCCGGCGAAGTTTCGCAAACCCAGATGCCTTGGATTCTTATTAGATAATGTGCATAATGAGGTCAACTACAGGGCAGAGAACGGAGATGATTCGCAACAAGGTGTAGGTCTTCACTTACGCGAGCATCAAGATTCCCCAAGCAATGACTGCGCCAGACAGAATCTGGACAGTCTTGCAACGCTGCAGCAAATAGTTGGCAGGGTACTGAGCAGCAAGATAGCCGCTGGCAAAGACATCAGCTGCGGCTCCTCTAGCAACCTAGACTTTCGAGGAACTCACAAGTAGAACATGGAACTGGCCCACGAGTATTCGTCACCAACAAGCCCAAGATCCTTTCTGAAGTTGAAAAGAACTGCCCATCCCATGGCGACTTTGTCGACGTAGTTGAGGCCATATAGTGCGCACATGAGCACCAGCAGATGCATGTCGATCTTGCGTCGTACTGCATCGGCGACATCCTGCGGAATCGACTGCGAAACGCCCTCTTCGAAGATTTCGTAGCCCTCGTCGGCCTTCTGATCCTTCAAAACACCCTTTTCCTCCAGAACGGAGTCTCGTGCCTCTGGGGCCGCCTCGATATTGTCCTTCATCGTTGCTGGTGGCCGTGTCGGCAAGAAATTGTTCTGGCGCAGAGTCGTGCGCTTTCCTTTCGCTGCTCGTGATCGAAAATTGGTTCACATACATATTCAACGGTTTCCCTTTCTCCCCAAACAAGGATCCCGGAAGTAGATATGCGGCATCATTCGAGTCCCATTTGCACTCGGATCATAGGTGCCGAACTGCGTATCAATTGTGGTGCTGTGTGCGGAGATAAACTGCAGACTCCGTCAATTAGAGTCAGCATTTTGGCGGTGCTTATCTTGTGGCAACTGGGGATTTGATCCTTCTTCCGGGTTATCGGAGCCGGTCCGACGACGTCGGCAGATTCGCATACAGTCTCGCTTGATAAGACTGCACTCAATCACAGCTAGACTGTGTTGACGGAAACCCACCCCGATCTGCATACAATTAAATAACCTGTTACAAGATCAAAGCTAATAGTAGTTACGGCGTGGACCTTCCATGACTGAATGTTTGAGTCCCACATCGACATCCGGGGGCCTAGGCTAGCTGACACCTTCATTGGACAGTAGAGAGGGATTGACTCTAAGATCCTACAGACTTGTGTTTCCCCTGATAAGAGCATCGCCAGTAGAGTCGCGCTAGCCAACCCCAGGTCCGGGGTTGTTAGAGTTATCCTCGGGGAACCACAGCGATCTGCGGTGGATTCGGCGGTTACCGATATCCGGCTTATCGCGGCGATTCGTAATGCGCAAACATCATCGAATCTTACAGTTCGTACGAACAGAAAGACAGCAGTTCGAAGCTTTGGACGAAAGTCTCTTGACTAACCATTGCTGGTTGATTAGCAAAAGTGCAACCCGTTACAACACCACGACACCTAGGGCAACATCAAGAATTACGACGAAATACCAAGATGCAAGTGCCGGAGATCGACCAAGAGCATTGTCTCGACCTTCTTTCCAGGCTCATCCAGATCAAGAGTTACTCTCAGACTGATGGAGAACTGGAGGCAACAAGATTCATGGCCGATCAGATGAAAAGCATCGGCCTGGAAGCAGATGTCTTCCCTTTCGACGAAGGCCGGAGACAAAATGCTGTTGGAATTTGGAGAGGAAAAGAAGTTGCTGGAGGTTCACAAACACCCAAGACCTTACTTTTCAATGGTCATCTGGATACGAACCCTGTCTCTGAAGGATGGACGGTGGACCCCTGGGAGGGCAAAATCGACGAAGAATTCATCTACGGCATTGGAGTCAGCAACATGAAGTCAGGCTGTGCGGCCTACTTTTGTGCCGTTGAAGCGCTTTTTCAAAGCGGATGGCGACCAAAAGGCGACGTGGTCTTGACCTATGTTGTGGGAGAGCTCCAAGGAGGGGTCGGTACTATGGCTCTGATTGATCAAGGTCGGGTACAAGGGGCTGACTACTTCGTCAACTGTGAGCCTTCAGACATCGAAGCTGTGACCATGCATGCAGAAGCATTGGTCTTTGAGATCGAAATCATCGGGGTTACGCGACACATGTCCGCGAAAGAGGAGGCTTCCGACGCCATTCTGGCTGGATGCGAGCTGATCTTGCAAATGGACAAGATGAAGTTCCGCGGGGCAAAGAGCAGCGAGCATGAGAAATGCAACCGGTGTTCAGTTGGCGTTGTTCATGGTGCTCTTGGCAAGGACTTGGTTGAATGGCGGCCGGCTCAAGTTGCGGACGTTTGCAGGCTTGCTGGGAGCGCGAGATATGCTCCCGGTCAAACCCAAGACGGCGTAATGACTGACATCCGGGAACTGGTCGACAAGATAATTGAGAAATATCCCGGGATGTCGGCGACGGTAAGCCAAAGATTTGAGCCGACGATGCCTGCGTTCGAGGTTTCACCCGAGTCGCGCATTGTGACGTCCTTGAATAAGGCTTACCGTGAAATTCGGAATCAAGAGCAACCAACTGGCGTTCTTGCGCCGACTTGTTTCTACGGGTCTGACGCCGGGCATCTCTTCAAAACTCTGGGTATGGAGGGGATAGTCTGTGGTCCCGGAGGGAAGTACAACACCCGGCCGGACGAAAAGGTCGACATTGTGGACTATATTGATTGTGTCAAAATTTTCATGCGTTTGATCGTAGATATATGTGGCTAAAACGTACAAATTGAACCAAAACAATTTCCGATCTTCGTCTCATTATGTATACATTTTAAGCTGTCTCAAGTCACCGGAACACCTGTTTCTCTTATCTTTGACTGGGTCTCCGAGGTCCCCGCGTTTGGTGGGGCAGGAAATAGACTGCTACAAGCAGATCCCTTACATATATAGAGCTGACTCTGGACGACCTTCGAACATCGCGTTTCCCCATGCGGGGATTTATCGTTTCTCATAACGTGAACACCAACCATGGAGATCAAGGTGACTCAACAAGAGGCAGAACAGCTAATGCTGGAGACACCTACAACAGCCAACCTGCGTCATTGGTCCAAAGAATACAGCGCGGAACCCCATCTCGCCGGCGATCTGGCCCACGCGACACGCATCCGAGATCTTTGGAGATCATACGGCATTCCCACGGAACTGGAACAATACGATGTTCTTCAAAACTTTCCCGTGTCACAAAGCCTGCAACTCCTCGACTCCGACGGACAAGTCGCATTCGAGGCTTCATTGACAGAAGACGAGGTTCCTGAGGACCCCACGTCATCACCTCAGAATGGTCTCCCGGCATTCCACGGCTTCAGCGCCAATGGCGAGGCCTGTGCCGAGCTAGTTTACGCAAACTTTGGCGAGTTGAGAGACTTTGAGCTTCTTGAGTCAAAGGGGGTCTCAGTCAAGGGGAAGATTGTCATCTGCAAGTACGCCAAAGTCTTCAGAGGCTTGAAGGTTCGGGCGGCAGAGCAGTACGGCGCTGCTGCTGTTATATTGTACAACGATCCACAAGAGGACGGGCAGTACACCGAGGCCAATGGCTACAAGCCTTTTCCACATGGACCGGCTAGGCACCCCAAGTCTATTCAGAGAGGAAGCGTCGACTTTTTCTCGATAGCTGTTGGAGACCCTACGACCCCTGGGTACCCAAGCTTGCCTGGAAATGATGTCGAACGTCAAGATCCTGGACACGCCACACCGAAGATACCATCTCTTCCGATATCCTATGCCGATGCTGTTCCATTCTTGAAGGCCTTAAATGGACAGGGTCTGAGTCCCTTTTCCATGGGCGGCGAAGGGAGTGATTGGAAAGGGTGCCTTGCTGACATCGACTACTTTACTGGACCAAGCAAAGTGCGAGTCTCATTAGCCAACCATGGTAAGTTCTTTTCTTGTCTGAGATGGTCAGCCTTACGTCCATCCCGCTTGATGCGCATTCGAGTTTACTCCGACCCTTCACGATGCTTCTAGCAATTTGTCAATGCATAATCACTGGAGCCGCAAGGATCAATAATACTGATCAATATTGAATAGGGACTTACACATACGCTCCGATCTATAATGTCATAGGTACCATCCGAGGAATGACAGATGAAAGCATTGTTCTAGGGAACCACCACGATTCCTGGTGTTGCGGTGCGATCGACCCTGTGAGTGGGACAGCCGCTATGAACGAGGTTGCCCGCGCTTTGGGTGGGCTGTGTCAGAGTGGTTGGAAACCGTATCGCAAGATGTAAGTGTTCAGAAAATGGAATAGTAACTCACCATTTCTGCTGAATCTGGCAGCTAATACGGATGTAGAATACTGGCAAATTGGGATAATGAAGAGTACGGCTTGGTGGGTTCCACCGAATGGGGTGAGCATCATCAACAAGAATTAAGCAAGAACTGCGTCGCATGTAAGTCTAGGAACCGTTCATCACTCAGATATTACGACTGACTCCTGTCCAGACCTCAACGTCGATGAGGCTACAAATGGCGGCCAAGTACTCGGCGTCACAGGTAGCCCCCTGTTGGCCAGCGTCCTTAGGGATGTTACCCAATTGATCCGGTCGCCAATCCACGAAGGCAAGACTGTATACGATGACTGGCTTGGTGATCAACGTCGGACCGACCCTGGGCGTCCGACCCCAGTGCTTGACCTCATGGGGACCGGGAGCGATTACACAGTTTTCTTCAACCATCTTGGCATTCCCTCCGTCGACCTACTGTTCAATCGCCAGGGTCAAGGAGTTTACCCTTATCACTCCAACTATGACAGCTTCCACTGGGTTGAGAAGTTTGGCGATGTGGGCTTCAAGAAGCATCTTGCCATGGCTCAACTATGGGGACTTCTCACTGTTCGGCTCGCTGGTACTGGAAGCATCTTATTTGAGGCTGTGGAGTATCCAAAGGTTCTTGCGCACCACTCAAAACAGCTGAAGACCAAATACGGGAGTTTGCTTGACCTTTCGGCCCTTGACAGAGTGATCAGTCGATTTCATGCTGCTGCTCTCGAAGTGGACACGAGATCAAACACCAAAGCTTCTCCAACGAGCTTGCAACCCGATAGCGGCGTAAATACAAAGTATCTCAACCTCGAGCGTCATTTCTTACTGCCGAAAGGCGAAGGGTTGCCAGGGAGGGAGTGGTATCGACACATGGCAAGTACCATTCTTACTAGATCAAATAGCAGGTCGCTGACATTGAATTTATCAGATCTTTGCTCCAGGACTTTGGTATGGATACGATGGAGTCATCTTCCCCGGGGTCGTGGAATCCATGGAGGCGGAAGACATGAAAGGTGCGATCGAGTGGATCGCGAAGATTGTTGAAGCTATTGAGAAAGTCACAAGACTTCTCTTGGTTAACACTGGAGTATGAGAATCTTCATGATATTACGCATTCCGCTATGGTTTCATACCAGCCTAATCTGACTTTCATGACGGACATCAAACCATGATACCCTTTCCAGTGCAAACCAACCAATGCGCCGCCACTTCTCTCCCTGTTTGACTAACATCAAACCTTCCCTCTCTATGATATTCAGACACCAAACCTCCTTGGTTGCCTCGTCGGGCACATCAAACATACCGATGGCGATTACTTTGTCACTCAAGGTGCTATCATCTGCGCATGTCTCTTCAGCGTCGGCGAGCAGAACCCCGTAACGTTTAGCCTTGTTCTTCCACCAGTACTTCCACCAGTTTCGTTGTTTGCTTGAAACATAGTCAGCCGTCGGTGTGTCCATAACCGATGCTTTGGCAACATGTCCGATCAGACTAAGCTCGCAGTGTGGCATGTGAAGAGTAGCCGTATTGCAATAAGCATCGACTGTCCATCTGTTGTTTTCCAGATGGGGCTTAATCTTGATGAACCCCGGCTTTTCAAAATCTTTGAATTTCCTGCCTGTGTTTTGGTGGTGTATTGGACCTTCGACTGAGGCCCATGACCATGATGGTGCTCGTACGACCGGTGGAGGGGCCAGCCTCGTAGGCTGAGGGCGCACAGGAGGAATATGAAAGCCTTGGTGTACGTGATGACGCGGTTTCCAAAGAAGGCCTCTGGCAATATCATCTTCCCACAGCCCAGCAACGTAGTGAGAGCCAAGAACGCCAACAGCGAGCTTGGCGATGGAGGCTATGGCGGCAAAAACGTCGTGGGGATTGGATAAAGTGCGCAGTGTGAATCTATCGATCTGTGCATACCACATGGTAAGCGTTTGCTCCCTCCGTATGTTCGCATCTTTGGCCGTGGATGGGAAGACTGGAGGGGACGGCATGCCGGGCGAGCCCCAGACTTTAGTCGTACCGTCTTCCCAAGAGCTCCAGGTCCGACAATTGTATACGATCTGCTCCTCGGCAAATTGAATGGTGTATTTGGAGAGAAACTCTTCTTGATAACACCAGCCGCGGGTGGTCGTAGGACCAATGGATAAATTGGTAGGCCGATCGATGTAGAGAACATCCTCACTTGATGGCGATAGGGGAATCGGACATGGCTGTCGCTTCATCCCAGATAGGGGCTTTATGAAGCCTTCACGGGAGTCCGGAGAGCGTGCGGCCACCACTGTCAGAGCCGCGTTGCCGTAGACATGTTCCATACGCCTGGACTCAAAAGCCCAGTCGTCTTCGTCACCCTGGATAATACAGAGAGCATCAACCCACAAGTATTTAAATCCAAGGGCCCGAGTAAACTGAATAATTTCTTGGTGAGATTTTGTTAGGCTCTGCTCCGAGAGTTCGATGACGAAATCATCGTAAGTGTCGTGCGTCAATTTGACAGTATCTGTCGAGGGTCCCCAGCAATAAGATAGCGCCACATATGGTTCGCAAAGACCATTTGTAACCCGAAGCCTGGATTTACGGTCCGTTCCAACTTCAATAACACGTGTGGGCATCTGTAGTGAATGTGGTCTTGCACAGCGAGCGTGTTTCTCGCGGCAGTCTTTTAGCCGGGAAAGAGTGAACGAGATGTACAGGTCGGGGTCGGGGTCTGTAGCGATGCATCGTTCGGGATATATCGAGGCAGCGGCAGATCCATCAATACTTGCATCTATCAGCCTGATGAGACTCTACATAGTGTTTGTTGAATGGGGCTCGAATCTTGCACACTCACGCGTAAGACGATAGCTTGATGCTTAGTGGGGATCCGGGAGGGTTGGTTTCTGACAAACCCAAGTCGACCGATGTCCGACTTCGTCCGCAAGTGATCCAAACGCCATCTGCACTATCCGATGCAAGAGGTACGATTTGACCATGAAGCCAGATGCTGGGATACCATGGCTGGTCTCCATCAAGTGAGCTTGGTCTTTCCCCGTTGAGGAGCTCAGTAAGATACCGAGGCATGCATTTGGCCTTAATACTGACCCAACAAAGGCTACAGAAATCACAGCCTTTTTCGGCGCTCTCCTTGAGGGATTTAACATCCGGGTGGAATTTGATATCCTGGTAGAAAAGGTTTTCAACTGTGAGCTTTGCACAAAAGTCGCAATACGCCATCATGAAAGAATTTGTAGCTGCGACGTAGGATTTCTTCTATGATGTGGGGCCTCTTGAAGTTGTGCGTAGTCTTGTAGCTCGGTAGGTTGCTATCTATGAAGTCCACAGATGCCAGAAGGAGGATTCTAACCAAATACCGGTTGGGGCTGCGAGTTACCTTAAATAGAGCTTCAGGCATATAATCCAAGGTTAAGGCCAGGTGTAAGCAGACAGATCATTAGTGCTTACCAAGCCGGGCGTCCCTAACTCAATTGCTGTGGTTGGCATTCGTTGGTGACTGCATGGCACCAGACTCGGCCGAATTCTGTTCTGGTTGGTCAGCCCAGTCCTCTCCGCGAAATAAGCCAACAAGAAATCCAGAGTACAGAGATGACAGAAAGCATGGGGAATTACATCGATAATAGGTAGACGACGAAAGATAGGAGAATATTTGCTGCTACCTATTTGGTGTCAGCCGTCCTTGTCCTGAAATTGACTACATACTACCTAGGTAGGTACATTCAAGACCAAGAGACACGCCTGTAGCTATGAATTACTCTGTCCACCTCATTTTGGCAGACGTGCTCGCTCATCAGCATCGTTTACTCGAGGGCATCCATTCTTAGTACTCCCAATGAACACAATACCCACGAAATGTTTATAGTCCATTTGCATTCCAAGCGGAGCTTAGAAATCTTGCCCTGCTATTATGTATGGCTGAGAAACTGGTCTATCTCCGAAGAACATGGTGTCTAGGCTTCGGTCATGTCTTTCGATTCCTTCGCAATACCTCTTTTCAAGCGGCTTGAATGTGGACCCAGGGCGGACTATAGTTGTGGAGTGGTCATTGAATTTGTAAGCTGCACATTTTCATTCAAGTAAGCCCGACGTAAACATTCAGGGTCAACGTATTTGTGTCGTCATATCCAGAGTTATGTACCAAGTCAAAATTGCCCCATTAAGCCCCTCCTAAGACTTTCTGTTGCCAGCAGACGTTGTTGCCTTTCTAACTCAAGATAACTGTGAGCCGTTCTACGGAGTTGAGACTCAAAGTCAACATCTAGCAGCCTGAATCGGCTTCTGCTACTAAAGTATGCGTCCAAATATGAACAAAGCGTCATTCAAGTTCTTCTTGGCCGAGGCGGAAGTGATTCCCAGCCCCGCGTAGTACTACTTTGACAGATTTGATGCAACTTTGTTCCCTCCGCCAAATTTAGTGGTTGATAGGGTTGTAAACGACGAGAAAAGCGTGCGGTAAAGATGGCTCATTCCCCTTGCGTCAATCGTGCATGTTGAAATTGGAGTAGGAAGTGACCTGTGCTGCAGATGTAGTGAAAAAAACGTTGAAATGGCTCTTGAATGCAAAACAAAAACTCATTGGTAGTCGTGTTGACGACTCGTCTTGGACTCTTATGGCGGTTGCAAGAACCTCTTTAGTCGTAATACCTTACTTTTTAGAACAACAATCTCCCCGGATGAAGTGTCCACGAAATCGCCAGTGATGGTATCCCGCTCATGTTTCTTAATCAATCTGCTTCTCGCAACCAATCCTGTTGAGGAAGTCCTTCCGGTCGCTGTGGCTGCGAAGTCTGGCGCCAGTTATCCTCGAGCCCGTACTCTTTTTGGCGTGGCGAAACTCCCATGCTTTGAGATCGATGGATTCAACACCCACCTCCTTCTCAACAGCCCCCATCATCACGTACTCGATCTCCGTTTCCTCAGCCTCCTCCACGTCACTTCTGACATCTTCAGCTGAGGCGCCCTTGAGAACGCGCACCGTGACGCGGATGATGAAGTATGACCACGCGCAAATGACGACCTCGAGCGCCAGCAGAAACGTCAAGAAGCCCCGGCGAACGCCATCGGTGAAGCACACAGTTCCTGCAGGGTCTTTAAATGGCTCCAGAAGATGCGACCAGCCTTCTGTCGGCGCGGGAAATGGGCCCTCGATTTCGCCAGGTGCGCCCCGGAAACACGGCATCTCTACGGCTTTTGGTAGGTCGTAGTAGACACTCCAACATACCATGAGGTAGAAAACGTGCCGGGTACAGACCCAGACAAACAAGAAAACCCCGAAGACCACGTCGCAGACCTTCTTGAAGCCGATGTACTTGAGGCACTTCGCCAGCTGTTGTATTGTTAGCAAGGATCCTCTGCAGCGTTTTCGTATCCACTAAACTCACAGGGAAGATCAACTCAATCACATCCATCAGTACCAAGATCAAATGCCCGACTCGTGTCTGATGATATGCGTAGCTTGCGGCGATGAGAGACAGCGTGATTGCGTGGTGGACCAGCATTTCCACGTAGTCTTTACGCTTTTCCTCAATATTGACGGAAATGACCTGCTGGGCCCAGTACGCCCATTGAGCCAGTATGTATATCTTCATAAGCCCATCGAGCTCTCTCTGAGGCCAGTTGGACCACAACTCCTCCATATTCAGGTAATAAGATGATTTGCAGTAGAGGTACTAAGAGCCAGTCAGTTTCATGAGGTATGTGCTCGGTTGATGCTTGGTGTTAGACATACCATTCCCAGAGGCCAGAAAACCACGTAGTAGGTCAGCATCCAGCCTTGTTCCGCGAATCGCGTCTCATCTTTCTCCTTCTTGATACCCCAGTGCCTGCCAAGTGGTGAGAGGACATGGTTCATCAAGGACGCGCGGATACCGATGCACAGCACCACACAGAGAGCGACGAAGCAGAGATCGTTATGGCCGGCGCCATATTTGCCTGTGTTTGGGTTGTAGTATGAAAGCTCAAAGAACTTCGACGTGAACGGACGGGCCGTAGGGACAAAGATGTACACAAGAAAAAGGGGCCAGACGGTGTGAAACGCAAGGCCTGTTCATGGGGCGGTTGTCAGCATTGCATGGCTCAGGGTGCGGCATTGGGAGGTAATATCTGCAGCTAGAGACATAGTCAGCACTTTCTTACATACCGGTCTGATGTTCAAGCAACCATTGGGCCATTCCGTCCAATCGCCCTCCTTTCCTCTTCAGCTTCCTGATCTTCGTCTTCTTAAATCTCAGCTCAACAGACGCGCGGTCCAGGTGCGCGACATCGTTCGAATCGGCCATATTCCTTCGGCCACACAGATTCACTCATCCAAGGCAATGACAGGTTCTACGAGGAGTCGGTGATAGCCAGGTGAAAAGAAGCATACGGGTTTGAACCAGCAGAAGAAAATGCGTATGATATCCGATCGGGTTGTCGAGGAAAGCTCTGCGCCGCATGTCGCTTAAAAGGTCATGCGCTCCAGAAAGCCCCAACAAGGAGCAGGGCCAGGCTCAGCTGAGCATTTGGACCCTTGAGACAAGGAGCGGGATGGATATACAGGGGGGCGATATTGAACAGAGACTATCTAAGATTGCCTGCCCGCTCATAACATGTCGCTCTGTGGATTACACAGGGGCAGCCTGAGTAACTCGGGAGACTTCGAATCAGACCAAAGGGCTCGCCTAACGTTCTCGACAATACTCATCTGAAGTCAAGCACCGCCAGTCGATAAGCAACGGAATCTGACGACACTAGCAGCACAGGTTTGCTCTGCGCCTGCTAGCCGTAATTAGGCATGCAAGTCTCAGGGGTCCTCAGCTGCAAGGATCATGTCATCCCTGCAACAACTGTCAAGCTGCTAACAGATGGAGTATTCATATTAACCGCCATTACCAGTAATGTCCCGAGCTTACTGCCCAACTGTGAAAGGACCTTCCAAATGCCATATATGCACATATCAAAGCTGCAAAGAAGTCGTGTTTCTAGAGCTGGCTTACGTACACACCGTGTTTCCCTTGGCCGGAAACGGCGATTGATCTGCCGCATGAGATGGGTGGCTGAGGACTAGCGGGAGCCCAAATGCTTATGTCTAGAGTCTTAAAGAGACCTCATGATTATAAAGGAGCTACGTTGGCCATTTAAAAGCGCCCTTGAATGCGTGTCAGACACATCAGGCAGCCCGCCCAGGATCATATACCCGTCTAGCAGTCTCAACAACGGCTGATTTTCATCGTCATGACCCGCCTCAAAGTTCTCATCTGCGGTGGTGGCTGCGCTGGGCCAGCATTGGCATTTTGGCTTGCACGGCTAGGCCATCGTGTTACCATCGTTGAGCGTTACCCGGCACTGAGAGCGACCGGAGCACAAATCGACTTCCGCGAGCAAGGTATCGAGGTCCTCAAGCGCATGGGACTTCTCGACGCCGTTAGAGCGAACCGAGTCGACGAGGCCGGCATGGCTATAGTTGATTCCACTGGCAAAGCTGTCGGCACTCTTATGGCCAACACGTCTGGCAAAGGTGCTCAAAGTGGGACATCTGAGTATGAGATTATGCGAGGTGATCTTGTCCGCATTCTTTACGACGCGACAAAGGACAATGTTGAATACATTTTCGGGAAGACTGTCGAGAGTTTCGAGCAGGATGAGAAAGAGGTTATCGCCCACTTCTCTGATGGTTCGTCCGATACTTTCGACATACTCGTCGGGGCCGATGGTCAGGGTTCAAGGATTCGAAAAGCCACACAGCCAACGGACGCCCCGGACCCTTACCGCCATCTGGGTTTGCATGCATCATACTGGTTCATTCCGCGCGAGGACGGCGACGACAATATCGGCAGAGTGTACCATCCAGCAGAAGGACGCATGGTCTTTCGTAGGACTCACAACCCGACGGAAACGCAAGTCTACTTTTTCATCAAAGACCATTCGAATGAGGCGTCACTCATTCACAGGGGATCAGTGGAGCAGCAGAAGGAGTTCTGGGCGCACAAGTTTCGAAACGCTGGTTGGCAGACGGATCGCTTCATGAAGGGCATGAAGACAACCGAGAACTTCTACAGCCAGGAAGTCGTCCAGGTCCAGACCAAGACATGGTCCAAGGGCCGCGTTGTTCTTCTTGGCGATGCGGCACATTGCCCCTCGCCCTTCAGTGCCATGGGCACAACTAGCAGCTTCGTGGGAGCATATGTCTTGGCAGGGGAGATAAGTCGGCATCCAGATGATCTTCCACTCGCCTTTGAGAACTACGACAAGGTTCTGCGTCCCTTCATCGATGAATGCCAGAAACTCAGCCTGCCGATGATCAGGCTGACCATGCCAGACACGTATTGGGGCGTTCTCATCCTGCACTGGATTGTCTGGATTCTCTGCCTACTGCGCGTCCCTGAAATAGCAACCAAGTTCTCCAGCGAGGAGAAGGGAGGCTGGCCCTTGCCGAGCTATCCAGAGCTTGCGCTTAAGCAATAAAGGCAACTGTCAGTATCTGCGTGCAAACTACATAGTCTGATAGTTAAGAAACTCCTTCAAATGCGTGCCGCCAGGGCGACTGCCCACCTCATTCCGTCTGGGTAGTCAAATCCAGCTTCAAACGATGAAACGGCATTTGGTAACATATTGATTCATAGACTGCTCCTGGAGTTGAAGCACGTTCAATCCACATCGTTTGCATCATGTGACGGTGATAGGTTACCTTGAGGTTCTGCATTCAGGACCTACAGATGCAGGCAGCGCACATACTGTAGTTTCCAACGAAAGTCATGTTTAATATCCCGGTAAATATAGTGATATATCCTTCTGTCTTAGACCTCTTTTGGGTTTGAAAACTTTCGGCTTCAGCACCGCGCAAGAAAAGGAGTTTTTTCTCTATAAGTGACTTCATCGCCAGACCTAGATAAATCCAGAATCCTGTACATTATCACTGAAAATAGTCGTCTCAAATGTTGACCGGAAAGGTCCCCCCAACACACACACCAGAGGGGTCCTAGTACAAACAGGTACTGGGTACAAACAGGTATCTACTTCAATCAGCCGACTCCATTGACACACTTTGTTTTGAAAACTTAATTTTCACCACAATTATATCTCAATAGCCATTGAATAGGACAATACCAAGGGGCAAATCAGATCACGAACAATCCCGTTCACACCCCACGAACCTGCCTTGCCTTGAATCACATCTTCGACTAATTCCAACTTACGAACAAATAGATATCGAAAGAACATGCTTCTCCTTACCCAAGCAGCGGGTCAAAACCTAACAGAGGAATCGACTAACCAAGTTCGAATGAGCGGTAACACTAGCTTCCAATGGCAGACACTGCCCGCCGAGATCCGGCTCATCATTCTGGAATTCCTGGTTTCCCAAGCCGGCCACGGGACTGGCCGACTTTCCAACTACGCCAGTGTCTGTCTAGACTGGAAAGCCTTTTTTGAGAAAGTTACATTCCGAAGTATCAATCTCCCGTACTCTCCCTTCGAAATCATCACCTTTCAGTCCTATATGAGCGACAGCCGGGTATCAGCGTGTAGAAAGATCACATTCCACATTTCTTTGAGAAATTACACCTGTGATGGATGCGATAAGAAAGAAGACGAAACCACTATCCTCAAAAACAACGCCAGGTTCACCGAAGGACTGGCATCTCTCTTCTCGGTGATGTCTTCTTGGACTTTACCGACCGGCCACGGCATCTGGCTTGAGATGTGTGCTAGCTCGCCCAGTGACACTCAGCATTCTTTTCGTGATGCGCAAATCGACGATCAGTCCAGTCGAAATGCCCAGAGTCATAGCGTTGTCGCCCACCGACAACGATCGAGATTCTTTTCGCATTTCGGCTCAAAACAACGCCTCATTGGAAGTTTACTCGACTTTTGTAGTCGGAACGGAGAGATATCGCTACCGCACGTTCCAGTCATCTCAGGATTTTCAATGAATCGCCACATGTTCCGGTCTCTGTCATCCTCTGCGATACAGAAAATTTTGCAGCGACTGGACGGCTTGAGGCGTGTGAGATACATGCCGTGGCGAAGCATCGATGGTGAGGGTCAAGCAGAGAGAAATCAAGCATGCGGAGCTCTGTTGGCGAACTTACCGCCAAAGGTCTTCGCAGTGTCCATATGGGAGGCTCAGGAATCTTGGTTGCATGGCCGAAAACCTAAGCCAAGGAATGCGCAACTGGGGTGGTTTGCACTTAGGGCCAGCTTTGATCTGCAAACACTCGTCATATCTCACGCGGTAGAAGCGAGTGACTTCTTTCGACCGTTCTATTCCGAAACCAGAATTTCTGCTTTGCCGGTCGGGATGAGGTTGTGGGGTAGGCTCAGAAGTCTCTCACTTACTTCTCAAATTCCTACAAGACGGACGAGTTTCACGGAAACGAACGAATTACTGTTGGCGGCAAGTCGGGCAGCGTGGCGTATGCCATGCTTGCACACCATGGAGATTTGGCATGGCGCTGTGGGCAAGGGATTCTTGCTTCGTTACGAAGTCCTCCGTAACGAGACAAAACTCACAATTGAGTCTACTTGGTCTTTTGAGCTTTCACAGAAGACCTTACAGTCTTGGGAGCTTGTGGCAAGGGAGAGGACGCGACATCGGCTGAACATTACGCAGAACATTCTTCCGTCTTCATCTTTGACGACACGCACATCTATTTGCGCAAGATTGAAGCTCAAGGCCTTGTTGAAACAATGGTAACCGGCATCTTGAACGGGAATATCCGACAAAAGCGCAATAAATAATTATGGGTGCCATCGGCTGAAGTGGGAGGTGAAATTCTCGCGAGAATTTCGAGGGTGACCAGCCAAGGACATCTGGACACTGTCAAACTAAGCTCTTTGGCCTCATTGTCACCGGTTTTGACCTTGACGGTCTGAAGAACAGAGTATCTTCGCAAAATAGATCGCATTATACCCGAATCATGATCGCTACGGTTCTTTAGTTTCAGCTGGCACTGATTTTCGTACCTCGAAGTGTCTTCTAACTTTAGAAAAGGCCCATATCTTGGCGGTGCGGATATCCTCCCAGGCCCACCGACATCGTGCGTTGCGCAGCGAGCTTAATACCGAGCAGGATAGCATCGCTCAGGACCTCTCTTGGCACTAACGTACGAACAGTTCAACATAGATCCCAAAAAATGATGCTGTTTTTGAAAGAGCTATAAATCCGACATTCAAGGCTCTGTTAGTCGAAGAAGAGAGCATCATCCACTCATGCATCAAACAGAATTATCATACAATCTTACTTCTCGCCAAATCATCCAATAGAGCCCTCATCATGATTCTTCCCAACATTTTCACTTTGTTTTCGGCTGCGGTTCTCGTTAGCAGCGTTGTCTCAGCGCCCATAGAACCTCGCCAAGGCTGCTGTGGATTGGGAGGGAAGCCGAAATCAACGCTCCAAGGAGACCGCATCACAATTGGTTACAGGACCGTCCATCCGGTAGGTGTCCCATGAAGTGGTGACCTCAGTGAGTTGCAAGCTAACGAGTGAACCAGGACCAAGCAAAGATTTACAACCAGAATCACAGGATCGTTTACAAGCCGGCATTGACCACTGGCGGAGCCCAAATCGGCAAAGGTGTCTACATCACTCCTGGACCTGGGCAGTGGGAAGGAAACCCTGGTGACTGGTAAGCATTCGTTACATCGCAAATAAGGCTTTACGTCTAATTAGTATCTGTAGGCATTGTCTTATTACTGCCAACAGAATCGCCGTTGACAACACCATCAAAGCGTGGATTCCCCAGAACACCTGGTGGAAAATCGGTGCGCAGTATGATTGGGCGTCCACGCAGACTGTCAACAATAAGAAGGTCGATGACGAAGCATTCAACCGCGCTCTTCGAATGTCCAAGATTGACAAAACCAACGACGCCGTCAAGTTTGCTAAGGGTGCTAAGCAGCTGCTCATCCCGACAGACCTTGTCAACGACAGAGCTCTGGACTTTCAAGTCGATTGCAAGAAGGACTGGAAACTCCTCTCGGACACCAAGATCGTCAATTACAACGGTTGGAAGAAGAACGTGATTGGAAAGCCGCAGTAAGAGGTTTCAAGCAAGGATCCAGATCACAGGTTGTCAAACGCAAACTTATAGCTCTTGCACAACACTGTTCTGTCACTGATCAGCTGATAATGGGGCTTGCAGTTTAGAATGTAGACTTAGAATATACTTCATACTAATGAAAATGAAGTTCGTAGTGCGCAGAGGAGTTCTTCCTTCGATACGTTCACCGCTGTGACAATTGCTTTTGGTTCATTTCAAAATTCTATGAATCAATATGTTTTCTTTTCCATACGTGGCCGAACTTATTATCAAGTGTTCTGAAGCTCAAATGATCCGAGATATCAGCAGCCGCATTAACCTCACGCGCTCAAGTTCACAGAGAGACTTGATTAGAACAATCGGCTAGGCTTCAAACCTAGGAACTGCTGTACTTTTCTCTCTGACTTATCTGAAAAGAAGGCTGTTTTGAGATCAACCGAAGACATGTATTGATAAAAGTGAGACACTAGTGACATTGCGGCACAGGCTACACAGCCTCCCCAAGTGTGGTCAGAAATTCGTATTGGGGAAATGAGATGGCTGACTGCAGACTGAACACAGCCACAATCAAGCACACGTCGCAAACCCCTCTTCTCGCTATCGCTCTTCTCCAAATAACCTTCTCAGCGGCACATAGGAACGGAAAATTCAAACACAACTTATTCACAGAATTCCCATGCCCTTCGTTTTTTCCATCCTATCGAGAGCCTTCGTCTACTCTTCGCGATGTCTAATCCCGAAAAGGGGGACCATGTCATCAACATCCCGGATGACGCTTACGATGGCCGCGACGCGAAACCATCCGATAAGGCCGCTTCTGGCCTGCTTGCGAGCGACTACGATGGCGCTTCAACCACGACCCGGCAAATCGAAAACAGCACTGCCTTATCCATTGTTGCGTACTGTTTGTCTTCTATCAGCATGACAGTCGTCAACAAATATGTTGTGTCAGGGAGCTCGTGGAACCTGACATTCTTCTACCTTGCCGTCCAAGCTATCGTCTCGACTACTGCGATTATTTTCGCCAAAAGACTGCGAATGATTCGGAATCTGGCTCCCATTAATTACGCAAAAGCCAAACAGTGTACGTCGTCATTCTTTATTCATTGCTTCCCCACATGCTGACTCCTGTGTCTCATGCAGGGTTTCCAATCTCTCTGCTTCTCGTGAGCATGATTTACACCGGCAACAAAGCGCTCCAATTTCTGTCCGTCCCGGTTTACACCATTTTCAAAAATCTCACCACTATTGTCATTGCGTATGGCGAAGTGCTGTTGTTCGGAGGCAAGGTCACTCCACTGGCCTTCCTGTCATTTTGCCTAATGGTCCTGAGCTCAATCGTTGCAGCATGGGCCGACATACAGAGCGCCGCCAACGCGTCTTTGAGTAAAGGCGTCTCAAGTCTGTCATCAGATCTTGATGTCGGATATACCTGGATGGGCATCAACATTGTGTGCAGCGCCGCATATCTCCTGTCAATGCGCAAGATCATCAAGAAGATGAACTTTAGCGATTGGGACAGTACGTTCATCTAATTTACTTCATGGATTCTTTCTTACTGACTCTATCAGCCATGTTTTACAACAACTTATTGACAATTCCCGTCCTGCTTTCCTGCTCCCTTATGGTGGAAGACTGGTCTGCTGCCAACCTGGCAAAGAACTTTCCCGAGTCGTCGCGACACAGTATCATAGCCGGCATGATTTACTCAGGCCTTGGTGCTATCACCATCTCGTATAGCTCGGCATGGTGCATCAGAGTCACCTCTTCGACAACATATTCGATGGTAGGCGCCCTGAACAAGCTACCAGTTGCGTTGAGTGGGTTGATCTTCTTTTCAGCTCCTGTAACGGTGGGTAGCGTTTCTGCGATAGCGATTGGATTCGTTAGCGGCATTGTTTACTCCTGGGCACGGATGAAATAGTTGATGCAGGTGGCTGTAGAGCTTATTATCTAGGCCTGTTGACCAGTATCATATGTCCACGGGGTCATGAAAACGAGAGCGACATTGTAAATGATGCGTATTAGAGAGCGTGTTACTTGCAAGAGATAGAATCGATTAGAATCAGCGCAACTTGCAACCAACGTTTTTCCGCTAGATTTACGCTTAGTTCTTTTATCATTCGCCTGAATTAAGCTCACTTGGATAACGCTTCCTCTACCTGTGGTCATACGTACTTGCCGGGTTGTCTTGAATGTAAAATCATGACCTCGTCGTCTCTATTATCGCAATTATTGCCATCTCTCTTATCGTTGCCCCTGTCATTGTCCTTGCCATCGTCCGCCATCGTCGTCCGCCGTCATCGTCCGTGTCCCGGCTCCGACCCCGGCCCCGGGGCGGAGATAGTGGGTACTGCAGTGCTTACATAACCGTGCGTCCAGTGTCTGTGCTTGCCGATAAGATAAGAAAAGTCTCGACCCGCCCCTCCAGATTTTTTTTCTGGCTGAGGTGCAGCCGCCTCAACTCAATCGCCGTCTACATCGTCGCATCGACAACGCTGCTACCACCGCCCTCACCACTGCCACTCCCACAATGAAGAGAAAGCATACCGAGACCGACGACTCCGCGCCGAAGGAGGAGAAGCGCGCCAAGACCCAGGAGCCACAGCCTGCCGCGAAGGAACTCACTTTCAGCGATCTTGGCCTCGACACGCGACTGGTGCAGGGCGTCGCCGCGGAGAGCTTCAAGGACCCGACGCCAGTCCAACAGAAGGCCATCCCGCTCGCTCTTGACGGCAAGGATGTCGTCGCGAAGGCTCCCTGTGGCTCTGGAAAGACCGCCGCTTATGTTTTGCCCGTACTGTCTAGCATCCTGAAGCGCAAGACGGTAAGAGACTGCAGATCAATGCCTTCGCGACCGCTGCTAACCAGGCCCCCTCCAGACCGACTCCTCTCCTGCCACGACTGCTGTCATTCTCGTCCCGACGCGCGAACTCGCCGACCAAGTTCTCAAAGCGATTGAGCAGTTCTCGGCCTACTGCGCGAAGGATATCCACGCCGTCAAGCTTGTCGACAAGATCTCCGATGCCGTCCAACGCTCCCTCTTGTCCAACTTCCCCGATATTGTCATCTCCACACCTGCCACCGCATGGAGGAATATTCTCAACGATGCCTTGTCTCTCGAAAAGCTTTCCTATCTCGTTCTTGACGAGGCGGACCTCATTCTGTCATACGGCTACAACGAGGACCTGGAGAACATCGCAAGGAAACTCCCCAAGGGTGTCCAGCTTCTGATGATGAGCGCTACGTTGTCAACCGACGTCACCTCTCTGCAAGGCATCTTCGCCAGGAAGCCAACCGTCCTCGACTTAGACGATGAGGAAACGGAGGGTGATAACTTGTCACAGTTCGTTGTGAGCTGCGCCGAGGACGAGAAGTTTTTGTTGGCTTTCATCATCTTCAAGCTGAAGCTGGTCAAGGGAAAGTGTCTCATTTTCGTCAACGATGTCGACAGATCATACCGACTGAAGCTATTCCTCGAACAATTCCAGGTCCGAAGCTGTATCCTTAACTCCGAGCTCCCCATTACATCAAGAGCACACGTGCTCGAGGAGTTCAACCGCGGTGTCTACGATATCATTATCGCGTCCGACGAGAAGAGCGCTATGGGCGTCGAAGAGAAGGACGCCGAGGAGGAAGACGGCGAGGGCGAGAAGGAGAAGGAGAAGGAGTCTAAGAAGAAGAACAAGAAGAAGTCGTCAAAGCGGGATGTTGAGTTTGGCGTATCACGAGGCATCGACTTCAAGAATGTGGCAGCCGTTGTCAACTTTGACTTGCCGACGTCTGCATCATCATACACACACCGAATCGGTCGGACAGCACGTGCGGGAAGGACAGGCATGGCCCTTTCGTTTTACGTACCCAAGGAGCTGTACCGCAAGCACATGCCTACCAGCATCGAGACTGCGGAGAACGACGAGAAGGTGCTAGCCAAGATCAAGAGGCAGCAAGCGAAGCAGGGCAAGGAGGTGAAGCCATACAACTTCAAGAAGGAGCATTTGGACGCGTTCCGATACCGTCTGGACGATGCGTTGAGAGCAGTCACGAAGGTGGCTGTGAGAGAGGCGCGTATGAGGGAGTTGAAGCAGGAGCTCTTGAAGAGTGAGAAGCTGAAGAGGTAAGGCATTCTGAGCACACATTATCGGTGCAGCCTTTGTTTCTCTGAGACACGACTGACTGAGTTCTACAGATACTTCGAGGAGAACCCTACAGAACTGCAGCACCTACGTCACGACGGAGAGCTGAGGACAGCAAGACAGCAGCCCCATCTCAAGCATATACCCGAATACTTGCTTCCCAAGGAGGGCAAAGACTCGCTCACTTCGAACGAGGTCGGCATGGTGCCATTCAGAAAGGTCGGTGGCAAGTTGAGGAATAAGAAGGGCAAGTTTGGACGTGGCAAGAAGGTCGGAACCAGGAAAGTAAACCCTTTGAAAACGTTCAAGGCACGACGGAAATGAGCGGGGTCTCATTGAAACTGAAGCGCGGTGTGGTGGCCTGTAGATATTAATAGAGACTTGGTGTTGCTTTCCGTCAATTTTTCATGCGAGGGTCTCATCTCAAGACCCCTCCATTTGGTGTAACCCCGTGCCTCTTCAAGCGAGTCTACGTAAATGGTTGAGAGCATGTGGGATCTTGGCGGCGTCAGCCCGCTGCTAATGAGCAAAGAACCAACCACGCCTTTCTCATACGCCATTTGACTCGACGATCACGGCGTTCTAGGCCCATTGTAAGGCAGCTTATCTTTGAGACAAATCACTACTCACATGCGCCGTTCCGCCAAAGTTTCCGAAAGGGGCAACTTTTACAACGCCAATGGACCCTATCGGCATGAGATGTGGACCTCCACGGGCCCGAAATTCACGATAAGGCAAAACTCTACAAGTGGGTTTCGATGAATCGGGCATTGCGAAGCGCTGTGGCGGGCGGCGTTGGGCTCAAACCCAATTTTCACCCACCGGCTTTTGGTATTGACTTTGCCAATGCCAACTGCAAAGGAAAAAAGTCATCTTGCAAAGAGGAAACATTGATGCTTCGTGCCTGTTGAGAATCACATACAACAGATCTCGAGTACCGTTTTTGACATGAAATTCTTATCGGCTCCTCTCTACGTGAGAGCCAGCATCATTTCATCATGTGTCGCCATGCTGTTCGGGTGTGTACTTGCCCTTCTCACCGTCAACAACTACCCCGGCCTTGCTGATGAAACCTTCTCATGAGTTAGCCTCGACACGGGCAGCATCGGCCCCGTAACGACCATGCCGTCCTTCCGTGAAACTTTCGGAGACTTCTCCCCCACCATGCACGGAGTCATCGTCTCGTCCGTCCTCATCCCCGGCGCCCTGTCGGCGCTAGTCTCCGGCGTCATGGCCGACCGCTTCGGCCACGTCCGCCTCTTCGCCCTCGGAGCTTTCATCTACGGATGCGGCACCGGCATTGAGTGCGCGTCTCCCATCCTGGGTGTCTTCATTCTTGGACGGCTCATCAAGGGCATTGGCGAAGGGATGTTCTTGAGCAATGTCTATGTTCAAGTCTCTGAAATCTCGCCTGCTCGCATCCGCGGCATCATGACTGCTTTGCCGCAGTTTGCCATCGTCACGGGAATCGTGACTGGATACTTCATGTATGTTGCCCTAGCATGTTCTCTTGTTGGAGATACTGACATGACATTGCCAGGTGTTATGGTACGGCGACGCTAGGAATGTCATCTGCGGCGTGGCGTCTCCCGCTGGCTGTTGCCTCGTTCTTGGGCTTCCTGTTATCCGGAAGTTACTTCATCGTTCCTCCCTCTCCCAGGTGGTTGATGGCTAAGGGCAGGCAAGACGAGGCCCGTCGCGTCGTCGAGAAGCTCGGACTGAATGAAAAAGAAGGCGAAGAGATACTGGAGCTTTCATCTGACGACCAAGAACATGATCCCAACGCCCCGGTCTCTGAAGTCTTGAGGCAAGCATTCGCCGGCTTCCGCGAAGCCTTCTCCGCCCCGTACAGAGGCAGGACGTTGTTCGGTTTGTTCCTTATGGGATTCCAACAATGGAGCGGAATTGATGGAATATTGTACTACGCGCCAATCATGTTCACGCAGGCAGGACTGAACGGCGAGAAGGCGACGTTTCTGGCCTCTGGCGTGTCTGCGCTGGTCATCTTGGCCACGACTGTGCCCGCTACGTTCTTCGCTGACAGCTGGGGACGCAAGACCTCCAGTCTCCTAGGCGGTGTGCTAATCACTGCTCTGATGATCCTCATGGGCTCGCTGTATGCCGCCGACGAAGTTCATGCAGATCGAGGAGCTGGCAAGTGGGTTGTCATCGTGTCCATCTACCTATTCGCCATCGTCTACAGCTTTACCTGGGCGCTCTCCTTCCGCACCTTCTTGGTCGAGAGCCTGCCTAGGAAGACCAGAAGCAGCGCATCGAGCTTGGCTCAGAGCGCCAACTGGGTGAGTCTCGGCCGATCTCTCTGGCTTACTGCCATGAGGTATTTCATGTGAAAAGCTGCTGACACCGGCCAACAGTTCGCCAATTATGTTGTAGCGCTGATCACTCCGGTACTTCTCTCGGTTTCCTCTTTCGGCGCATACTTCCTCTTTGCGGGCTGTTCGTTGTTCTGCACAGTCGTTGTGGCGTTCTACATGGTGGAAACACGGGGCCACAGTCTCGAGGCAATCGAGAAGAGATACACAGAGAAGAAAGTCACAACCGCCGCCAAGAAGGGGGAGACAGTGGTCACGATTACGGAAACAAGCGTGGTCTGATCGGATTAGGCACGCAATGGGACACTTGATCTAAAGACTCGCAACGAACAGTGGACGAAATGACGACAGGAAAACAAGGACATGGCAAAACAATTACACGAAGCGGTCGCGACGTTGACACAACTGCGGCTGGAAAATTGGAAACACTCAAGAAAGGGCACTATAGAGGTTAGAATTGGATACAGGCTTTGTTTGATATTGCTTTTGGGCTTAGATTGAAAACTGATAGAGGAGGAGGATTCAACGGATAGACGGATACTTTTTGAGAATTAATTTGCAACTCGGTGCAAAGGAAGCTATCACGAATAAACGACGAATATCAGAAGGGGCTGCAGGAACATCATGATGACTGACCGAGGCAAAAGTGCATGTGCCATCTAGAGGGTGTCTGTAAGACGCTCTTCTGATATCAGGAGACTGTTCCTCAGTTCAATTCGCGCAAGTGGTTCGACAACCGAGGAATGCAACATCAGCCGGCAACTAACCGGTATGTCTCTTCATGTTCTGGGCTTTGAAAGACATCTTGCGGGGTAATTTTCATGTCGGTGACACTTCTCTGCGCGATTCCAATGATGCGATTGGCCATTGCCGCTGGAGTAACTAATCCGAGTAAGATGGTGAATATCTGACTTGGTGGAATAGCAGTGATTATAATTCTTTATTCGTCCCGAGGCTGCATCTTCTTTTCTTTCTGCTCGTTTTCGTATTTGAGGATGCGAAAACGGGGTCACCATCCTTGCGACGATCCTCATATCGCGGGAAATGATGAACTGGCCGAGCGACGCCCGTGATTGTGGGGGTCGCCGACGAAGATGGACCGCCGATGGTGGCTCGGAGTACAAAAACGGTTAAGGAGGGCGCCGGCCACGGTGGAACACTTAGAAACAGCCAGCCTTGTGAATCCTCTTGAGAGGTTCTTGACCCTTTTCGTTCTTGAGCGTCAATTTGCAGTCACTCTTTTTCGCGGTGTCAGGAACAGTCGCATTCTCGTTCCCCTTTGTTTTGTTCTTACAGCAAAGATGCGCGCAGTTTTAGCCGCCCTCACCCTTGGTCTCGCTAACACAGCCAGCGCATTACTGGCTGCGCGAGATGCTGGCTCCACGGCCTGCACCGATCTGACGACCCAGCTGGGAACTACCAAGGTTGCTACGAGCATCAAGATCGACTACATCCAGAGCAAGAATGAGTACTTCAACACGGCTCAGAGCGGCTACAACCCTTCTTGCGTGGTGTTTCCAACCACCACCCAGGATGTGGCAGCCATCCTCAAGTCGGTACGCGCAGCCGGGTCGCGCTTCGCCATCAAGACGGAGGGTCACAACCCCAACACCTTCTTCTCCAGCGTGGACAAGGGCGTCTTGATCGACCTCACCGAGATGAATGAACGAACTTACGACGAAACGACGACGCTTGGAACATACCAGCCCGGTGGGAAGTTTGGCGACATCTACGACTACTTCGCCAAGTACAACAGGACGGTTGTTGGGGCCCGTCTGAGCGGTGTTGGCTCAGGACTGGCTCTTGGAGGTGGCTTGAGCTATCTCTCGAGCCAGTACGGCCTGGCCGTTGATTCTTTTCGCGAACTGGAGGTTGTGCTGCCGAGCGGCGACATCGTGACTGCCTCGCCCAGCGAAAACGAGGACCTCTTCTTTGCGATGCGCGGAGGCGGCGGCAATGCCTATGGCGTCGTGACCAAGTACAAGATCCAGACACGCCCGATAGGAAACCTCTACGCTGGCAATGTCATTTATCTGTTTAACCAGACTCAGAACGTCATGAACGCCATCGCCAACTTCACCTTGTACAACGAGGATCCCAAGGCCGCGATTATCGGAACGTACGAGAAGCTGGGCACTCCCGCTCTCGGAGACTTGAACCTCGACGACTTTGCCATTCTGTTCATGGTCTACGACGGTGACAAGGCCGGCGCAGAGAAGGCCTTTGCCAATTTCACCTCGATCCCCCACCTGCTCAACACGTTGGGATCCAAGACATACAAGGAGGTGATCAACATGCCTCTGCCCAATGGCGCCGAGTTGTCCAAGGGCAAGAATCAGTTCCGCAACGGCGTGTACCGCATCCCATTCCCTGGGAGCGAGACCGGAAACGCCGTGGTCGACAACGCCTATCGCTCCGCCCACGAGGCCTGGACAAAATGGGGCGCTGACAACAAGGGCAAGTACACGCTCTTGTCGATTGACTACCAACCCATCCCTAAGAGTCTTACCGACGCGTCGAAGAGCCAGAACGGCGGCAATGCGATGCAGATGCCCGATGGACCTTGGCTGTGGCTTTGCTTCCTCCTGCAGTCCAGCCCGTTCCTCACTAGTGGCCAGACCGCCGAGCTCGAGGCTAGCTTCAAGAAGATGGTCGAGAGTGTGCCCTTTGCCGACGACCTGCCACTGTTCATCAATGATGCGCACTACGACCAAGATCCACTGAAGACCTTCACCACCTACAGCAAGTTGCAGGAGATCAAGGCCAAGTACGATCCTGAAGGGTTCTTTTCCAACTACACTGGTGGCTGGAGCTTTGACTTGTAGAACAAGAAGTTGCATATGGGAGTGAGCGCTGAACTTTACTTTCCGCCCACGTTGGCTTTCATTCTATTGGATACATATTTTGAGGAAGTTTCCATAGTCCTAGCCCTAAAGAAAGGGGGTACTGACTAGGAAAAACTTACGCAATATCTTTCGAGTACATAGTATAAATCAGAAAACGTTTCCTTCAATCTGCTGGGAACTCGCCTCTTTACTACAGTAGTCGCGCTCGTGAATGTTCTGCTTTTCTTGCTACTCCGTTCAACTCGTGGACTAATAATACGCTGTTGACATTCGCTTGGCTTTCGAGCTTGAGCGCTTCGTGTCTGAGGTACAGTGAAAGTCCGAGAAGCTTTTGTCATTGAACGCGGTTAATCTTAGTGGACGCGATCATTCTCGAACGTCGTGCAGCTGTGCTTTCTACAGGCAATGACAGTATCGTAAAGCTCGGATGATTGCTTGAACCCGAGGAAAGTTGCTTCTTATTTTTACTGACAACCAATCGCGTCTATTCTTGAGCTAGGTTCGCCATAGTACAGTTCGTCTGATCAAAGCCAACATTAAACTTCCGCGCCACGAGGGAACTTAGCAATCTCCGCGAAATTCTAGCGGTGTCAGGCACATCGCAACTCTAATCCACGTCACGTCACTAGAAGAATCTAGATTTGCGAACCGAATGCGAAGTGCCAAAGTAAAATGAGTCGTACTAGTCGGCTTGTGTGCTTCGATGTCAGGGAGGGCTGCACACGACTCGCTCTTTATCTTCAACTGACCACCACGTGTATTATCTTATCAACATCTCGGTCTACTCGCTTCAAACAGTAACATAGTTCCGTGTACCTCCCACCTGACGTCTTCGAAAGCCACTCTGAGCGGTCCGACAATGCTCTCCATGTCATCCTCTGTGTTCCCAAAAACTCCAAATAAATTGTGCCAGAACATAAGGGCCTTCCCCATCGAGTTGTGCTTGACACCCTTCCCCAGAATTGTGACGCCGAAGAGCTTGCCGTCAGGAGTCAAAAGACTCTTCAATCGAATCAGGGCCTCCGCCTTCCTGGCCGGGGGACCCGGCACGCAGTGAATCAGCATCATGACTGAGATGGCGTCGAACTTGGCACCATTGAAGTCTTCACACGAGAGTCCCCGGGCTAAAGGATCCAAGAAGTCCCCTATTGAGGTTTTGCAGGTGACATGTGGGTGCATCTCGAGCGTGCGTGATGAGGCGGCGTGTAGAGCCGAGGGGTTCAGGTCTACCAGGGTAACTTGAGTGCCCTCTGGTATCGGCGCGTGTTTGATAAAGTATCCGGTTCCTACTCCAATGTCGAGTATTCGGCATGGTGAGGAGCCCGACTTGGAGAGACTGCTTTGTTGCTGGAGAAATCGAGATCTTGAGCGAGCACCAGCGCTGGTGATGTGGCCGTTGAAAAAGCCCTTTAGTCTTTTCGATGATATTTGCCATGCACATGGGCAATAGAAGCCTAGTACGAGAGGATCATAGACGTAACGCAGAATAACGGGGACGTAGATTGCCGCTCCTGCGGATGTGTCCTTCAGAGCCATGGCTACACTCGTAAAGAAAGACAGTGGCTGGATCAAAGGTCGATTTTAGAAGTTACAGTGTGTATGGATTGAGTGGATATCATCTTGGTTATTCAGTAAATATATTTCAACAGCTTCATTACTTGAGCCACTTCGTCGGGGACCTTGTACGATCGGGGAGCTACTGAGACGTAGTTCGGGCAGCTAACGGCACCGGTGATACATCGATTCAACTACGTTCGTCTGCCAATCAGAATCTTACTTTGCCGACAAGAGATGGAATTGGGACCACTAGTAGACGTTACAGATGTCAAGAAGTTGTCAGGCGGCTGGTTTGAGGCGAGTCGTCAGCCCGGCCGCGTCCCCGATGCCTGCAGCCTGTCCCGAGACGCCATCGCTGCAGCGGTCGCCTCCGCGACTTCAAAAAGCTTTGCCATACACAAATAAGGTTCATCGGGTACTTCCGTAGCTCGTGATAAGCAGATACGATAGGTGAGCTTTTGCAGACCTTAGATGGGACGAGTTGAGTCAGTGCGAAACACAGACCTGGAACAAGCGCGTCTACTAAGACCGAGCCTAGGTCAAGATCCGTTAATGTCGGATGGTGGCGCCGAATGCGATTGCAGCTTGTCAAAGCTTGAACAGAACTTCTGCCCATTTACACCAGTCTGGTTGGTTGTAGGGCTGAAAGCGAATAGATGCGAGATCCCGAGGTCATCGGCTTCGAATGGTAAGCTTGGGTTGGAGTTGTCGTATGACAGGCGAGACAACCTACTGCAAGTGAGATGTCGCCTTGCCTCGACCGGAAACGCACGGATAAGGTGGAAACAGCGAAGACCGAGCAGATTGTGCGAGGTCATCGTGAATGTGCCCTTTAAATGCGAGAATACTGCGCGGGAACGGACAGGAAACGATTGCATACGAGATTGTCTTCAAGGCTGGATGACAATACGAACAGTTCGGATTCTTGTCCTACTCCGTGAAAGTGTTTATTGAAGCTCCCAGGTGCGAGCTTCACAAATATTGAAGTTTGCTGTCACTCTGATAACTCCTCGTAATAATCTTCAGCAGCATTCGGCTCAAACACGCCAATATTGGGCTTAATCACCTCTATTGGTATCGTAGCCTGTGATGCTTAGAACACGCCGACGGGTCTCGCCATCACCCATGGCGAAAATATCCGGAACAATGGTCATTATGAATCGAGCAAAGATATGCAATATCGCAAATTCCCCTTGAGTTGTTTTTGCCTGGCAGTAAGGAGCTTCCGGGTTTTCTCTTGCAACCTATCAGTGGAGTATGAAAATAGTGGGAGGAACAATGACGGAGAAGCTTGGTGTCAATCTGGGTTTTCCGCTCGAGATCTAGTATCCAATAAGAGTCGTCTATCTGATTATTTTCTTTTTACCAACGTGCATCGGCTCTGTCCAACGATTGGACGTAGAGCAGCCCTAAGTCCATATATACCTGCGGTGCGCTCGAGGTTCGCTCAAAGTTAGAAGGGAAGAAGGATCTCGGGCTCAGGCTGTAGCAGCTCTATTGAGATTGGGAGAAGAACTAGTTTCCGTGATTCCCTTCATAGCTTCTAATTGACTCTGCCATTCTAATTAACTCAGCCTGCCGTATTTTCAAAACCATCTCTCTGGCCTCCTCGTAGTTGTGTCGGTTGAGTTCGAAAGGCGGGCACGGCGGATGCACTACCTTGGCGTCGAACTGAACGACTTCTTCCATGAAATCGCCGGAATACCAATACCGCATCTGCTCATCCCAGTCGCTGCACCAGTCCTCCTCCTTTTCTTCTGGCGCTGTCTCATGGTAAAGAATAGTGACATTCTGTAAACCATTCATCTCGCGTAGCCAGCGCTCATGGTTGTACCAGAAATGCTCTACGCACTGGCCGGAGATAACGAGCTGACGAATGGAAGAGCCCTCTTCTGTTGCAGCAAGATCTTCGAGATGATACTGATCTATGTAGATACTGTCGATCTCAAAATTGACCCAAACATATCTCTTTGGAGCTTTCTGCGTTTGGAATGCCTTTGCATAGTGACGTTGAAGATATGTCCGGGATTCGTTGCACGCCTGTAAGGCAGGCGGTATTGGCGCCGGTGCTGGCCATGAAATTTTGAAATAAGGGCGAGGCTTGGGACCGTATGGAAGATCTCTTGGTTCCATGCTCAACTCCCATATGCGTTGGCGCATTTCAAGGGGAAGCAAGGGAAAGAGATGGAAAGTGGGCATTGTCGGGAGGTGTGCGGTGTTGAGGTGTGTTTCTCCCAGTTTGCCAGTCGATAAAGTCATCTTCCATCCGCAAGCAGGTGATAGTTTGTTCCCGAAGGTTGATTATTTGAAAAGTACATAGATAGCCCCTGGCGAGTACAGAAATCTTCGCTTCTTAAAACAACTAGTCTGCTGATTGTGGCACAGCGATGGACCCCTGTTCTAGATTTGGCCTCACTTACCGAGGTGTTTACGGCAGACTCGAAGAAGAGCTCCACCAAAGCTTGATGACTTTTTTCCTGAAAGGCACAATGATCAAAAAAGTTTGATATTGAACTCTGGCAGTGAGAATGAAATTCGTTGCCAAGAATTTTTCACCAAAGCAGGGAGCTAGAATCAAATTTTCGATTTGCTAAATCACGCGACCTTGGTGACTTAAGATTTACGGATGGAAAAGAACGACACAGAACCTCACACTAGCTCTCCGTCGCCCCGGCCTCTTCTTCTGTTGGCTTTCTGCCATAGACCGACCAGCTAGAACGCGCTTAGCATTTACTACTTATATTGAACAAATGCATCAACTTACAGGGGCCAGTATGCGTGGATAGACCTATCGTTCATGTTCTTGCGGACGTCGACCAAGAATACTAGGGCCTCTTCTCTCGTCCAATCGTGGGCTCTTGTGAAAGGAGCCATACAGAACCCCTCCAGACCACTAGTCAAATTTTCGTTGGCCCATATCCCTAGCTCTTTATATCTATGGTCCTTAGGCCAGGAATTTGTCGGCCACTTGAACCTATTCAACTTGACATCAACAAAGCCAATATCTTCCATCATTCTAACCAGAGACGGGATCTGCTGAAATGGGCGTCCAAACTTCACAGAAGCTTCGTACATCAGATCTGTGCACTTCATCAAAGGGGAGTCATCCTTCAAGGTCCCATCGTCTGACGTGGGAAAGAGGTCGGCCTCCTGAAGCTCGAAGTATCCGCCTGGCGTCAGATTACTAAAGCTATCAGTATATCGATGGAACTCATGGCAGCATCAATAATCAGAAAGTTGGGGGAGTCAAGACTCACTTGAAAACTCTTTTGAGGTACAGTGGCCAATCGTTAACAGAAGAGTTCATCGTTCGACTATGGATATAGTCGAATGGACGAGAATAGGTCCATTCTTCGTCCAAATCGTCGATTTCGAGCGTGACGTTGGGTGGAACGCTGCAGAATATTAGAATTTATATTCCCCCGGTTGGCTTCTACAACACATACAATCCAGGCATCGATGGGGAAAGATCCATGCCAAGTACCTGGGCTTATCATCAGTTTTGATTGAAAAACGCGTTCGAGGATTTATTACCTCGGCGTCGGGATGGTCCTCTCCGAATTCAACGGCCCAGATCCCCGTGCCTGTCCCAATATCGAGCACACGTTGGACATTTGAGCGTGGCTCGTTTGGGGGCGCGAGCCCAAGTTTGTTATCAAAAGTCAACAAAAATAGGTTGTGTTGGAGATCTGTCCAGTTGAGTTTGAGCGTCTTGTTTCAAGAAGAAGGGTTTCTCGTTGTTTTACCTAGTCTGTCTTGCTCTGACTCGTCGTTGGGAATGTTGTACTCTGCATCGGTTAGATATGACTGATAATAACAGGCTTTCTGCGGTCTAGAAGAAACCTACTTCCATCTTTGTACTTGTGGTAGGTTCGACCATTCTCCATTCGAAATTCAAAGACCGAGCTGGTTATACTGGAGCTCGAAGATGCGATACTCTTCTCCTCGTTAACCAAATGCTAGAAATCAGGCATTGCAGAGGCTTACTCCCGCGTGCTCGGAGGCACCGTCATCGACTACCTAAATTTAGCCGTCAGAACCATTTGGTACACCTGAGGGTCTTCCAACAACACACCTCATCGGGAACGAGATTAATGGGGTTGTTGGCTTGAACAGGAGGCGCCTGCGCAGCCGGAGTTGCTTCGTTGTTATCACGACACATTTTCCAAGAAAGCGACCTCAAATGCAATGGAGACAACGAGATTTCGCTTAGCAAGGAGGTTTGAAAGAAGCCACGTTTTGTTATATCTTGAAATATGATCAGACTTTTTACCCCTCTTCTTGGCCATGGGTGGTAGTCATGCACGTTGGCAACAGGCAAGCCATTTCAAGCGATGTCAATGGAGACTGCATCTTCCAGAACAGGAAGCTACGCGCTTATCATGTTGCAAGGATTAAACGGAGATGATTCCACATGCGACTCAGCCATGCATTCCATATCTGTTGGAGGTTGGTAAAGCTCGGTCGGGTACATCGATTGGTCACAAGTCGGCCTTAGAAAGCTGTTCCCAAAGAGTACGAGGCTGACCAACGGCCAAATACGTACAGGCCTCAAATCTATGTTAGAGAAGAACCACTGAAACCCTGACATATGAGAAAACTTTCCATTCAGGTTCAGAGATGAGGTTATGCTAAACTCCATTGTGTATTTGTTAGAACACGCCGTCCGACAAGTATCATTGTTTACTGGGGAAGTTCCACGTGTAACACCAAGTGGTTGTACACCTAGTTTTCAGATTTCTCATCCATTGGCTTTCTTCCATACAAGGAGTAGCTGATGATCCGTTAGCGAGGCCAAAGTGGATAGTGCCGTGACACCTACATAGGCCAGTAGGCGTGAATAGATCTGTCCCTCAAGTCTTTCCGCACCTCTGCAAGGAAGACGATGACTTCTTCTCTCGTCCAGCCGTGGGCTCGAGTGAAGGGCGCCATACAAAAGCCTTCGAAGCCGGTGCAGAAGTTCTCATTATTCCAGAGTCCTAGTTCCTTATACTTAGGGTCCCTAGGCCACCCATTCGACGGCCACTTGAAAACATGCATCTTCACGTCAACGAACCCAACATCTTCTAGAACTCTAACGAGCGCAGGAATCTCTTGGTAGGGACGTCCAAAAATCTGAGAAGCCTCAAGCATTAAGTCAATACACTTCGAAAGTGGGGCATCTGGCTTGAGAGTGCCGTCATCCGAATGCGGGAAAAGGTCAGGCTCTTGTAACTCGAAGTAGCCGCCAGGGGTGAGATGGCTGGATGACAACGTTCAGTCGAACAAACTTCTTCTGCATCTTTGCTCAGAGAACCTACTTGAATGCCTTCTGGAGATATGTCTTCCAATCACTGATCGAAGAATTCATCATACGACTGTGAATATAGTCAAACGGCCGGGAATAGATCCATTCCTCCTCCAAATCGTCAATCTCGAATTTGACATTAGGCGGGACGCTAAACAGAGTCAGTGATCCCAGTGGCCGATGCATTGCGTGTGAGATCCGCCTATTCACTCACTATTCAGGCATCGAGTGTGAAAGATCCATGCCCAGGACCTAGCATACTCATCAGACTCTGCTAACATTGGAACGAAGCACCACAGACACGTACCTCAGCCTCTGGATGGTCTTCTCCGAAATCGACAGCCCAAATTCCAGTGCCTGTGCCGACGTCAAGGACACGCTTCACTGAGGAATTCTTTTCGCATGGGGGAGCAAGCCCAAGGGCGTTGTCAAACGTCAAAAGGAACAGGTTGTGTTGCAGGTCTGCACATTAGTCAACATGTCTCATAATAATACTTGCTTTAATTTGATTCTCACCAAGGCGATCGTTCTCAGTTTCGTCGTTTGGGAAAGCGTATTCTGATCTCGTTAGATTGGTTCAGGTAGTTTTAAAACAAACTCACTGCCATCCTTGTACTTGTGGTACGTGCGACCGTTCTCATAGCGATACTCAAGGATCGAACTGGATACGCTGGCACTAGAAGATGCAACGCTCTAGGAGGCAGATAAGTATGACGTCTACTTGAAATTGGAGGAGTCTCCTACCTCCCCAACCGCGGAGACATCGTCGGGAATAGACTGAGATGCATGTTCATCAGCAAATTGTGCGTCGTATGATCTCAGTTTGAAGTGCCTTGAATACCTCCTCGGGAATAAGCTGGATCGGGTTGTTGGCTTGGACAGGAGTCTGTGTGGCATCGGCCGCAGGTGAACGTCCGGCCGCAGGCGAAGGGCTCTTGTCACCACACATCGTTAAGATAGCAACAGTGTGGTAAAGATGAAGATGAAGATGAAGAGGAAGAGGAAAGAGAGCACAATTGAGATTCGCACAAGAAGACTGTTTTCTTTCCTTTTTGCAAAAGGGGACTTATCTGCCTACCCCTCTTCTTGGCTGGAGAGAGTTATGCACGTTCGCGGCGAACAAGCCATTTGCAGTGTTGTCCGTGGAGTCTGCATTTGCCAAAATAGGAAGCAACGCGCGTATCAATGCAATGTGAAAGAATTGGCATAATTTCTCTTACGAGTCTCCATTAATGTGCGTTTGTTGGTGCTGCATGGTGGCTGGGAGCCAACGTGTCGGGTACATCAGCCGGGGTTAAGTCGGTTGCAGTTGATGGTTCCAACAGAACCATGCCAGGTGACAACTCGGCGTGCCCCGGACTCAGACCCATCGACGAAGGAACCCATGTTACCTAAGCCTTTACAAAAGGTGTCTTGACTATGCCGAAGAACGGCTCGTACGTTGGACACCATCCATCGACAGTGGCAGATGCGATGAGATTCAGCTCGCCAACTTCTCCCGTGCACCCAATGCATGCAATGTTGTTACCATCTGCGTCCACCCTTTCCCAGCCGGGGCCTTTGCCTGAAGGGTCCTTGATAAATCCTGCCCACAGCTTTTGCAAATACCGACTGAGTTCTCTTTGGTAATCTGTGGCACCCTCTTGAGGGTAAGTACCCCAGATCATAGCCGTGTCTGTTCCATGGGATGCGCCCAGCTCATCAGAAGTGTAGCCCTCGGCAGCAAGATTTGGAAACGAGGCATTGTAAAAATACCTCCAGGTCGGAATATTGCTCTGAGATGAAACACGAGAGACAAGGAGGGCGGGCTTCAAAGGGATCTTGGTTAGTAACTGATGATATAATTAATGAGCAAAAGAACCAAGACTCACGCATTGATAGACCACTTCAGTATAGACTTGAGAAGCAGCACCAAACAGCGAAATACCCGTCATTTGTTGTTTGACGGCAACAATCTGCATAATAGCGGATATGAGGTCTGAGTCGTTGCCAGTGAATACGCCAATGACTTGCGTAAGCATCTCTTCAGTGACAGCCGAAAGATTCAGGCCATAAGCAGGAGCCAAGTAAGTTCCCTCCTGACCTGTCGAGCCGATCAACAGTGGGACCGGGGCAACACCTCCAGAGGCTCGAATCGGAAGGTATGGAAGCTCCTTTTGGGTGATATTGTCGTTCACCGGGCTGAAGTCCAGACCGTTCGCAACGATCAAGTCTCGGATGGTCTTGCGGTCGACTTCACGCACGCACCCGATCTGGTCTTCGCCGGCGCATCCAAGAAGAGAAACAAGGGCAGCCCATGATAGTGGGCCAGACTCCCGACCAATTGCGCTTACTGTAGCCTGGCCGCTCGAACATGCCGCCGCGCGGAATGGAGGATTGGAGTGAATGGTAGTGACGAGACGGTCAACTGAAGATCCGCCCGAGGACTCTCCGGCTATCGTGACTTTCGATGGATCTCCACCGAACGCATTTATGTTCTCTTGAACCCATTCGAGGGCCATTCGCTGATCCAAAAAACCGAGATTTTCTTCTTCCAGGGGTAGTTGAGGAGAATTTGGGAAGCCAAATACTGTGTCTCATGGTTAGCAAGCTACCTCAAGAACGGAATCACCCAACACACCATTGAGACGATAGTTGAAAGTCACAACAACTATGCCCTGCTCGGCGGCGAATCTGGATCCGTCAAACATGGGCTGGCTGGCTGTGCCCTCCCGCAACCATCCGCCATGGATCCACACAAGAACCGGCCGACCGGAGCTCTGACATCCCGCTCCGGCTGGTGTGTACACGTTCAAGAACAAACAGTCTTCGCTTTCAGGAGGCCCATCACTGCCTGGTGTTGTCAGCTCACGGTTCACGAATTGCATTATGCCACTTACTTCCAGTGACAGCAATGCATTTGTTCCCCCACGCTGTAGCATTCAGCGGGTTTTCATCATGCTTCAGCAGGGGTTTTGGAGGGAGAAATCGATTTTCTTTGACAGGCGCCTGCGCGAAAGGTATGCCGAGAAATTTATGCACCAAGGCCGTGGTAGATGGCAATGATGTTGTTGTACCGATGATTGTACCAGCATCGATGACAATCGACGGTGATGGATCAACCTGACCAGCAACACTAGTGCAAAAGAGCAAGGTAAGAGTCAACCCAAATGTCAACATCTCGTCAAATTTCAATGATTTGATATTGAGGGAGATGTTCAATCATTTCCATTTCGGTCTCTTGCTTGGCTTTTATGGGTTCTTGTATATTTTAAGGCCACAGCTCAATGCTTCACAGAGGCGTAAAGAACGGAACTCGGCCCTGAAACAGGCCAGCCGCCGGAAGAGCGTCCCGTCGGAACACTTGCATCCAGAATTCAATCAAAGTTTGTGCCAGAAATGACGTGTAATTGGTTAGCTGATTGACGGAAGTTCTCTTTGCTTTCCGGAGAACCTGCTGTGCCCTCATGTTGCAGCTTGCAATCAGCACAGAGACAGTTAGCGTTGGTGAGGAATGGGGTTAGCTGCAGTGTTTATCCAACCGAAACGGACCAGGTGCGTTGTTGGAAGTACCCTCCACGCAAGAGCTTGTAGAAACTCCTACTCTTTTCAAGTCTTTCGATGATTCAACCCTGGGGCTTCTTGCAACCCTTTCCGTTTGGTTTCCCGCCCAGTTTATTTGGATTCTTACGGAAACAAAAGATTGGCCAGCGAGTTCCATTCAAATTTTGCGTAAGATCGGTGGTATTCCCCTGTATCAACGGACCAGGCTAGTTGCTTTGAGGTGAAGAGTCTCAGTCACTACGAGTGTCAAAATTGAAGCGCAACACACATTGAGTAAGAGTTGAGTACTTCAATTCATCAAGACGTCCTCCCTCCCCTAACATGATGTTTCCTGCATGAAGTCACCCCGATAGCCGCATTTCTATCTCCATCGCTCCTGATACTGAGCGAGTCAAAGGCTTAATAAACGCCGGGGATCAAACGATAAGGGACGTTGGCTTTGATAGTCTTCCACGAATCACCATACTAAGTAAAGAAGGTGAGTAATGTGTTGAAGTCTTACAAAGACTAAGGCAGGGACTTACTCTCTCCGAAAGGTACTTATCGAGGACTGGGACACCTCGAGTGGCAAAATCGTAGAAGAAGAAGGTAAACACCGGAATGGCAAAGGCCCAGCCGCCACAGGTAAAGGCATATGCCGTACGCCAGATGGTGTAGCCGCCGTAGTTGATATGCCTTGCAAGAGAAAACAAGCCACCGGCGTATGGCTTCCCTTTGTTGGCGGGGTTCTTCTTGAAAATCATGCGTTGCGTTTCCGAGGCCGCCTCTGTCAGAATGCCAATCAGGTAAAATGCGAGACCGGTCGCGACTGCCGGAGACCCCAGTACCTCCGATAGAGTTGTGGCGCTGGACAGCGCAGATGTCGCGTTCCAGACAGACAGGCAGGTGTTGAGCGAGTTGAAAATCGTGTTGAAAAGCGCGATGATTACTGCCGATGATGGTGGCATGTCTTGTTCCGACATGCCGAGAGCGGTGTATATCTGCTTGAAGCTGCTACCAAAGGCCATGAACGTGACGATGCCGTAGTAAGGATGTATTTGCGAAGTCGCCGGGTTGAGGACAATGCCTGAGTTCAACGAGGTTCCGCCAATGAATTCAATCAAATTCTTCGCCCAGCCGCGCTGAAGAAGAGCATGTTGAAGCAGCACGTCTGCCGCACGCAGGCCAACAAACAGAGTTGTGCCAATGGCATTAAATGTCTTGACGCGAGACACGTTGTCGTGCAAGTCTTTCACCATGGCTCATTGGCGTTATGGGATCGATCTTAAGAGACGACTGGAAAATAAATTTGTGCGATCAATTCGTAATGAAATGGATGGAATGGAAAGTTGCTCTCACAGTAGGCGTGCTTTGACGTTATGTATCCGAGGGCGCCAGCTCTGTGAGTTGTTTTCCTGGCTACTCGGGCACGACGATGATAAATCTTTTTCTGTTGGATTCCTTCAGTGTAATGAGTTTGACCATCGCAGAGATTCGGACAAAGAGCGTGGCTTTTGATATGTAAGCCGCTCGCAACCGGCCCCCGATTGTGATGGTGTAACTCGGAGATCATCGGACACCGATTTGCCGGGTCTGTGCCCGGTCAACTCTTTCAGCCTTTGGCCAGGTCAACCATTTACAGACTTCATCTTTTCGCGGTTGCTTCTGAATACCCCCTCTCAACATGGATTCGGGAGAGTCTGGGCGGCAAAATCTTTATATCGTGGTCGATCCGTTTTTGTGTAGGGTGAGCACCGACAAAGAATAACACGATCTTTAGGACAATTAGGACAATACATCACAAGTTTATTTTCTCATTTACACTCTAAAGCGCTCGACTAGATGCCTTCTGAAAGTCCGTTAACCGAGTAATAGAGCCATATCGACAGGCCGATGAAAGGATATCGTTTTTCCAGGCCAGCCTCAAACCATACACCTAGATAATTCACCCTTCAGCTGGGGTTGTTTCAGCAGCCGGAGCTGGGGTTGACTGTTTTAGCGGCTTCTTCCCAACGATAGTGTATCTGTTTTTGTCAGTCAAATTACCATATGATGTATGTTCATCGGTGAGATTCTGGACATACATGGGCATAAAAGAGTGAATGCTGGGATCTCTCATGTTCTTACGAACATCAATGAGGAAAAACTGCACCTCCTCCTTCGTGTAGCCATGGGCGCGCGTCAGGGGTGCAATTGCCATGGCTTCTGCGGCATCGACAAAATTGTGGAAGTTCCATTCGCCAATCTTCTTGTAGTAGGGGTCCTTCGGCCAGGGGTTAGAGGGCCACTTGAAGCGCTGGAGGACCACGTCCTCGAACCCGGCCTCAGTCATCATCCGCTCCATCAAAGGCACGGGTACAAATTCCCGACCAAATTTCACACAAGCCTCTCGAATGAGGGAGGCGAACTGGGCCAGTGGCTTCTCTGGGGGCAAGGTGTCGTCATCTGCCGTGAGAACAAAGTCACCCTCTTGGATTTCGAAGTAACCACCCGGTTGGGTGAATCTGGTTCCAGAATCAGTCATGATGCATGCTAGCAGGAAGAACTCCATGATCCAGATGATGATTAAACAATGATTTCCCGTGTTCTTCAAACGCAGCATTTTGACTCACTCGTAGGCATTCTTGATCAACTTCTTCCAGTCGGCGATAGAACCATTCAGAAATCGAAGATGAATGTAGTCGAACTTCTGCGAATATAGCCACTCTTCTTCAACGTCGTCAATCTCGAATTTCAAGTTGGGCGGAACGCTTGAGATGGTAATTAGCTCTGATAATCTTTATGGCCATCTTTCGTGGAGCCTACTCTTGTGGCTGGATAGGAGAGAGGTCCACGCCAAGAACCTGTGATCAGCCCAGTATTAGATATCCAAGGATTTGGGATGCTTTTGATGAAACCGCCGCCGATTCGCTTACCTCGGCTTCAGGGTGTGCATCAGCGTACTCGATCGCCCACAGACCAGTGCCGGTCCCTAGGTCGAGGACGCGATTGACCTTGGCGCCCTCGTCGCATGAAGGTGCGAATCCTAGCCTGTTGTGGAACGTGAGAAAGCAGATCTCGTTCTGCATGTCTGAAAACGGGATGAGCAGGGCAATCGAGCATCATTTCGGTAATCCACATACCAAGTCTGTCGTTCTCTTCTTCGTCATTGGGCCAAGCATATTCTGATTTCTCCTGTTAGACAAGGCTTGACCTACCAGTAGATTGATGGAATGAGTAGATGCAATCTTACTTCCATCTTTGTACTTGTGGTACGTGCGGCCATTCTCGATTCTGTTCTGCAAGATCGAGCTTCTCAAGCTTGTCGAGTCAGAGATGAGAGACTGCATGGTGAAGAGGCCTCAGTCAGTTCACACCCCGCCGGAACTCGAAGAACGAAGCTTCACTAACCTGCACCTCAGCTTCGCTATCAGTGTTGTCGAACTATGCTTGATTAGTTTGCGTTTTCGTGGTGTCAAATCAGAGAGGCATCGCGCGAACCTGGTCGTCAGGGACGAGCGGAACATCTTGAGCTGCATTCGCCATGGCTCTTCTCGGTGAGGCGGGTGGGCCGAATGAAATTGAAACCGAAGATTTAGAAGCAGACTTGAAGTATGACTGAGGGAGAACGGAAACCAGAAGCGACTTGTGTGGCGGCAGGATCGGCAGACAATCGACCGTTGCCCCTCATCTTGGCCTGATATGAAGAACCAACAAGCGAGTATGCATGATGCAGGCGAGCGGCGTTGTTGCCTCTTTGTATCAAATATGGGGCCATGCGACAGGAGGGGAGAGAAGGAGAAGATCCTGGGATTCAGAATGCTGAATTTGCCAGTGATGAAGACCATGATGATGGTCGTGCTATGATTCCTCTCTCACAGGCTCTAAGAGCAGTCAGACTTCAAGAGGAAGTCGCCAAAGTCGCCGAATTCAGTGCAAGTCGACTCCACATATTTGAGACTTTAAAAGCGGCTCAATTTGACTCAGGTATTTAGAAGGACCAAATTGAACCAAGGAGCACATGCTTAGGCAGTCCTCGTTCAAAGGTTTACCAGAGTTTCGGCTATCAAGGTCGCATGCCAGATGAGGGTGATCGGCTCTGGGCCGAGCGAGATACTCAGAAAGAGAACCAGAATACATGACAAATTACAAAGCCAAGGAACAGAGCCCGATATTTGGGGGCCCTGAAGGTCGCATGCTTCACATGTGACGCATGATATTTGAGTCAAAAGTTTTAAATACAAGAGGATGTCATCAATGAGAGGCCAAAAAAGCAGGTGATTTCTGGAACCAAAACTTTGAGTTGAAGCTCGCATAGGCTGGGTTTTAATAGGAACAGACTCAGAGGCTAAGGCACTTGGGGTACAATTGAAATCACAACCTACTTACAACATGGACGAAAGAGAATATGAAATCACAAACAACGAGATCATGCCAACAATGGCGTTAAGTTGTAGTTATGATATGTGAAGCAATCTGAGTCTTGCGGGGTCGCGGACGTGAGGGTTACAGAACGTGAGGATCACAGCAGGGAGACGCCACCGGAGACACTTCCAACCTCGTTCATCACCCCCAGGCGATGATTTCCCTAATATCAAAACGTACAAACCATCAGAGACCTGGAGTCTTGCGCAGCGGTATGCCTAATGTCAGATCAAAAACAAGATTAGGTAGCAACCAAGGCTTGCAGACCTGTAGCATGAGCTAGCTGTATCTGCTTGAGACACTTGTTGTAGTACCTAGACTATCTGAGTAACGCATAAGTGTGCAGCTACGATCTGCCTTCAGGTCCCAAACGAGAAACATGAGGGGGTTGGTCTGCGTTTAAAGAAAACATTGCTTACATTGATCACAGCATATGCCCTATGAATCTGGTAGTGTGTTTGCTACTGAGCAAGCTGCGGGTCTGAGAGGCCTTTTTCGAAAATATCCCCGATCAAAGACAGGCGGCCAGGCTGAAATTAACGACATCAAGCAGAAACAGGCTTTGTAACACTAAACGCCAGTGTACCAAGGGTCTTCATTCACATTCCGCATCATCCGTTAAGCTCTAGCAGTTCATCAAAGTTCATCCACCAGGCGTATAACAAACACCCAGAGTATACAACCAACCAAGTTTTAACCTCATAACGAATAGAAAGACCTCTAACTCTTTTTACTAATTCGCAACAACAAAGATAGCCCTCACTCAATTCACACTTTGGTGTGGTTCGGTCATCTACAGCTAAAGCCAGATCTTCACCGCATGCCTGTCCTCATTTGGCATCCTCATTACAAGGGTATCACATTGAATCAACTACCAAAGAAGTTGCGTTACGAATACGAGAACTTTCAACTGTGGGCACCACAATGCTGATGACACCTTCTGCCTTTGTAAGGAGGCTTAGCGCGGTCTTCCTGAGTTCCTGGGCTGGCGGTATTGCTCTCGAGCAAAGCACTGTGCGCATCGTGACAGAGAAGATTCCCCTGTCTGCTAACTGAATTGAGTACCAGTCGCAGTCCGCAGAGCAAAAGACAAAGAAGTCGCAGGCTCCTGCTTCCGCACTTGCTTTATTGAAAACATGCCAACCTTTGACCAAGCAACGGAACTCTGGGATCTCGTAGGGTATATATTGAGCGCCTGAGACCATTACTCAAGCTGAGAAACCACAATGAGCCCGGCTTTTCTTGAAGCCGACAAGCCAGGACCTAATTCAGCCTCGATGATGCCTTCATGCCATTTGGCAGTTTCCAGTAAACAAGAAAGCCGCATCATGTGCCCAAGTTCTGTCCATCACAATCGTTTTGTGGGTAATCACATCGAATCAACCGCCAGAGAACCCAGTGCTGTCCTAAATCTTTTGACCAAGACCACACATCTACACAGCATCGACCTCAGCAGGCTAAGCGAGTAACTGTAAGCCTTTTTGATGCATCTGGTCTATGGAACCATCAAGAGGACGCATTGCCTGGTTCATCAAGTCTTTCACGAGCTTCGCTTTTATGGAAGAAATGCATCTGTGGTTCTTCGTTTCACAGCCTTCCTTCCTCGGGCCAGCCAGTTGCGACTCGCGACATATACTACCACGACAGTCAAATATTGAACAAGATTCAAACGTGATATATATGATATATAGAAAATAGCACTAGCAAACGCCTGCCCCCAATGCTGAAGCTTGACGGATATAAATAAAACACAACATTTTACAAAAATTTCTTTCCCCCCCTTTCGTGACACATCTACCTCGCACCAAAATCATCATCTTCTTTCATCTGTAAATCATTTACTCCTCATCCTCATCAGGGACCTATCGCATCATTGTTAGCAAATCATCAACTTAATCAGGGAACAAGTATCACTTACGCCCTCGTGGAAGTCCCGTCCCTCCTTCGTCGCGCGAATAACACCAGCCCTCACGCAGAAGTCGCCAAACCTCTCGCCCTGCTCCCTCTCGAGCGCGTACCTCTTCAGCAGCGGCTTCATGATGGCGAGGATCTCGTCCTCCTTGATGCTCTGGCGGTACAGCTTGTTCAGGCGCTGGCCGTGGTATCCGCCGCCTAGGTACATGTTGTACGCGCCGTACGCCTTGCCGACGAAGGCGACCTCGGCCAGCCACGGGCGCGCGCAGCCGTTGGGGCAGCCCGTCATGCGCATCACGATCGAGTCCTGGCGCAGCCCGTTCTCCTCGAGGCAGTCCTCGAGCTTGCTGATGAGCACCGGCAGGTAGCGCTCCGACTCGGCCATCGCGAGGCCGCACGTCGGGAACGCCACGCACGCCGACGACGACAGCCGCAGCGCCGAGAACTGCACGTTGTCCAGCTTGTACTGCTTCATCAGCGCCTTGAGCCCGTCCATGTCCTCGTCCGCCACGTTGCTGAGGATCAGGTGCTGGTTGCCCGTCAGGCGGAACTCGCCCTTGTGCACCTTGGCAATCTCGCGCAGGCCCGTCTTCATCTGGAACTCGGGGGTGTCCTCGATGCGGCCGTTCTCGATGAAGAAGGTGAAGTGGTTGAGGCCGAACTCGTCCTTCTGCCAGCCGAACGTGTCGACGTTGCTCTGGAAGTGGAAGGGGCGCTCGGGCTCGAACTTGTGGCCCCAGAGCTCCTCGACCTTGCCGCGGAAGACGTCGAGGCCCATGTCGTCGATGGTGTACTTGAGACGCGCGTGCTTGCGGTTCTTGCGGTCACCAAAGTCGCGCTGGACGAGCATGATCTTCTCGCAGGCGATGTGGACCTGGTCCGTCGAGACGAAGCCGAACATGCGGCCGATCTGGGGGTACGTCTTCTTGTTGTTGTGCGTGGCGCCCATGCCGCCGCCGGCGATGAGGTTGAAGCCCGCAAGCTTGCCGTCGGCGCCCTTGATGGCGATGAGGCCGATGTCGTGGGCGTAGACGTCGGTGTCGTTGTGGGGCGGGATGGCGATGGTGATCTTGAACTTGCGGGGCAGGTACGTGGGGCCGTAGAGGGGCTCGAAGTCCTGGACGGCGTCACCGGCGACCTGGGTCTTCTTGTCGTTCTCGTCGGCGAGCCAGATCTCGTGGTAGGCCGAGGTGGAGGGCAGGAGGTGGTCCGAGATGATCTTGGAGTAGGCCCAGACCTCGCGGTGGTAGGCGGACTGGTTCGGCAGGGAGGAGCACATGACGTTGCGGTTGACGTCGCCGCAGGCGGCGATGGTGGTCATGAGCGCGCGGTTGATGGCCTGCATGGCGGGACGGAGCTTGCCCTTGACGACGCCGTGGAACTGGAAGGTCTGGCGGGTGGTGAGCTTCATGGTCTCGTTGCCGAGCTCGTTGGCGATGTCGTCCATCTGGATCCACTGCAGCGGCGTGGAGATACCACCGGGCAGACGGCAACGGATCATGAAGGAGTACGCGGGCTCGAGACCCATGGCCTTGCGCTCGTCACGCACGTCACGGTCGTCCTGCATGTAGGTACCGTGGAACTTGGTCAGCTGCTGGTCGGAGGCGGAGATGGCGCCGGTGGAGGTATCGTTGAGACCCTCGACAATGGTGCCGCGGAGGTAGTTGGACTGGATCTTCATGTCCTCGTTGGTCAGGGGCGCGGGCTCCTCGGGGAGGCCGTCGACGTTGTCGACGCCGAGCGCGGCCCAGATCTTGGGCTCCCACTCGTTGTAGCCGGTCTGGTAGCCGTCGGGGTCCTGGTCGTCACCGAGACCGGTGTCGGCGAGGCGCTTGCCGCCCAGGTTGGAGAGGACGCGGTCCAAGTCCTTGGCGGGCTTGTTGTAGTAGATCTTGTCCTCCTTGCGGGGCCAGTAGTGACGGTCACCGAGACCGAAGACAGAGTAGTTGACGTTGGAGAGGTCAAGCTCGGTGTTGTCCTTCAGAGCATCCCAGAGGGGGCGACCGTTCTGGGGGAACTCACCCTGACCTGCGGTGGAGGAGACGAAGATGATGTTCTCCTCAGAGGGGAGGTCCTCGATGGGGTAGTCCTCCATAACCATGACGGTGGTCTTCAGGCCACGGGCCTTGCCGCGGTTGCCGAGGCGCTTGGCGACGGTGCCAGCGTTGCCGTTGTCAGAGGCATACAGGACGGTCAGAGGAGCGCCGAAGAGACCCTCGAGCAGCTGGTTGTAGGCATCCTTGGCCTTGCGCTTCTGCTGGGCCCTGACCTCGGTGCCGAAGTCCTGGGACAGGTTGGCCGCGAAGACGGGGTCCTTCTTCATGATCTGGGTCAGCTGGTTGTCGCGGTCGAGGAAGGCCTTGAGCTCGCTCTTGATGCGCTCAGAGTCGAGAGAGAAGAGGGGCTCGCCCTTGGCCTCGTTGGCGGGGTTCCAGCGGTACAGGGGCCAGTAGCCGACGTCGATGGCCTTCTTGGTCTCCTGGAGCACAGTCAGGGGCGAGTCAGCCTCTCCGTTGTACGGGAGGTAGGCCAAAATGACGGAGGGACCGTCGTACTGGTCAGCCTCGAGCATGGCCTGCAGGACCTGGGTATAGGAACCGTAGACGGCGGTGGAGGCGACGTAGGCGTTGCCAAAGTTCATGGCGTACAGACCAATGTCCTTCTTGCGGCGGTTGGCGTCAGCAGCAGCACGCTCCGAGTAGGGAGTGGAATCGATGATGAGCATGTTGACATTCTCGCCCGAGGCCAGGACGTGGTGCACACCAGAGTTGCCAAGATCGTAAGCCCAGGCGTCAGAGCCCACGAGCCACAGAGACTCCTTGCGGAAGAGGCGCTTGCTGGAAAGCAGGTTGCGCGCAATGGAGGAGCCGTCGGTCTCGAGGCGGGGGATCAGGTCGTCGGCGATCTCGCTGGCCTTCTTGGCATCGTCGGCGTTGGCAGCCCAGCGGGCGAGCCAGCTCTTGGGGGACTCGGTCACGAACTGGTTGCTGCTGGCGGCCTCCTTGACCTCGTTGACAAAGCGGCCGCGGCGCTCCTTGCGGGCCAGCAGGGAACCGAAGCCGAACTCGGGGCTGGCCTGGATGGAGGCGTTGATGCCGGCATTGCTGGACTTGAGCGCGTTGGCGACGTAGGCGCGCTGGCCGAACAGCTGGTCGAGGATCTTGGTGTAGGAGGTCTCGACCTTGGGCTTCTCGAGGCCGTATTCCAGAGCCTCCTGGGGCACCTCCTTGCGGCCGACCTCGAGGTTCTGGACGGGGGTCTCGAGGTTCAGGTTCTGCAGGACGCCGCGCAGGGCCTGGATGACGGTCTTGGGGTCGATGTAGCCCAGCTGGTAGCCGACGACGGTCTGAACGCCGCCGAAGCCGCTCTTCACGCTCGTGAGAACGTCAATGAGGACGGGGCCCCATTTCGTGGTCTTGCGGTGGATCTGCTCGAGAACAGCGATGCGCTTGACGGACTTGGGCAGGGTGTCGACGAGGGCGGAGCTCAGCCACGGACGGTACAGTCTCGGGGTGATGATGCCGACCTTGGAGAAGTCGCCGCCGCGGCGGGCCTGGTCGATGACATCGCCAAAGAAGTAGGCGCCGGAGCCGAAGACGAACAGGCAGTTCTCGGCGTTGGAAGGGCCGGCGTAGAAGAAGGCCTTGTACTCGCGGCCGGTGGCGCGGTGGATCTGGGCCCAGATGCCGTTGGCGTACTTGAGGATGTCCTCGGAGGAGACGACGGGCAGGGCCGACTCGATGGTGGTGGCGTTGGAGGAGACGACGGACGGGGGGCTTTCGGTGACGCTGTGCTCGGCGGAAGACTGGACCGAGGCGCGGGACGAGTCCGCCAGCTTGGAGTGCACGGACGAAGCGAGTTCGGAAGAGCTCAGACCACCCAGGGTGGAGGAGCCGGTCGGCGGCACGTCGGGACGGTCTGACGCGACCGGCAGTCGGCCGTCATCGGCGTAGATGCCGACAGCCGCTTCCGTGCCGTTGGTCTGCTGGAACCGCCTGGCAGCATCAACGTCGAGAATCTCTCGCACGAAGTCGGGGTCTTCGGCCTCAATGGCGGCGTCCTCGTCGCTCGAGGCGGAGGCGAAGAAGTGAATCACGCCCTTGCCGGAGCGCAGCGCCAGGGCGTGGGCCGTCAGGGCCATGTCCTGGGCCTCCTGCAGAGACTCTGACTGCAGGAACGTCCATCCCGAGTTGCGGATGGCTGTGATGCTGGAGAAGTCGGGGAAGCCGGCGGGCTGGAGGGCGACGTGGAGGACGACGGGGTAGTTGGCCAGCTTGTAGAGGTGTGCGATGGCCGGGAGGAGGACGGTGGAAGATGTCGTGACGGCGACGAGCTTGCCGGCGCGGGTGGGAGTGAAGACGGAGAGGAGGGGGTCGGCGTTATGCCTGACGTGCTGGACCTGTCGACGAGAGAAGCAATTGTCAGTTTCCAAAGACTCAATGGCGACGAGGGCGGGGGATTCTTCTGGTGTTGCTCACCTCTGGCACGGCGTTCTTTGCGACGAGGCTCTTGTCGCCGCGAGCGACGTAGCGCTTCAGGTGGGAAGAGAACTCGGAGTCCTTAGCCAGTGAAGGCTGGACGGAGACAACGACATCACTGGAAAGGTAGGCGATTCTCGCGACTGGTTGCGCATCGTGTCAGCTTCTGCCTCTCACCATCGTCGACTTCCATCTTCATCGCCGCCCGTCCTGCTCTTCCTGGGCCGCCCACTGCTAGCGGGCTGCTGGGTGCAGGATTGCGACAAATAGCACGGCTGTGATTGGTCGCAATCCGGTCCCGCTGTAGACTCGCTGGAATTACAGTGGGCAGAGCGCTGAAGGAGGACGGGCTTGCAGCCAGTAAAACCGGCCGGGTGTAGGAACAGGACCAAAACTTACCGGCCTCTCCAGGCGTCTGAATTTGGCCTCTTGTCGGTGCCATTGCGTCGGTTTGTCTGGGTATATGGGTATGGGGAGATATTTCGGAGGAGTTCGAGGGAAGAAGGCTGCGTTCTGGCCCCTATGCGTTTCCCTCTGCTTCGTTCCTTGGATTCCTCTTCGCCGGTGTTGCTGTGTGTAAGAGACAGGCGAACTCCAAGAAAGAACAGCAGCTGCAGCAACAACAACCACAACAACAACCAACAAGATAGGAGGGTCTTTAGGAAAAAAGTGACGATATGTAAGGGAAAAAAGAGCAAGGGAGGAACAGCGAACCAGCTCCGAAACCGTGCTGCTTTTGGTTTTAATTCAATGGGAAAGAGAGAGCTGTTGCTGGCTGCCGGCTGTCTCTGCGGCGCGCAGTTCCCACCGACAAAATTTGCCCCGCAGAAAACAATGAATTTTGTCGACATCAGGGTCGATTGCGTGATCGGCTAGCGCAGCGTCTCCCCCAGTCCATTCGCTGGTTGTCCTGCCGCACTGTCGAAACCTGGCGCCGCGGATTGCTTGGGTTGCTTGGGTGCGCTTTTCCCATTTTTGGGGAGTGCAATGGGCTGGCCATGGGGGCGCCGGCCGGGTGGGCGGGTGGCCATGCATTGGGAAAACGGGGGAGGGCATGACACTGACACCCTCAGTCAGTATCAAACAAGTACCGTGTGCGGCATTGCTTGCCTATTTGGTACCTTGGGGGAGAAGGGGAACGTATTACAAAGGCAACTTTCTTCAGCTGCCAGCTGGGGAGATGTGCCTTCTGTTCCATCACACGCTGTCCCTCATGCTGGACTTCGGGATGAACATGATGACCAATTCTACATCTCCAAGACTGCTATTCGTACATCCAGACGTGACCATGGACCGCTAGCTTTTACCCCAACCTTCTCATCTACAAGGTCGCAGTGGCCGGGGAACTCACTAATACTTTGACGTAAGATGAGCAACCTCCCGTGCTTCTCCAAAAAACGAGGGACTTGGATTGCAGACAGGCCTAAAAAGAAAAAAAAAAAAAAAAAAAAAAAAATAATTAAAAAAAAAAAAAAAAAAAAAAAAAAAAAAAAAAAAAAAAAAAAGAGCCGCGGGGTGATGCCGAAATTTGGTATCGAGTTTGGCCTGGCCTAGTCAGTCCAGCAGTGAGTGAGCACCCTCCCTACCTGCGCTGAATTATAGTAACATTGGGATCCAACCGCTCCTCAACCTGGAGACGGAACAAAAACGCAGAGCCCTTGGTCTGTGTGCAACTGTGCCCAGAGCAGAGCGCGTGCTCCATCCGTACCTAGGTATATTATCTTATTTTCTGTGTGCTCTGGAACTTGGCACTGCGGAGTACTCGAAAAGACCTCACCTCTCACCTCAAGCGATCCGTCGCGGCACGTCAACACCGTGACTCGTCCAGCTCGCAGAAGGCCAACCCCAGCCTCGGAGAGACGACCGGGGTCTGTTTCTTGGCTTTTTTGGTGCTGTCCAATCAAACGACGATAGACAGGCTCCCCCTTGGATGATCCGCCTAATGGATTGAGGCTTAGAGGCTTAGCGGCTCGAGTGCATGGGCTCATCGCGGGCACCGGCGGGCCTGCGGTGGATCTTCCGGGCTGTCAGCATCGCAATTGGACGGACGCGGCAAAAGCGGCCAATCACAGAACAAAAGAAATCTTCTGCTCCTACCCTGCATTGGCCCTTGGACCTTGGCCCTTCACTGTTGGAGAGAGGGACGGGTGGGGAAATGGGGGAGGGAAGGAGGGGGAGAAAGAGAGACAGGAAAAGAGATGGAGAGGGCGGTGGTGATGGCTCCCACGGATACTATCCTTGTGGTGCATGTAAGGTAGATCAGGTATATTTTCGTGCTGTGCCGAAGCTACTTGACTTTAGGGCACTTCACAACTTTCATGGTGCCCGTCAGCCAGTCGAGGGACTGTGGTAAGTAACTATCGCCAATCTGGGCAGCCAGGGAACGGTGCACATATAAGGTAGCTACAGTATCGGCACCTACACTGCAGCTTGGCAGACAAGGCATCAAACAGAGTTTGCGCCAATGGCCTACTATGCAGTAAATGTCAGGTTATGATTATGGGCAAGTCCGTCGTGATTGGCACTCACCTACCTTACCTTAGGTATGTCAACGCCAGGCTTGGCCTAGAGGCAGTACCTACGAGTACCTCGGCAAATCCCTGTCTTCAGCCTCCACTTCCATCCCGTTTTCCATCCAGTGCTTTGGGTGCGGCTATTTGACACCGACGCCAGCTCCAGCTCCAGCTCCAGCTCTAGCAGCACCACCGTTAATTACTTCTTCACTTCAGGTACGAAGTATCCCATATTCCGCGCAGGCGACTTCCCCTCACTGCGCCCTCGCTCCCAATTCTCGTTCTATTGTATTCCATTCCACATGGCAGGATGCCGCGCACTGCGACAGCATGGCAGCTACTTACCAAGTAACCAAGCCCCACGGTTCCATCCCATCTTGCCTTCCCCGCTCCAAGACGAGCATGAATATGGGCATGAGCATATTTCAATCAGGGACCCAAGGATCCAGCCAATTGCGCAGGCGTAGGGGTGTGCGACGCTTGCTCCTTCTTGGGCACCCTACCATTGCGCCAGCCACCTATCTAGCACCCTCTCAAGGTAGTGCCGCTTGCTCCTGGCTGAAAGTTGTGATTGGTACCATTGCACAAGGAGCCAGATGACGGACAGAACGACCTGCCATGTATCCGTTCAATAAGCCGGGCTTTCCTTTTCCACTGGATTTAGAGGGGTGGAGGACAAAAGCAGCGAGGCAGGGCGGGCGGCTGGTGAGGCAAGGCAAGGTACCTTAACGTAAGGCAGAGGAAGGATTGCGAGGCATGGAAGGTCCACGGGTATCTGCAGGTAGCTTTGCCCCCAATGCCTGCTGCGACTCTCTTCACCGATACATTGCGGCACATGGCTTTAGCCTCATCTGACAGCGCAGCTTCGCAAGGCACCTTCTGCTTCGTGCGGCCCCAGTTTCTTAGCAGCAGACCCTTCCTTTCCCCATCTCATGTTTGTATCCGTACCTCCCAACTCCACACGTCGTCCATGTCCCTTCTACGCATAGGTACTCCCACTCTCGCTCCCACGTCCACGCCGCCTGGTTTCCCCCAATCCCCATGTCTGATTTTCCCGCACCCCTGCTCACTTGAGAACACGGCATCTCGTGTGTCTTCGTCTGGTGGACTCCACGTTCCCTTCTTCCCCATCACTGGGGTCACGCGGTCCCTCGAATCTATCTGTGGCACTGGGCGTATCTCCCATACACTCCCAAGAGATTATGCGCTAAAGCAAACCAGTGCTGCCTCTCAAAGACACACCCATCGGACCATCGTCAGACAAAACAAGAAAAGACACACACACACCTGCGAATAATCGACCCGGCTCTACGCTTCCTCCTTTTTAACACTCGTCTGGCTGGTCTGCCGTAGCGCTGCCCCGAAACTCGCGCCCAGAGAACGACAGACAACCACCGCAGTTACACCTCGGACCGCGACTTCGACATTGACATCGACCTCGAGATCCGGCGATTCGACTCACCCACCTGGCCTGACCAGCCTGACCTGAGGTCCTAAGGTCAAAGGCCAAAGGCGCCTACCTACCTACCTGACTGGGCTGCCCACCTGCCAACCTTCTCGCACCATCGTTCTAAGGACCGGCCTTGTCTACTTGCGGAAGCATCGCCGTCCTTTTTCGCTGTTCTACCGTCAACGCTTCTCACTAAACAATACTGCTATCTACCGGGCCTTACAGACGTCTTCTCAATTTGACCACCACGCTGCCCGCTTTCTTCCACCTCACTTTCGTCACCTCCGACCACCCTCGTCCGCCACACTCCATCTGCATGGTTACCGTCCACACATTCCTGGGCGCCCTCTTTTATCCGCCAAAAAAACGACGCTCTTGCCCATCTACCCCGACTGAACCCCGGCGCGCTCACTCCTGATCACTATCTCCCCCACACCCCCTGCTACCAGGCCACACCGACCTCCGTTTTTGACATCCAACCGCTGCCGCATCCTCTAACTCCCGGCACACCTCCATACTCACTCACCTTCCCTCATACACTGCTTTTCTAGCCCACAAGAAGAAGCTGGACGGCATCTACGGCTGCAAACTTCCCGTAGCCTACGACGGCGGCGACAGCTGTCTTCGTGGCCGAATCCGCGACGCATACCCATACGACTTCAAGCCCCCAACGACGGTCAGGCCAGCATCGTCATTCGCAGCCTCGATAACAGCGTCCTTCGTTGCTCCCTTCGAATTCCAGCAACCGCCGCCTTGGAAACAGATCAACTAGACCAACCTGTCAACGAGAACGACGACGACGACGACGACGGCAACAAGGCGTTAAGCCTTGTGTGCAAAATCTCTTCCATCGGCGCAACAGACCGTGCGTATTTGGCTTCATCATTGTCGCTCCCACTGGTGCTGCGCTGCTACTTCTGCGCTGCCGCCGCCGCTCGCATTCGACCCGTTTCTCCCTCATGGCGGCTTAACACCGTCTGCGCCGCGAGCCACATCCCTTTTCAGTCGCGACAACTATGACTGCGTCGGCTACTCAAAATTCCTTCCGCCAACCATCTGCGACCGATTGTTACGACCCCGATGACGTTCTCCCCCGCGATAGTCCCCAGATGCAGCCTCATCGTCCCAAACTGTTGCCCTCTCCCAGCCCTCCGCCCACTTTCAGCTCCGATCGAAAACCACCTCACGGTCGCCGCAAGGTCGAACCCATTCAGGGCGATGCCGTGCTAGTTGCTCATCTTGGAAACGGCAGACAGCCAGAAATAGCTCACGCTGCTGCCCTGGAGCCACTGGCATCTGATAACGGCTCCGAAGACGATTCGTCTTCACCTGAGTCCCCTGGACGCGACATGAACCGCCCACCACCCCCTGATTCTTTTGATCTGAAATCCCTGGCTGCCGGTGCTCTAGCGGCCTTTACGACGCCGACTCCCGCGACTGCTGCTGTCGCTGCTGCTGTGACAGCGAAGCACGAGCCTTTGCATTCGACAGATGGGACTGGAGGTCAACATGAGACGACGCTCGTGGGGATAAGCAGCCGAGAACTGCCCATTCGTGACGAGCGCCCGGGTCTCGCTGCTCCCGCAATTGTGTACTCAATTGGGGACAAACTTCCCTCTCAACACGCGGGGCCTTCACTGCACAAGCCCGACATCACGTCGCCGGTTAGCCCCTCTCAGTCTGCCCCTGGAGGGTTACCTCCTCTATTGGACTCGCCCAAGTCGGATGGCGGTGGCCATGGCCCACTGCCATCCATACGAGCACAACTCGGTGACTTCAAACGTTTAACAGAATCAGCCATGAGTCCAGACAAAGACATCGGCCCGGCTCGCCATGCACCCTCCTTTCCACGATCGCCTCCTGCAAGTCTCCCCCGGCTGCCGTCCTTAGCCGGTCTGCCAGGTGGACATGCCTCTCCCCCGATTTCACCAAATGAAGGTTTCCGAAGGGAACTTCCATCACCTGCACATTCGATTCCTGTTGTAAGCCCGTACTACTATTCCTCGTCAAGTGGTGGTGGGCCGCATAGGCCAAGCGCCGATTACAGTAGCGGCACAGCCGAAACCCCTAGTACCGACCAAACCGCATCAACACCAGCCAATTCAGTAGCAGATCGTATGAGCATCGACGGTCTCACGAATCCTCCGGCGGGATACGTATGTACGTTCACTGGATGTAACGCTGCGCCGTTCCAGACTCAGTACCTTCTGAACTCACATGCCAACGTCCACTCCTCCGCCCGACCGCACTACTGTTCCGTCAAGGGTTGTCCTCGCAGTGAGGGCGGGAAAGGCTTCAAGCGAAAGAATGAGATGATTCGACATGGGCTTGTACACGACTCTCCAGGATATGTATGTCCATTCTGTCCGGATCGAGAGCATAAATACCCGAGACCAGACAATTTGCAAAGGTATGATAACCCTGTAACGCAGCGCTTCGGTCTTCTCCCTTCGTCTTACAGGTTCATTTGTCTAACCATGTTCTAAAGACATGTCAGAGTCCATCACGTGGACAAAGACAAGGATGACCCACTGTTACGGGAGGTCCTTTCCCAGCGGCCAGATGGGCCCAACCGCGGCAGACGGCGCAGAGGAGGGCCTGCTTAACATACTAGGACAGAGCCTGATTCATACTTCACGTAAATACTTTTTCTTTCCTTCCTCCCACTAGGTTTCTGATGCTCCAATTTCGACATATCGAGCCAGACGAGATCAGGCTTTGGGCCCATGACCGGGTTGATTGTAAATAGGGGCTTTCGTTGTAGCCCACGGAGCTGCGGGCTACGATGCAGAATTTGCGATTGGGGTTTTTTGTTTTTGGCCAGGTTTATCGCGTTTCGTTGTTCATTTGCGAAGAGGGAGGCATTCTTGGTACGGATCATGAGGCCCATTAAGTTGGCACGGCACGAGTTCACGACGGGAATTGTTCTGTCTTGATCCAAAGGGTTTCTGGCGTTGCGGTGGACTATATACCACATTGACGAGTCGTTCGCGTCGCGTCACGTTCTGCCTTGTTTCTTGGTTTTAGTTTTGTCATTCTAGTTTTCTACCTCACGCCGGGCCCCAGACTCTCTTGCGAAAGCATCCTTGGGGATCGTCACAAAAGTAACCGTTACAAGCACCATGACATCCTCCAAGTTCCGATTTCAGACTACCACATATTGTAGCATCCATCTCTCTTCTTCCCTCCGGGATGGGCGCATGTCGGAACGTGGCCGAACACACACACACAACACACATGGCATCATGTACAAGGTTCATGGCTAGTACATATAGCTCTCTCACAAACCGTGATGCTTGTTTCTCCTGGTGGATAGAAGAAATTCTCAATTTAGGCCGTCCACGACTTGCCAGTCACCGACTTGGACTACATTCTCACTAAGGAACTCAACCTCAATGTTGTGGAAACCCTGGCGACTCCCAAGCTGTTCGATCACAATCCACAGTTGATCATGCAGGAGCCGGTCTGGCTCAATGTCAAACTCGGGTGTCCGTACCGCCATGGTGAGCTCCCGAAACTCGCCGCCTCCGGACACCGTGAGGACCGATTCTTGAGGACCACGCCCGTATACGAGAGATACGCGAACAGCAGTCGTTGGTATGTGCTGACCGTGGCGTCCCGTCAATATAGGACAGCGTACGACAACCTGCGCTCTGGTAAGTCTTGATACTGTCACCAGCGCTCTCCTTTGCTCCTCCCCTTCACCGAAGACGAAGGTCGGCGTTCGAATGCGCAGTAGGCCCGCTCCATCATTCAGGATGGGTTGAACCTGACATTCAGCGTGTGATCCCACACGCATCCCAAAGTCAGCGAGCTGGCCTGGTTCCCAGGTCGAGCAGACGATTGTATAGGTGCCCGGGTCTACTATTGGGACCTGTACGAGGGCGTTCCCTCTTCGGTAGTCACCCGAGCTAGCAACGACGTCCTTGACGCCGATGGAAGTGACCCTCTTCCCGTGTGCCCAGACTAGGTCGACATGGATAGCCACCTCCCGATCTGCCGAGGAGAGGAGAATTGACAGTGGCGTTGCTCGAGGAATGAATATGCTGAACTGGGGATTTTGCGAGTACGTTATTGAAGACGCATTGCCCCCCGCAGTCCTCCTAGTCCATGCGCTCGACAGTTCCCTGTAGTAGCTCATTTCCTCTTCGGCAGGCTTCACCTCCAACGAGGCTCTGGAGAATAATGTAAAAGTGCAGGTGTAATTTTCCAGTGGCAGGTCTTGGTGGGCCATGACAATGGTGTACGGCTTACCAGCGCGGAGCTGGAATTTGGCCAGCGTCTGCGGCGAGTCAACGTAAGGCCCCTGATACGCATAGCCCTCTCTGACTTGGACCTTATTGCCCTGATTCTCGAATATGAAGATGCTGGTGAAACCCAACTGCCTAGATACGGCAGCTAGTGAAGCAGATCGCTTTCGGGCAATTTCCAACTCCTCATCTGCGAAGTGTCTACTCAGTAGAATCCACACTGTCTCATTAGTTCGAGATCTCACAGAGTACTGCGGATTGTAGGCTAATGAGGATGTCATGTTCTGTGACGGAACGCGCCATGTGAAATGATGGTCCTGTCGATGCGTGAACATGTCCGGATTCCAGTTCAGGTACATGGACTCGAAGTTCTGGGCGACGTCGTCGACGGATATCCAAAAAGAGCCCACAGGGCGGGAGTGTTCCGGCGATTGAGTTTCAACGGATATATGTGCCTTGGACAATGACAGGCTCGCCGTTGCCTCAGCCAGCCCAGAAGAACCCACTCCTTTCCATACGAGCCCGTCACACCAAGGGTTCTTGACCAGAAGACGACGGGCTGATGGTGAATTGTCAATGTCGAGCACGGCGTAATCATGCTCGCCTACGAGACCGAGAGCATCCTCCTCAGAAGGAGTCAAGCGGCCGGTACCAAGCGTGATAATAAGGTTGCTGGCATGGTACTCTTCCTTGATTTCTTCCCACTTGCCTTCGAGGTCAACGTCCTCACTAGGTCGCCTCGTCAGCTATCCTCACCAGCTGCAACTGACCGTACCACGGTCTTGATAGAGTTCTTACGCACCTCTGCAGAAAAAGCTGCTCAGGGATCCAACCTGTGAGAACCCACAAGTCCGTGCCAGAGTTACTACCGGGAAAGTCATAACCTCCGCGTACTTTGAGGTAGGCCTTTTCCATCAGAGCTGGCCATAAAAGATTCGGGTTCAGACGGTCCACGACGAATAGGGTACGATTATTCCGCGAGACCGGAAGCCGGTCGTCAACCACGACTTGGCGGAAACAGCCGTTGAAGTGCATCCGAAAAATGTACTTTCCGTTGCTCGAGATTCTCGGTCTACCCATGTCATGATCGAATGGAAACATGATGGAACCGAGTATCTATATGGCCAGTCACGATTAGCAAGTTAATTTGCGCTGATATGAGATGGTACCCACAGAGTGTTTCTTGCCGAGGAGAATTCGCATGGCAGCACACAAGCTAGCTACCACAGAGCAATCGGTCGTAATATCCTGCACTAGGTCGCATTCACCTTTGGTGCCCATGAAATTATCATCTACGGAGCCTGACATTGCTTTTTCGACCGGTCGTTTCCAACCATCAAGAATAGCCTCTTGACGTGCTGACATGGTAAAGTCGGCAGGGTCTCTGGGTTCTGGGTGTGAGTGACGCAGCCGGCTATCAAACGACGCAAGTCGGTCATGGACGTGACTAGACTGGCTTCAAGGTCTATGGCACTCACGTGAAGATTTGAATACCCTGAGATGGGCTGAACACATCGTCGGCAGGGTCGGTCTGCCAAGGAGGGAAAATGTTGCCATGCAGACGAGATGATCGAAGGAGGATTGTACGCTCCCCAGTGGGAATCTGACGCACCTGGCAGCGAGAACTACCAGCCAAGGAAGAGCCGGTCCCGCTCAGGCTGTCAGAAGCTGTAGCGACCGGGCTGTATTTTAGTTTCTCAGCATGGGCGATGAGCCTCTCACAGCTTTTCCTGAAGCGGCCGCGGTCAGCCTGCGAAGTTGTCTCCTTTGCAGCCTTCATGTACAAATCGGCAGCAGCAATAGCGTGGTTCAGCGCTTCGCGGCCTGTCGATCTGGCCATAAGGGCCTCTTCTCTCTAAACCGCGGGCCGTATTTGGTCAGCAGATCGTGTTTTCGAGACAACGATGTCGGTGTGGGACAACTTCAATATGTTTCACTCACAAGAGCTCTTGCTTCCATAGTCCCAACTGAGCAGGCAGCATGGCCAAGCTCGCCGATGTGCGGGAGGAAGCAGGTTCAATGAGGCAGGTCGTAAGGCTTGCAAGATCCTGGAGCGAAGAGGCAAGCAATTAAGCATCAAACAGCCAGCAGCGAGGTTATTGCAGACACATGACATGAGACTGTGGTTCCAGCTCGAACATAAGGTTAAGCTGCTCTTGCTCTGCGCTTAGCTGTCGATCTGATCCTGATTCGAGGGGAGAGAGATCAGGGCACGACCGACACCTTACGGATGGCAAGGACCTGCGCGGGGGAGGGGTTTCCTGAGGACGTAGGCGCGTGGTTGGTAACAGGAATCTACGTATGTGAGGGAAGGCCCCGTTATTGGGTTGGTGGGATGAGACGGACTTAGCGGAACGGGCGCCGGATGGAGGCTGTGCAAAGCAAAACCAACAGCCCGACCCGACACAGGGCAGCAGCAAGTACAGCAGTGATGATGAAGGCCGTAGTGGGTTGAGCAGAGTGATTCAATCATGTTACCTTGGCTGCTAATTTCGAAGCATGCATAGATGAGTGAGAGAATTGAAATAATTCGACGCGGCGCACCGCCTTCCCGGAATCGCTTGCTGGCTGGTCACTGTGCACATCTTTTTTTTTCCGACAGACACCTTTGCGTAAGGCGTATCTCTGCCGTGCGTGCGTAGCTCTACTGCAGCCACTGACTTACTTACCTTGTCTTAGGTAGAAAGAAGTCAGACTCGTCGAGACAGACCTCTAAGTGCTGAACGAGTGGGATTTACCGGCGACTGGGGCTGCATCTCATTCATCTGTGGTCTCGTCCCATGAGCCAGCCGTCTCTCTTGTCTCACCGACGGTCCATGTCCTCCATGCCACGAGGCTCCTTAAGGTACATAACCTAGGAACCTAGGTAGGCGTAGATTCCGAATCAGTCCACATTGCATCCATGCTTAAGTAATTTACCGAAGCCTTCCCCCCCAAGTGACCTCACCGATTAGCCGAACACAGCTTGGCTGGTCCGCCGGCTCCAGTCTCAAAGGGCCGAGGTCGTCGGCGCAAGTCGACACACCTCCCCGGCCCAGCAGCTCGTCATAGCCACCCATGTATCTCTATCTACCTACTCCCGTGGTCATGGGGAGCCGTTGCGCACGCTTGTCGCCCTTAAAGTTTGGCCTGGACCCTTCGTCTCGACCAGCGGCCCTCAGCTTGACCGCAGGCCCTCAGTGAGCTTTAGTTGCGATTTGTCGTCGTCGTCGTCGTTGTTGTCAATTCACCCTTTACTAACTTCGCGGGAAATATCTGTATTTCTTCATCGCCCGCTGTTCTAGCCTCGTCCGCCTGCTCTGCCTCGGATCCCGACCGGGGCGAATCGCCGACGCCGACGCCGACGACCTCAGGCCCTTGCCGCGGCCCTACTGTTCGTCCCCCTGAGGTGCCTGTCGCGACAAACTCGGCCGCCTGCCTGCCAGCGTACCGTCCTTCCGCTTTTGAAGGTAAAAGACAGTCATGAGTGCTCAATCCAAGCCGGCGAATCTATCACCATGGGGCAAAGCTGTCGCTGGCGCCACCGGTGCCGTATTAGCCAATACGTTGGTGTATCCTCTTGACATGTGAGCAAGCCTCCTCTCCCACCTTGTTGCATCTCTTTTCACGATACCTTCGTGCAATCCAACACGGCCGTCGCCATGCCTGACCCAAATTGCTTTCGGTTCGATCGTTCAATTGCCTGTCATGTCCTATCCTAGCTGACCGTGTTTTCCCCAATCAGCGTCAAGACGCGCCTGCAGGTTCAAGTCAAGTCGCAATCAACCACAACTAAGTCCGAGTCGAACGAGCCCACTGAGCCGCATTACTCTTCTACTTGGGACGCTCTCAGCAAGATCGTTACGGATGACGGTGTTAAGGGCCTTTACTCGGGCATGGCTGGCTCCCTTCTCGGTGTCGCTTCGACAAACTTTGCCTACTTTTACTGGTATTCTGTTGTCCGCACACTCTACCTGCGCTCTGCCAAGACATCTGCACCACCTTCAACATTGGTTGAGCTGAGTCTCGGCGCCGTTGCTGGCGCCGTCGCCCAGCTTTGCACAATACCTGTTGCTGTTATTACCACTCGCCAGCAGACCCAGCGCAAGACCGAACGCAAGGGCTTTGTCGATACGGCTCGGGAAGTCGTAGAGGGAGAAGATGGCGTATTTGGACTGTGGAGGGGGTTGAAGGCGAGTTTGGTACTGGTCGTCAACCCTGCTATTACGTACGGTGCCTACGAGAGACTCAAGGAATCCTTCTTCCCGGGCAAAACCAACTTGAAACCATGGGAAGCCTTCCGTATGTTGCCCATTCAATTGACTACAGCTGCACCTCGTGTGCATCTCCCCTGCCAGACCCAAGCTGACTCGGTATCTTTAGTTTTGGGAGCCGCGTCGAAAGCGCTGGCCACCATCACCACGCAACCTTTGATTGTTGCCAAAGTTGGTCTGCAGTCAAGGCCCCCTCCCGAGAGAAACGGCAAGCCTTTCGGTAGTTTTGTGGAGGTGATGAAATTCATTGTCGAGCGCGAAGGTGTCCTGGGTCTTTTCAAGGGCATTGGCCCTCAAATCCTCAAGGGCTTCCTCGTGCAAGGCATCCTCATGATGACCAAGGAGCGGTATGTAAGCATCCAATACAGCCTAGACCAAGCTAATATAAGACAGCATGGAACTTTTATTTGTTCTTTTCTTCCGTTATCTCAAGAACCTGCGAGCCAAGCAGCTGCAGAAGATTGCGCAGACTGCTGCAGCGGCTGGTAATGTTTCATCGATAAAGCCACTCATTGCAAAGTGAGGCATGGTCAGTATCATTAGACAGGCGGCAGAAGCGGCCGCTGAAGATATAGATGCTTCGTACCGCTGAGCTTGTAGAACTGGAGGTGGATGAGCAGCACTTGGCATTGTCTAGAGGCAACAACAACACAAGAGTGGCAGTTCTGATTTCATACAGTGCAATTGGGAGTTTTCTTTTATCTTCGCGTTGTGGTTGTCCTTTTTTTTTTTTATTCTGTTCTGTGGTTGTTTCTGGCTGTCGCCGGTGCAAGTGGTGGCGTATTAGGAGGACTTGCATATGCCAAAACGATAGACTTACAATTGTGCAACTTGCCTCTCTCTGGTTAAATTCATAACGACGTGTCGCAAGTGCTCGGCGGTGGGACACGGTAGGTCCATGCTCAGGCCGTGAGGTAACTGCCTACCTTAGGTAAGGTACATAGTAAGGTAAGGTACCTTAAGGTATGTATGTATCGATGCCCCACTTGCGGGTACGTACTGCCACAAAATTAGGGCTGCTGTTTTTGCCCACAATCCCAAAGGCACCTTTTCCGGCTACCCAAACTTCCACGGACGACACTCCAGATCTCTCCATCACGTCAGGGGCACCGTACGACCGCAGCAATGGCCAGTAAGTAGTGACCCTATTGTTCTTGCACCAATTGCCCAACCAACAGTTTTGCTAATGTTTTGATCGCAGAGTCCAAGAACTCCTCGCAGCACAACCAGTCGCGCAAGGCGCACCGCAACGGGTATGATTGAACCTCTGCACCCGACGCAGTCAGGAGAACATTCTGGATATTAACGAGTTATTCTCTGCCTTTAGCATCAAGAAGCCCAAGACCTCGAGATACCCGTCGCTGAAGGGCACCGATCCCAAGTTCCGCCGCAACCATCGTCATGCTCTGCACGGCACCATGAAGGCCCTGGTACGCCTCCCCTTTACGATTCGACCCATCTCGTAATCGTGAAAGCAAGTACTAACGTCTTCGACAGAAGGAGCTTAAGGAGGGCAAGCGCGAGACGGCATAAACGGGTAGCGCTGGGTTCATGGGTATTGGTCTCTTCTACAGCATGGCTACGATGCAACGGGGCATAGGGAATTAAATGGAACTGGCGAAAATTCAAGCCAGCAAATGAATCAATCAACCACGATCCAACCTCGACCGTTGAACCTTTTACCTGTGCATCTTTTCTGTCCAGTATTTTACCAAGTGGTTCAAGAGAGTCGGCGCGAATATCCAGCTCAACTGTGCTTCGGACGGGAACCCCGCGCTCCCCATACTGCTGGTTGACTAACTCTACTCGAGAAAATACACATCGGACGTGGGCGAGTGAAGGACAGGCTACGCTGTCGTGAAGTTGCGAGATCCTACGACGTGCCTACTACCCACGCTTCTTGCATTTGTAGATTACACGGAGTTCGAATCGGATATTAGTCAACTTGGCTCGCAGCATATACACAATTCGCACGATGTAAAAACCAAATGCACACGACGGCAAAACTTAGTGTAAGGGGCAGAATTTCTGGTGGTTAAGGATCCGTTGGCGTTGCGGAACAATGACCTCTTCAAGAGAATGAAGATTCTGCCCTTTTCTGAGTGCTCTCGATGGTGCTCCCGTCACCGATGCCATTCTTTTGGGCTAGTCCGATGGCTGATTCCTCCACTTGGTTCAGCGGCCGAATCCGAGTTCGCACCCCGAATCACGAAAGAGAAGGATTCGGGAACCACAAAAGAGAAGCCTCGTCTCCAGTCTCCCTCCCTAACCCACCCAAGTACTGGAAACTGCAACTCAGAAACAACAAAGGCACGCTGTTTGCTTCTATCGTGCGTCACTAGTAGGTCGCTATAAAGTCCAGGTAATGTGAAACGAACCAGTCAGGCACTACAATTACGGGATGTTCGCCCTATCAGTCAGTCGGCAACTTGACCTGGAACGAGAAAGGCCTTTCACGGAGAGTTGCCTATCTGGTCCGTATTTGTACTGCATACAGTAGACGACAGGGAATAGAGAACAAAAAGAGATACGTGGGTGGTGCTTTGCGGCGGACTTCCCGATGTTGAGGCATCATGACTAAGCAGAAGCCACGCCACGTTGCTGAACGGACCCCAGGCACATGAGTACGTCTCCTCAAACCCAAAGAAAGCAATTCACCCTTTTTTCCTTCCTCAACCCCTTCAATCGGGTAATACCTTCAGACGACGCCAGCCTTGAATATCGTATTACCTGCCTGGAAGCAGCACCTCTTGAATAATATCGCTCGCTCGCTAGAGCATTGATTTTCTGACCATCTTGCCCGCTCCTCTCCCCCACTTCACTATCATTCACACCCTCACATCTCTAAGAGAGCGAGTCGCCATTGTACCATTGTACAGCGCTGCCGCTGTCCTCGTCCGGACTCGCTGTCGACAGAACAAAGCACGCGCGACGCCGCTTGCCTTTCCTTCCCGCCGTATTTGGCACGACTCAAAACAGCACTACTCCAGCATCCCGCCATTTCGCCCACCAGGCAACCCTCAGGAAATCACTATCCTGGGCTCTCTCAACCAAAGCCCTCCTTTGCCGACAAGACATGTGTTAAGCAGGTTCCTCATTCAATCCCGACTCCTTTGAGGTCAGGCAGGTTTCTGCAGGAGCTTTGGGTACCAAATACGTACCATACGATTTTCTCTTTTTCCTCCCGCACCCTCGGAATTTTGCCAAACGGGAACAAAAGAACAGGCCGCTTGGCTCCCCTGAACTTCAATTGAACGACTCTCGGAAGATTTGTCGGCCTGCTTAGCTGCCCAATTCGCTTGTTCGGGTTTTGCACCTCGCAAGCCGATCTCCTAGTTTTCCTCTGGAGTGGCACCAACGGCATTCGTTCACTGGAATTGAGTTGATTGGATCTTGGGACCATTCGAAATCTCGAAACAGCGCTGGTCCCTCCTTTCCCGGGCCGACCCCCCTTCCATCGCTAGACAAAGACACGACACCCTTCACCGTAGCCACCGGCATCGTTTCATCTGCCACCTGCCAACTTTTCCGCCGTCATTTGACATCAACCTCTTCGCCGCCACTGCGCGACTTCACCCTCCCCTATTTTCCGCAGTCTGTCGACCATGCTCAACATGTCTGGCAGTCATAATGCGGGAAACCGCAACAGTACTCCCGAGGCAAACACGACGTCTTCTCTTCGACCCCCTTCGTCGAGGGCTGTCCCTGCCAATAGCCACTTGAGGGCTTCGGCAGACATGGCTGCCCTTCAAAACTCGTCACCCTCGAGTCGCATTCGACCATCCTCCGACTTCTATGGCCAGTCTCAGCAGGGCCAGGGCCACGGCAACCACGAAACAGACCCCCAGGATAAAATTGCGCAGCAATGGATAGCCGACATCGACCAGTATGAAACTACATTGGAGGAAATGGCGGCGGCAACACTTGACCAGGATTTCAAGGACGAGTTGAGTGCTATTGAGCAGTGGTTCAGGGTTCTGAGCGAAGCCGAGCGCACCGCTGCTCTCTATGCTCTTCTGCAACAGACTACTCAGGTACAGATTCGGTTCTTCATCCAGGTCCTCCAACAGATGGGTAAGAACCATCCAATGTCCGGTGTCTTATCTCCTGCCAACTTCGATAAAGGCAAGTTTTTCTACCCAAACTCCCTTCATTCGTTATCGGCAGCCTGTTGACTTTCCGCCGCCAAAGATCCCATGACCAACCGCCTTAGCGATGCCATGAATAAGTTGAACGTCGACTCTGCTAGGAACTCCATGGTCCGTCCCTCAAGCACTGCTACTGGCAAACGCCAATCGGGTCTCGACCCCTCAACCATCAATGCCATGTTCCCCGATGCTGCCGCAGCCATCGCAACTGAAAAGGCAAAGTTCACACAGCAGACTGGCGCACCTCCCTCGTCAAACCGCAACAGCGCAGTTGCAGCCCCAACCATCTCTGCTCCAGGCGACGGTCACGACTCGAACGGACAGAGCCAAGGCTCTCCATGGACTGGGACTGATCAAGCTGCACAGGGAGCCAAGCCATCTGGCGGTCAACCCCCGATGGGTCAATTTCAAGCGCCACCTTCAAGCGGCTTACGTTCCCCTCGCCCGCAGATCTCAGGCAACCAGAACATCCAGAATACCACTTTGACTACCAGTGACAAGCCGGCGGATCTTCCCCTCTTGTCCCCTTACAATCCCAGTGGCGGAAACTGGGCGTCGATGGTCAACACCCCCCTTGTCGCCAACTTCAGTGCCCAGCAAAGTGGCACTCAGGCAGATATGGTTGCGAATGCAACCGCCATGAAGCTCGCGGCCCTTTCGACGGTCAACAATCGCTTCGCTTTGGACGACGTACGCAAATACAGACGTGCTCGCTCGAACGATGCCCCTGGCGGCGCCCCTCAAGGAATGCCCCCGAACGCACAAGGTGTCAATGTTCCGGGTGCCAACGTCGTCATGATCAATGAGCACGGTCAAGTGCTTACCCGCGAGCAGATGCTAGCCCTGCAGGCACAGAACATTGGTTTTGGTCAGCATCGGTCTCGCCCTAGTTCTCCCGGCATCGCGATGCAGCCAGGCTTTGGTGGGCCAATGGCGTTCGCCTCTCCTCAGAATAACGGTTTCCTCAGCGCCTACGATGGATCCTCGCCCCTTCTCAATAATGGCATTCCTCAGGTGAACGTGGGGCAGCTGGGTGTTGGAGGTCACGAGGGATATCTGTCTGACCACTCCGATATGGTGCGCGGTCGATCTCCTAGAGGACGACGCGGCAGTTCGAAGCCTCCTGAAGATCCCACAGACCCTACTCTTCTGCAAGACATTCCTAGCTGGCTCCGAAGTCTTCGTCTGCATAAATACACCGAAAACCTCAAGGACATGAAGTGGCACGAGCTGATCGAGCTGGACGACAAGGCTTTGGAGGACCGTGGTGTCAATGCTCTTGGAGCTAGAAGGAAGATGCTCAAGGTGTTCGAGCAGGTGAAGGGTGAGTATTGGATAAATTGATACCCACGATTTCAAAACTGACGTTGCAAATAGACGCCAAGGCAGACGGCAAGCTTGGTTAACAAGTCAGGTTTTGATCATGATCGGTACACACGAATGCCCGTTTCCGGGGATTGAGAATGCACAAGGACTCAGGATTGTTGTTGGTTATAAACAACAACAGCAAACAACGGGGCCGGCAGCACCAGTCTGTGCCTTAGCTGAGTCTCTGCCTTAGCTGGGACAGTGGGAAGGAGAGGTGAAGGCGGTTTGGAAGGTTTGGTTTAGCACCCATTGCGATTCTGTACGTATATATACACAAGATAGCACACCAGTCTTGGCGGTACGCGGAGAGACGCTCTAGGTTAAGGTCCTGTCAGCGCCACTGCCAACTACTGTCGATTGCTTTTAATCTCGGGTGTGATCCGATGCGTGGACAAGTGAAAAATACCAAACGACGGTACAGATGATCGTTGCACAGATGTTTGTGACAAGAGCTTCCTAAGCTCATGCACCATGCGACGTGCCTGCATGAGATAATGAGCGCCGTCGCCATATGATTAGGTAGGTAGTACAATGTAGGTAGAGGGGCCCATGCGCAAAGAAAGAGTGGGGCCCGGGCACCCATGGGTGAGGCGCACCTTACCTCTGAAAGGCAGGCAGGACTCAACTGACTGACTACCTACTCAGGTAGAACCTGAACTTGGACCCCACGCCTCCCGGTATCCTTTACCATATTTTCCAACGAACAACACCATATATGCGTTCGGATGCTTGTGAGTGCCGGGTTATGAACAACACATTTTGGACTCTGCCGACGTTTCTGCGTTGAAGTTTCGACAAGGAAGCTATATTCGCTGGACAGCTCCGAGGCACTGCTATGGAGCGGGCTCCGGGCGTTCTCGAGCCTTACGGCTTGAGAGACGCAACTGGACCCAATGATGGGGATGAAGACATCGTGTCCGATGCCGACTCGGACGAGATGGAACTACGTGGAGACATAGCCAAGTTTGACCAGTCAGTTCGAGAGTTCCTGTCCTCCCATCAAGGAACGGTTACGGTCGACGATGAGGATGAGCACGAACTCAGAAGACCCCGAGCAACTATGAGATCAAAGGCTGCGACGCGTTCTACTATTCGGGGTCCCCGACAAGCTGCGGAACCCCGAGGCGATATCAAGTTTCGTCTTGCCAGAGTCAACCAAGCTTTCATGAGTGGCGAGTATGACCGCGCGAGGAATCTTGTCTTTGAGATCATCAGGATTAATGCCGAAACACATCAAGCCTGGACCGTCTTGGCTTCCATATTCCGCGAGGAAGGACACAGCGATAAAGCTCTGATGGCCATGGTTATTGCTGCGCATCTGCGTCCCAAGGATGGTCCAGGCTGGATGAGCTGCGCATCCTTTGCCATGAGTCTAGCCGAAGAAGGTCAGGATGGAGCTCTCAAGACCGCACTGATGTGCTACTCTTCGGCTGTTAAAGCACAGCCTACCAATCTCGATGCCAGACTGGGCAGGGCCGAGGCAAGTCAAGCCCAGGGCTTTCTATCGCAAGCAATTGCCGAATTCTCCTATGTCCTTGAGCGTCGACCTTTCGACATTGGCATTGTGAGAAGGCTAGCCGAAGCTTGCGCTGATCTGGGGGCCGCCGAGGACGTAGAAAGAGCTGTCGTCGCCTACCAAACATACTTCACTCATGCGCATGCGGAAGACCGTGGTGCCGGAGACGAACTTTCGTGGCACGATGTCGGCATCTTTGTAGAGCTCTTTGCCTGCGCTGGCGACTACGCGAACGCCATATTGCAACTCAAATCGTTATCTCGATGGATGCTCGGGCGACGCAATGAAGGACTATGGGACGAATGCGTTGATGACAGAGAGTGGGACAGGGAACACACTCGTCGTCTTCAGATTCCGGTATTCGATCCATCTGCCTACGACCTGTACACATATGGTCTAGGCCTACCCCTAGAATTCAGGGCCCGTCTCGCATTATACCGGCTCAAGATTCGAGATGACCAAGAATCCAATGTACGTCTCGTGTCATTCATCTGCTGCTTTGCTGACTGACACGCCCTCAGCTCCACCTTCGCTGGCTGGACCCAACGGAATCCGCAACAGCCACCGCCGTTCAGGATTTCCCCTATCTCATCCGGGACATTGCTGACGAACTTTACATGGTTCCGCGCATTTCGGAGGCACTTGATTATTATGAACTCCTGCGACATTCCATCTATGGCCAAGATGCCACACTGCTTCTGCAGCTTGGCCGCTGCTATCTGGCCAGATCCGACTTGGCAGCAGCGGAAGACTGTTTTTTGGTGGCGATACAAGTAGATGAAACCAACATCGACGCTCGCATCGAGCTGGCTAGGATCTACGAAAAGGCCAAGGAAGAAGAGGAGGCACTCATTCTTCTCAGCGAGGCCGCAGCTTTGGACCGAATCAATGATGGCGGAAATCAGCTGGAAGATGTTAGTGGAGATGTGAACAGATCACGAGGACGCGCCTCAGCATTGTCTGACGCCATAAAACCACGAAGAAAGCGAGATCAGAGGCGCAGACCCACAAATAACGGGGTTGTCCGAACTAGATATCGACCCAGGAAGCTTGTTGCTCCGGACCAGCGTCTACAGGAAGAACGTGCCCGAGCTGATGAGCTGACTAGGCGATATGAAGTCGTCCGCAACCTGAAGAGGGATATACAGGCGGGTGACCACTCACTGATACCGCAATGGATGGCCGCTGCTGGGGAACTCGTGGGCGACTTCAGATCTTTCAGGAAGTTCTATCCCTGGGACAAATATCTCAAGTTTCTCGGTGCTGCCAACGATGTAGTTTTCAGTGCATCCTCTAGAACGCAGTCAGGCCTATCAGAACTAGCTGAGAGGCTTTCGAAGAGTAAGAATCTGCCCGTGGTATCAGGATCACTTTCTCTACACATCACCAGTGCTGACAAGTAATCGTACAGACATAGCCCCATCCATCTTGGACGACAGAAGGATCAACGTCGCGTATGAGGATGATGGCTACCGTGGCATTCCTTTTCGCGAGTGGCTCGAGCTGTTCCTCGATTATGCAGTTAGTCTAGCATTGGCCAATCGTGCCGAAGAGGCATACCAGGTTTGCGAGGCGGCGAGAGACTCGATTGTATTCGTGAACTCGAAAGACTACATGTTCCTAATCCACGTGGCGTGGGCAGGTAAGCATGGTCACACGTAAAATTTCGTTGGCGGAATAGCTGACGGATCGACAGCGTGTGCCATATATCTGGCTGATGAGGAAATGTGCGTGGCTGTGGCAAGGTTTTTTATGAAGGTCCGGCAGCTGGATTCTGATTCCTACCGTATGTTCGCAGCCTTGTGCAGGTTGTGCCAGTCTCCTGCATCTTGGTACAACTCCGGACCAGCTCAGAAGTATATTCTGCGGCAGATCAAGATGATCGATGCCTCGCATCTGTCCATCAGTCAGGTAGACAGGCATCGTGAAGTCACCCATCGAGAGGCTACTAGCCCTGCTGAGGCAAAGCAGCTTGACATATGCCTACTGATGCTCTACGGACATATCTTGTTCACATCGACAAGCTACACCTTCGCTTTAAGTAAGTGGGAATCAGTCTGGCGGGGCGGGGCCTTGGCAAGCATGGACTGACCGACAACATTACAGATTACTTCCTTAGGGCGCGAACTCTAGACCCTTTGAACCCTATGATTAGCCTCAGCGTCGGACTCGGATACATTCACCATGCCCTCAAGCGCCAGGCAGACAACCGGCAATACCTGATCATGCAGGGGTTCGCCTGCGTGTTCGAGTTTTGTCATTCAAAGCTCACGGGAACGCCAGACGAGAGACGAGAGGCCTTCTTTGGGGTCGGAAGAACATTCCACATGCTTGGGCTGCACCACCTGGCGCTGGAGTGGTACAGAAAGGTCCTTGGCCCAGAACAATCACAGATTGACTTGCAGCTGGAGGACGTGGCCAGTCGAGACGTGATTTTGAGTGCCGCATATAATGAATATGCCCTGTTCATAAGTAGCGGGAGTGTTGATGAGTTGGAGAACGTCGTGCTGCCTCGTCTGGTTCTTTAATTGAAGTGTGCTGGCCAATGCACCATATGGAGTACAGCCTGTTGGTTTCATCGAGGTTGCGGGTGCAGACAAGGTACATAGGTAGGATCCTGGCAGTCAGTCAGCCTGGGGGGGCGGGCGGACACAGGGCTTCAGCGGCACTCCCCTCGCCATTACAGGAAGGTGGGGTAACGAGAATTCTCCAATTGAAATTTTCGCGCTAACCCACCGAAGTTCCATTTTTCTGTCACCCCGCCCCAGGGTCATTCATTTGGAGGGGCTTTTTTTTGTGATAACAAAATACTTCGCGCCGGCGCCGCAAGTGAATTTATTCTCTTTTGTTGGATCTCAACTTTCCCCTCCTTTCAGGCAGTGGAGGTGGAACAAGAAAAAGAGACTTGTTTTTCTTCCCTTTCTAACCCATTCTATCTTCGAGCACTCTATCTGGATAGCCACTTCCATCGAGCTACCACCCAACCAACGGACTTCCTACCCTCCTCGCGACCAGATTCTTTGTCGCAGATCCAACTGGTAGTCACGATGACCTCCAACGGCAAGCTGCGTATTTTGCTTATCGGCAATGGTGGACGCGAACATGCGTTGGCTTGGAAATTGAGCCAGTCGCCTCTGGTCGAGTCTATCTACGCCGTGCCCGGGAACGGAGGCACTGCGACTTGTCCCAAGGTTACCAACGTTACCGATGTCGCCGCCGACGACTATCCCACTCTCGTTAAATTCGCTCAGTCCAAGCTAGTCGGTCTTGTTGTCCCTGGCCCTGAAGCCCCTCTCGTGGATGGAGTCGAGGCTTACTTCCGTGCCGCTGCCATTCCTTGCTTCGGACCTTCCAAGGAGGCAGCCCAGATGGAGGGCAGCAAGACCTTTTCTAAGGACTTCATGAAGAGGCACAACATCCCGACCGCGGCTTACGAGAATTTCTCCAATTACGAAGAGGCCGTTGCCTACCTCGACCGCATATCACATGACGTTGTTATCAAGGCGACTGGCTTGGCTGCCGGCAAGGGTGTGATCATTCCTACAACCAAAGCAGAGGCCCAGCAGGCTCTCAAGGAAATTATGGTGGACAAGGCTTTTGGAAATGCTGGAGATGAGGTCGTCATCGAAGAGTTCCTGACAGGCGATGAGTTGAGCATTCTTACCTTTAGCGACGGCAACCACACATTGTCTCTGCCTCCCGCTCAGGATCACAAGAGGATTGGGGACGGAGACCAAGGACCCAACACTGGTGGAATGGGCTGCTATGCTCCAACCACCATCGCTACTAAGGAGCTTATACGCCAAATTGAGGATGAAGTCATCGAGCCAACGATAATTGGCATGCGTAAGGAGGGTTACCCTTTCAGAGGTGTCCTTTTCACCGGTCTGATGATCACCCCGAAGGGCCCCAAGGTTCTTGAGTACAACGTTAGATTCGGCGACCCGGAGACGCAGACCGTGCTTCCGTTGTTGTCCGAGGACACTGACCTGGCCGAAATCATGCTGGCTTGCACGGCTCACGAGGCTCGCCTCGACTGTGTGAGCGTCAAGGTCGAGCAAAAGTTCAGCGCCACCGTCGTCGTGGCAGCAGGCGGCTACCCAGGATTTTATGCTAAGGGAACCCCGATGGTAGTCAACTCGCCAACATCACCTGACATCACCGTCTTTCATGCAGGAACCAAGCTATCTTCCGAGGGCCAGTTGCAAACCTCAGGAGGCCGTGTCATAGCCGTCAATGCCACCGCCGACTCTCTGGAAGCCGCCGTCAAGAAGGCGTATGAGCAGGGAATACCACTCATCAAATTCGACAAGATGTACTGCCGCAAGGACATCGCCCACCGTGCGTTTCGATCTCAGCAAAACAGAGAGGCCCTGACCTACGCCTCTGCCGGTGTTAGTGTTGACGCTGGCAACGAATTTGTTGAACGCATCAAGAAGGCAGTTCGAGCCACCAAGCAGCCGGGCGCAGATGCCGAGATTGGCGGGTTTGGTGGTGAGCTGGACCTGGCCAAGTGCGGTCTTCAGCTCGACGAGGGCCAGTTGCCTGTCCTAGTTGGCGCCATTGACGGCGTTGGTACCAAGCTCATGATTGCACAAAGCATGGGCAAGCACGACACTGTGGGTATCGACTTGGTGGCTATGAACGTGAACGATCTTGTAGTTCAAGGGGCCCGACCCTTGATGTTCCTCGACTACTACGGCTGCAGCAGGCTTGATCTGAGCACTGCCGCCTCGTTCGTAGAGGGCGTGGCTGCTGGCTGCATTGACGCTGGATGCACGCTCGTTGGGGGCGAAACGGCGGAAATGCCCGGTATGTACCAAAAGGATGACTATGACGCCGCAGGTTGCGCAGTCGGTGTCATGGTCAACAGTCAGAGGCTTCCTCGCAAGGAGGAGATGGCCGCAGGTGATATCCTCCTTGGCTTGGCCTCGAGCGGCGTCCACTCGAACGGATTCTCACTGGTCCGCCGTATCTTGGAGAGGGAGGCCCTTGCCTACACAGACGAGGCCCCTTGGGATGCAGGTAAGACTGTAGGCGACAGTCTTTTGACCCCCACCAAGATCTACGTCAAGAGCCTCCGTGGCGTCATTGAAGGTCGTCTCGTCAAGGGTCTCGCTCACATTACGGGTGGGGGGCTGATTGATAACGTACCTCGCATGCTGCCGGACCACCTCGGTGCCGAGATTGACTTGGCGACCTGGAAAATGCCCGCCGTCTTTAATTGGCTGAAGACGAGCGGCAACGTTGAGCCGTACCAAATGGTCCGCACCTTCAACACGGGTGTAGGAATGGTTGCGGCGGTGGACCCTGCCCTCGAGAAGGAAGCTGTGGAGTCACTGGAAGCTGCGGGAGAGAAGGTCCTTCGCCTAGGCCGGCTTGTACAGCGCTCAGCCGATGAGCCGCATTGCAAGGTGCTCAACTTGGATTCATGGGCATAAAGTGACGTTAAGGATAATTGGTTGGGCGTTGGGTAGAAGATAGGCAAAAGTTGACTATGTGATTTTATTCATCGCTTTATGGGTTCTTGGGGCGCATCTTCGTACCTATTCTAAGATGAACGGCATCGTTAAAATTGCTCCCTATGAATGGGCAGTGGTTATATTGCATCTTGGGTGAAGGTAATGTGAGCCTTCTGCGCGCGGCCTACGTCGTAACTACCGAATAATGCACGTTATGTGCTTCCTGCTGCAGTAGATCCAAACTACCATCTCAGTCGCTGTTCCATTTGCCCTTGACGTATGAGCTCTAATGTGCATGGTAGGCGGGCGAGTCAAAGCTTGCTTCGAATAAAGCCAACTTACTTCCGTATCGAGTCTTTCTTCAGATATTCGTTCATTCCTTGCGAACGTATTCCGTAACCCCGGCCAGTAAATTGCAATTCCTAAAACTCACGCTGTCTTCTCTCCGCCTGATACCTCCTCGTCCGCGCCAGCTGGGCTCTCATGACTCCCTTCTAGTTCAGAGAGCACTATCCAGGTGGGAAGGACGCAGAGTATAGTGATAGCAAAGTTAAGGCCAATGCTAACAAAATGATTTGCGTTACCCTCTGACTGCATCCTATAGGTAAACTGTCAGTGGGGGTGTATTTCGGAGACGTCACTGGAAGGACTCCATTTATAAAGTGTTGCTGCAGTGGCCGCACAGGAAGGAAATACACTTACGCCCAAGCAACGGTCTGACCCAGTGCCTCTGTGCCTCTCAATATTCCAGTGTGTCTGCTCAGATCAGAAAGATCTGTGGCATATTGGCCAACGAGCCAATACAGAAATTGCTGGAATGCCTGGCCCCCGAACTGCCAGAAGAACACAAGAGCATAACTCTTACCAAAGCCACCCGTGAACCAGTCATATGCAGGTGCCTCGTCCGCGTCATAAATCTGCTTCTGTAGGACAGTAGCCCATATCCAGGTTCCGGCAAGAACTACGATGATTGATGAAAAGACAATGCGGCCACGGGTCTTGATAAAAACCCTTTGGTTATCCAGCAGCATGGCAACGAGGAATGAGCTAAAGATTCCTGCAAAATTTGTGAAGAAGCTCGAGAATGCGCGGGAGCGAACCGTAAAATACGTTGCCAGCCAAGTGCTCATGAAGCCGTTGTAGAAATAGCTGATAAAGAACGCCGGAAGAAGTAGCAAGATTCTCCGGCTGGCGAACAACTTCCCGACTGCCTTGAACTCGGAACCCCAACTGGAGCCAACATTTGTGCTGATCCGAGTCCCGTCCCGACGCCATACCATATTCGGGGGTGACAAGCACAGCGCGATGGGAAGGCCTATGCACATGATGACTATGAAGACAATGTATGTCGAGGATGAAACTGACCCCGTAGTCTTTTTGCTGGCATTCAGACCAAGGTTGATAGCACCGCCGACAATGGGCCCGGCAGCTTTCGCCGTCTGCCAGATGGCGAGGTAGAACGCGCGATCCCCTGGAGACGGGTAACCGATGATGATAGCTGCCTCGGCGGCCCAGAAGAAGCCTGCAGATATCCCGCACAAGGCGCTGCCAAATAGCATGAACCACGTATTGGCGCTCTTGTTGTTCGTGTAGAGTCCTGCTCCGTAAAGAGGGTAGCCAATCGCACCGAGTGCCAGTCCGTACGGCAGCCCGATTCGGTTGTTGATGGCACCAGCAGCCACACAGATAATGGCAAACAAACCATAGACCAATGCATTCGCTGCAGAGACGGCATACCTAGGGGATAGTTTCAGTTATGAAAACATAGGATGATACGTTTTGGCGGCACATACGGTTCGGCAGCCCCACCTGCGCCTAGGCCGCCTAATGCATCCCACATTCCGGGCGCCGTGAATGACACACCGCAAGCAACAAGGATTTGAAACGGCACGGAGCGGAACATCGGCTTCGGCCCGGCAATCGGCCTTGGCGCCCGGACGGCAATCGGACTTGTCGCATCCCGCTCGGGATCCTGGTCGGAGTCTGCGGCGGTCGGTATCGCTGACATGGCTGGGGAGCTCTTCGAGCTTGGCGGAACAGTACGAATAGAAGGCAATTCAATTTCCGACGGGAGAGGCACATAAATGCATCCTGATTTGAGAAAGAGAGAGCGGCTCCGGTAACACAGGCGGCATTGAGAACACGCCTCTATCTATACCGTGGAACCTGCGCAGATACTTACCCACCGCTATTAAGTCTTACAGTGGGTTCATTGCGCCATCGAGACTATGAATAATAGAAAACAATGAAATACTGGAGTCAGGGCCTTAGGCCACCTACTGTGATGCCTTTCTGCTAAGAAAGGTAATGTGGAATATGTAGGCGTATAAGACCCTACTCTATATAATTAATCACCCCCTATTCCTAATTAGCTGAATCTAAAAATAAAGGATTAAATTGAAAGTATAGTTTTAATTATAGCTACTAGCCTTATATTATAAAATTTAACTAGTATTAACTATAAAAGCTAAACTAGTCCTTTTACTCTTTATTAATAACTTTTAAGTTATATAGCTATAGATCTAAATATTATTTTTACTTTTATATTTTTATAACTTTAATTATTATAATAAGCTAAGTTAACTATTTTATTTTAGCTACCTCTATCTCTATTAATTCTTTCTATTTCTTATTCCTTTAAACTATACTTACTTTTTATACTATATTTAATTTATATTTATCTTTTATTATCTCTTCTATTATTTAGATATTGATATTATAATAAGTAATATTCTCTAATTTACTATATAGTTTTAATTAGAATTTCTATTATTCTTAATTATATTATTAAATTAAATTTACTCTACTTAACTTATTTTAATTACTTTAAAAAGTTTATAAAGTACTTATATATATTAAAACTATTATTAATAGCTTTAATTATATCTATATTAGTCTTAAACTTATATATAAAATTATTTTATTAATATAAAGAACGTTATTATATTTAAAGTTTTTAATTTTATTAACTTTTATTTTATATATTAAGTTATTTAATATAGCTTTACTTAGTTTATATATAAGTATAATAAAAGAAAAAGATATTATATAAAATTTATAGTTATAATGCAGCCTCCTTATAAAAAAAACTATAGCAAAAGTTACTCTATATATAAGTATAACTCTAGAAATCTTTATAAGTACTTCAACTTATACTCTCTACTAATTAAAGAAAATAATATATAAACCTTATATATTCCTATTAATAAGTAAACTCTTTAAATATTATAAAGTTAAATATATACTATAGCTAAATAAATTATTAAAATAGTAATAGTACTAGCTATATAGTATAAAGCTAGTAGCACTATATATAGTAAAGCTAGGCTACTAGCCTTATATTATAAAATTTAACTAGTATTAATTATAAAAGCTAAACTAATCCCCTCGCTCTCTATTAATAACTTTTAGGTTATATAACTACTTAGATATCTCTTTTACCTCTATACTCCTCTAACTTTAACTATTATAATAACCTAAGTTACCTATCTTCTTTTAGCTACCTCTAACTCTATTAGTCTCCTCTATCTCTCACGCTATATTTAATCTATACTTATCTTCTATTATCTCCTCTATTATTTAGATATCTATACTATAATATCTTCTACTATACTATATAGTTTTAATAAAAAGCTTTACTATTATTAGCTATACTCTTAATATATTTACCTTTCCTAGCTTATTAACCTCTTAAGTTACTTTAGCTATCTTAAAGAAACTTATAAAGTATTTATAAATATTAAGATTATTATTAGTAGCTTTAACTATATCTATATTAATTTAAAAGCTATATAATTACTATAAATTATCTTTATTAGTTATAGCTTTAAATAAATATAGCTAAATAAATTTGAAAAAAGTTATTTTATTAGTATAAATAAGTAAACTATAATTAAAGCTTTTAATATCCTTAATATTAGTTTTATAAATTAAGTTATTTAGTTTAGCTTTATTTAGCTTATATATATATTTAAAAAAGGGAAAGAATATTATATAAAGTTATTATATATATAAGAGGATATAAAGAATAAGCTTAAAGTTTTATTAAAAAATAAAGTTAAGTTCTTATATTATAGCTATAAGAACCCTTTTAGCTATATAAAAAGTTATACTATTAAGTTTATACCCTTAAGTATAAGTTTAAGCTATTATTAAGCTTTAACTATATTATAAATAATATCTTTATAACGTTATAAATAACGTTATTATAAATAATAATATTATAAATAACGCTCTTATTAGTATATTTTATTACTTTACTACTTATTTACTTACCTTCTTCTATGTAACTAGGGATAAGTTAAATTAAATATTAATAATTAGTTATATTAAGATTTATTTATTTACTTTATTAAGATTAAGTATAAGTTAAAGTATTACTATTAAGTTTTAATATTATAAACAAAAGTATAAAGTAAACTATAATACTTACTAATATAAGTTAACTAAACTACTAATATATATAGTAAAGCTAATTATATTTAAAGTAAATAAGTTATTAAGGCTTTAATAGCTTAATAATAACTTTATTAACCTTTTTAGTAAAGTATTATAAATATACTAAGAGCTAGTAGTTAGAGGAGATTAAAAAGTTTATAGAAAGGTATATATTACTTAAGAGGAAGTTATCCTCTTAAGTATCCTTAAATTATAAGTTTATAAAGCTTATACTAGTTATATAATTTATTCTCTTAATAAAGTTTACTAAAAGAGCTATATAAAGTAGAAAATATATTATAAAATAAATTATTATATACTTTTTTAGCTATAAGAATAGCTAAAAATACTTTATATATATATAAAAATACTTATAAACTAAAAATATTATATAAAAACTAATTATATATAGAAAATTAAAAACCCCTTTTTAAAAAAGAATAGTTTAAAAACTTACTCTTTATAATATAGTTAAAAAGACCTTAATAAACTTCTTTAACTTATAATATATTTAGTTAGTTTTATAAATATATAAAATATATTAATTTATATATTTTATATTTATAAGTAAAAATAGTTAACTAAGTAAATATAAATAAAGAGGAAAATTTCTCTAGAAGTATATATAAAATTCATTTTTTTTATATATTTTATTTCTATTTTTTATAAATATCTATTTTATTTATTTTCTTTTTTTCTTTTTATAATAATATCTAAAGTATATCTTATAAAGCTTTATATTACTTTTTATAAATATCTTTTTATATATTTTTCTCTTTTTAGATATTTTTTATTATTATTTTTTATAAAAGTATTTAAAATACTTCTTAAAACCTTTAATAATAAGTTATTTAAGTTTATAGTTATAACGCAGCCCCCCTATAAAAAGACTATAACAAAATTCACCCTATATATAGGTATAATTTTAGAAACACTATATAGGCACTTTAACCTATACCTTCTACTAATTAAGGAAAACAGTATAAAAACCCTATATATTCCTACTAGTAAGCAAAACTCTAAACATTATAAAGTTAAATATATACCCTAGCTAAATAGATTAGTAGAATAGTAATAGCGCTAACTATATAGCGTAAGGCTAGTAGTACTATATATAGTAAGGCTAATTATATTAAGGCTAAAGGGGTTACTAAAGCTTTAATAGCTTAGTAATACTACTAAATAGAAATAACTCCTTAACTAAAGAGGTTATTATAAGAGGTTCTTATAGCTAGAAGTATAAAAAGCTCTATTATATATAAAGCTTTATACTTTTCTCTCTTCCTCTTCTTTACTAACCTATAATAAATCCTTTATAATATTTATACTATATAAAGAATATAAGAATACTAACTTTATATAAAGTATACTTTTCTTTAAGAATATAGCTAAGGATATTGCTATATAGAATAATATCTATATACTAAATAAAACTTTTAAATTTAGTATATACTTTATCCCTAATTAGAAGTACTTTATTAAAGTTATATTAAATAGAGTTTTTAGTAATACTTTTCTAGAGGATCCTATTTACTAAGTAATTATAGTAATAAGAAGACTTAATAGCTTTAGTATAGAAGCTATATATATCTCTAGCTATCCTAAAGAGTAGCCTTTTTTTATATAAACCCTCTATAATACTAAGGTAGATATAGCTTAAGCCTTAGTATAAGCTTAATAGGGATTAATAAGTATACTTTATACTAAATAGAGAGAGTATTACTAATAATAGTATAGCTGTTTTTAGGCTTATTAGCTTAGTATACTGCTTTATTTATAGATAATATAAGGTATACTAAAGGTGTTAGCTAGCTTAATTAAATAAGAAGAATAGTAGATAGCAAAGTAGTAATAAGGATAGTGTTCTAATTAATTATTAGTAGTATAGTTAGTAGGCTATATGCTAGAGGTAAGCTTACTAATAGTAGCATAAGTAATATATAAGAGAGAGGATAAGTTAATAGTTTAGTAGTTAGTAATTAAGTAATTAAGTAATTATAAACTATATTATTACTAAAGTGAAGTTAAAAATAGTAAAATTATATATATATATAAGTATAGCTAAGGTTAAGAGAGTTATAATTATATAACTAAAGGCTATATATATTATTAAGAGGTGTAAAGTTAAGAAGTCTATCGCTCTAAGTAGGTAAAAATCATAGTGAATAGCTAGAAGCTATAATAAGTTATTTATATTACTTAAAAGTTATGCTTTTTAAAAGTAATATAAAACTTTTTTATATATTTAAGAATTTATTTAATAAAGTATTACTAAATTTATAAAAAACTATAGAGAATATAAATATTTAAATTATTATTTTATAAGAACTTTAGTTATTATTCTTAGTGTTTTAAAAACTAAAGATTATTAATAACTATTATATAAACTCTTTTTTTTTTTAAAAAAAATAAAAAAAACTTATTAAAGGTTTTAAGAATAATATTTTTATTAATATTTCTAAATATTAATTTATTTTAAGAGATTTTATTTTAAAAAGCTTTTTTATTAACTAAAATCTTTAAAAGCTATTTCTTTTTATTTAATTTTATTTTTATTTTTATAAAAATATTATTATTATTAAGTTTATTAAGTAGTTTTTCTCTATTAAAGATAATTAGCTCTTAAGAGATTAGCTTATTTAGAAGTTTATTATAACTTATATTAATAATTTTTATAAATAGAATATTTAGTTTTTTAAGTTTAATATTAATAATAAAGAAAATATTAATAATAGTTTTTTTTATTTTTTTAGTAATATTTTTAAGTTTTTTTTTTATTTTTCTTAAAAAATAGATTTAAATTTAAGAAATCTTTTTTTATTAAAATTTAAAAAAATTTCTCTTATTTATAAGAGATATATAGCTAAATCTTAATATCTTAAGAGTTAATATTATTATTCTTCTTATTTATTATTAATAATAAAAATATAAAACTAAATATAAATTATTATATACTTCTTATAAGTAAAATTAATCTTTTTTTAGAAATTTATATTTTTTAGAAAATTATTTTAACTAACTATAAGAGTAATATCTTTTTATTATTAAAGAAAAATAATATATTTTATAAAGTTATATTCTATTTAAGAGTTAATTTTCTTCAAAAGTTATTAGTTCTCCTCTTATTAATATCTATTAAAATTATTATAAAAATAAGCTTTATAAATATTAATATTTTATATATATTATTAATAACTTATAAAAAAATAAATATTACTTTTATATTTAATTATTTTATAGAAGATATTATAATTAATATAAATAGATAACTTATAGTTTTTATTATATTATCCTTTTTAAATTTAAGCTTTTAAAAAATATTATTTATATTACTATTTATTATATTATAAAATTACTAATTTCTTAATAATAAAATAAAGCTTTATATATAAGTTTTTTAGTTTTATTTTTTTATAAGTTATTTAATTTAATAAATAAAATCTTAAGAATATTTATTTTATTTAGTAATCTATTTAGAAGTTATATAAATTAAAATATAATAATAAAATAAAGCTTATTAATATAATTAATATTTATAAAATATTTAAAACTTATAAAGATTTTATAATTTATAAAAAATATAGTTTTATCTTTTTTATTAAAATAAAAATTAAATTTATTAGTAATTTATTTTATAAAATTAAATACCTCTTTTTTTTATTTATTAATATTTATATAAAACTTAAGATAATATAGTAATAAACTAAATAGATCTTATAAAAAACTAAAATTCTTAATACCTCTATTTAGAAGTAATTTATTTATTATATAATCTCTCTTTTTTAAATATTTTTTAATTTAGTTTTTAAGAGTATAATTAAAAATTCCTTTTTAATCCTTTTTATAGAGATTACTTCTTAAGAGATTTATATTATTAATAGTTTAGATAAAGAGAATAATCTTATAAACTAACTTTTTTATAAAAAGAAATAGATATTAATTTTTTATAAATCTCTATTTATCTCTTATTAAAAGTATTATATATCTAATATTTTTTCTTTTTAAAAGCTTATTTTTAAGATTTAAAAATATTAGTTTTTAGCTTTTTTTAAGTTTATTATAGGTTTTATAAAGAAAATAAAGTTTAATTTTTATAAAGGTTTTATTAATTTATTCTTTTTTAAGTAGTTTATTATACCTCTTTTTTATAAAGATATACTTTTTTTAATAAAAACCTTATTATATTAAGATAAATTACTATTTAAAACCTCTTATAAGCTATTTATAATAAGTTTAATATATTTAATATATTTCTTATTAAAGCTAATATTATAAAATTTATCTTTTTTATAAGATTAAATACTTTTAAAAATTCTTTTATATATTTTATTTATATATTAATTAATAATATAAGTATTATTAATATTACTTTTTAAAAAATTTAAGAAGATATTAATATCTTTATAAAATAAGTTATTTTATAAAATAATATTAAATTAGTTTATAAATTATTTTTATTTAGTTTTAAAACTTATTTAAATTTAATTTTATAAAATTAATTTAAGTTTTTTATAGTTTTTATTAGGTTTTATACTAAATAAGAGAAATTTATTTATTCTTTATAATTTTTATAAAAGTAATATAATTATATATATTATATCTATAAGATTTAAGAGTAAATAAAAATATTTAATTTTTATTTATAAGAAGTTTTTTATAAGTTTATTTATAGGTATCTTATTTATTAGTATATAAGTTATTTAAAAACTTCCTTTTTAATACTCTTATTTTAACTATATATTATAGATATTAATATACTTTAAGTAAGTATTTATTCTCTTTTTTTTACTTATAATAAGTTTAATTATTTATTAGTTATTATAGTAAATATTCTATATATTACTAAACTTAAGTTTAATATCTTTAAATAACCTCTAAAAAGCTACTATCTCCTTTATTATAGCCTCTAGCTATTTACTATAATTTTTACTTACTTAGAGTAATAGACCTCCTAACTTTACACCTCTTAATAATATATATAGCTTTTAGTTATATAATTATAACCTAATAACCTCTTAAGTTTCTAACTATCTCTCTTAACTTTAGCTATACTTATATATATATATAACTTTACTATTTTTAACTTTACTTTAGTAATAATATAGTTTATAATTACTTAATTACTTAATTACTATAGACTACTAAATTATTAACTTATTCTCTCTCTTATATATTACTTATACTACTATTAAATATTATCCTTATTACTACTTTACTATTTACTATTTACTATTAAGTTATTACTATTATTATCTTCTTATTTAATTAAACTAGCTAATACTTTTAATATACTTTATATTATTTATAAATAAAGTAGTATATTAAGTTAATAAGCTTAATAGTAGCTATATTATTATTAGTAATACTCTCTCTATTAATTAGTATAAAGTATACTTACTAATAAGCTTTATTAAGCTTATACTAAAGCTTAAACTATATCTACCTTAATATTATAGAGAGTTTATATAAAGAAAAGCTACTCCTTAAAATAGCTAGAGATATATATAGCCTCTATACTAAAGCTATTAGGTCTTCTTATTACTATAATTACTTAGTAAATAAAGTTCTTTAGAAAGGTATTACTAAAAGCTCTATTTAATATAACTTTAATAAAGTATTTCTAATTATAGATAGAGTATATATTAAACTTAAAAGTTTTATTTAGTATATAGATATTATTCTATATAGTAATATTTTTAGTTATATTTTTTAAAAAAAGTATATTTTATATAAAGTTAGTATTCTTATATTTTTTATATAGTATAAATATTATAAAAGATTTATTATAAGTTAGTAAAAAAGAGAAAGAGAGAAAAGTATGTTGAGGAAGTTTTAAGCCTACTTAGTAGGGGTTTTCATAATAGGGGAAAAAGTAGTAAAAGCACCTCAGTTAGTACTTAGTCTAATAGCTTTATAGTATATATACCTAAAGGTTTAGAATAACTACTTATACTAACTTTAACTTACTTATTATAGCTATTAGCCTTATTAATAATAGCTTTATTACTAGTAAGGTTAATAGCCTTACCTATATAACTTATATAGAGATAGCTTTATAAGGTCTTTAGCTATAGAAAAGCTTATCTTAGCTATATACTTAAAACGCTACTACTTACGCTAAGCTTTAAGTTTATTCCTCACCTTATAAATAAACTACTTAGATTCCTTTATAATATATTCTATCTTACTTAATCTATAAGATCTTATACTATAAGGCTTTATCTAAAGCACGCCTTAAGATACTAAGATTAATACTAACTATAGAGCTAAGCTTATAGTAATTAGTAAAATAACGCTTTTTAATATATAGAGCTCTAAAGACTAAATAGCTATAGCTAGGTTCTACTTTAAGGTCTTAGAAACTAACCTTAGTAGTAATAATATAGAGGCTACTTACTTATTTTAGCAAAGCCTCTCGCTTAATAATATAGACGTATTTACTACTAATCTTAATATTTATGCCTACTTTAATAATATCCTTAATAGGGTGGTATAGCTAGTAAGTTAACTAAGCTAACTATAATATTATAAGTGTTACTAATAAATATAGACTATAAAGATATTAGCTTAGTTGATAGAAGGCTTAGATAGATATAGTATAGGTAGCAGAAAAGATAGGATAGAGGGTGTGCGTGAGGGTTAGTAGATAGGTTAGAAGGCTAGAGAAAGTCTATAGTAATTAAACTTAGTTAAAGTTGTGAAGTTGTTATTAAAGTGATGTTGAAGGTGATAAGATTATAATAGCGCACCTAAGCGTATGTGGGGGAAATAGGGCTAAAGCTAGGATCATATAACTAGTAGGCTGTTAGCTAAAGGGTGTTAACCTTACTAGTAATAAAGCTATTGTTAATAAGGCTGATAGCTATAATAGTATGTACGTCTAGCTTAGATGCTTTCGCTTAGCAAGTTAGGGTTAGCGTAGGTAGTTATTCTGGACCCTTAGGTATATATACTATGAAGTTACTAGACTAAGCACTAACTGAGGTGCTTTTACTGCTTTTTCCCCTACTGTGAAAACCCCTACTAGGTAGGCTTAAAACTTCCTTAATATTATACTTAATTAAAAATAATTTAAATTTTTATAATTTATAAAAAATATTTAACTATAAAAGCTTTTTAAATATTTAAAGTTTTATAAATTAATACTTAATAGTAATAATTAATCTATTAATTATAAAAATCTCTTGAATTAATATTTAAATAAATAGCTTTATAAAAAATACTAAAATAATTCTCTCTTATAATAATCTAAATAGCTAAATTATTTTTTATAAAGTTATTTTTAAATAATTTAATTATTATTTAAAGAAAAAATAATCTCTTATTCTTATTTTTTAAAATAGTTTAGTTTATAGATTTTTATAAATATATAAATATTAATATAAAATCTATATTATTATTTAACTTAGAAATATCTAAAGTATATAACTTAAATAGAAGTAATATTTTATATTTTAAAATAAATTTAAATAAAATATAGTTTTTATTAAACTTATTTAAGATCTAAAACTTAATAATACTTATAAGTTTCTTATTAATATTTATAAGAAATTAGTTCTAAATATATCTTAAAAACTAATTTTTAGTTTTTTAGTTATTTTATATATTAACTTTTAAAATAAACTATTATTTAATAAATATTTTATATTTAACTTAAAAGAGAAAATCTTTTAAAGTAATAAATATTAATTTAATTAATTTAAATATAAATTAAATATATATAAATATAAAAATAGCTAAAATTTAAATAACTTTATCTTTATTTTCTTTTTATTATTAAGAATTTATTTATTATCTCTCTTAAATTTTATTCTTTTTCTATTTCATAAGATCTTTTTTATAATTATTTTATTTCTTTTTATTAATCTAATTAATATAATTTTTAAAAAATAAAATATTTATTTTATTAGTATTTTCTAAAAATAAGTATATTAAGTCTATTAGAATTAACTAAGTCTTAAATACTATATATAGTATAAATAACTTTAAAATAATTAAATTAAACTAACTAATTTTTAGAAATCTTTAATTTAACTTATATACTTTTAAAATAAAAATCTATTTTTAAAACTTTTCTAAATAAATAAAATATTTTATAAAATATAAAGAGTAGTTATATATAAATAGAAATATAAAAAGAGAAGAGAGAAACTTATTTACTTTATAAAATATTCTAATAGTAATAAAGAAGTAAAATTAAAGTTCTAATAAACTAAGTTTATAACTACTAAAAGTTAATAGTTAGAAAAAACTAAAAAGTTTATAGAAAAATATATATTATTTAAAAAGAAGTTATCCTCTTAAGTATCTTTAAATTATAAGTTTATAAAACTTATACTAGTTATATAACTTACTCCTTTAGTAAGGCTTATTAAAGAGGCTATATAAAATAGAAGATATATTATAAGATAAATTATTATAAAGTATTACTATATAAGAGATAACTTTTTAACTAAAGTAGTTATTAAAAGAGGTTCTTATAACTAAAAATATAAAACTTTACTACTATATATAAAGCTTTATACTTTTCCCTCTTCTTTTTCCTTACTTTATAATTTATAATAAATCTTAAAATATCTATATAATATTTACACTATATAAAGAATATAAAAATACTAACTTTATATAATTATAATAATAAAACTTAATAATAGTTTTAATATAGAGGTTATATATATATCTAGCTATCTTAAAAAGTAGCCTATTTTTATATAAGCTTTCTATAATACTAAAGTAGATATAGCTTAAGCTTAAGTATAATTCTAAGTATAAATATAAGTATAAGCTTAATAAGGATTAATAAGTATACTTAATACTAAATAGAAAGAGTATTACTAATAATAATATAGCTACTATTAAACTTATTAGCTTAATATACTACTTTATTTATAAATAATATAAAGTATACTAAAAGTTTTAGCTAGTCTAATTAAATTTAAAAACTATAATAATAGTAATAACTTACTTTTAAAGAAGCTACTATAATAAATAATAATATAGTAATAAAGATAGTATTAATAATATAAGTAATATATAAGAGAGAGGATAAGTTAATAATTTAGTAATCTATAGTAGCTAAATAATTATAAACTATATTATTATAAAAGTAAAGTTAAAAATAGTGAAGTTGTTTACTATAATATATATATATATATATAAGTATAGCCTCTAGCTGTTTACTATAATTTTTACCTATTTAGAGTGATAGACCTCTTAACTCTATACCTCCTAATAATATATATAGCTTTTAGTTATATAATCCTCTCTTAATCTTAGCTACACTTATATATATATATAACTTCACTATCTTTAACTTCACTTTAGTAATAATATAGTTTATAATTACTTAATTACTTAATTACTAACTATTAAACTATTAACCTATCCTCTTTCTTATATATTACTTATATTATTAATATTATTACTATTACTACTTTACTATTTACTATAGTAACTTCTTTAGAAATAAGTTATTACTATTATTATAGTTTTCTTATTTAATTAAGCTAGCTAATACCTTTATAATAGCTATACTATTATTAATAATACTCTCTCTATTTAGTATAAAGTATACTTATTAATTCTTATTAAGTTTAAGCTTAAGTTACCTCTATTTTAATATTATAGAGGGCTTATATAAAGAAAAACTACTTTTTAAAATAACTAAAAATATATATAGCTTTAATATAGAAGTATCTAAAGCTATTATTTATTACTTTAATTATAATATAGAGAGGGTTTTCTCTAAAGGTATTTATAAAAGTTTTAGTTATAGCTACTTTAATAATATATTAGTAATTAGTAAAAAAGTATTTATTAAATTTAAAAGCTTTATTTATTATATAGATATTATTCTATATAGTAATATTTTTAGCTATTCCTTTATAAAAAAGTATACTTTATAGGGGATTAATATTCTTATATATCTTTTATAGTCTAGATATAATAAAGAATTTATTATAAGTTATAAGAAGAGGAAGAGGAAAAGGGATAAATATAAAGCCTTATATTAGTAAAGTTTTTATACTTCTAGCTATAAGAACCTCTTCTAATAACCTCTTTAGTTAAAGTATTATCTCTTATATAGTAGCGTTTATTAATAACCTCTTTAGTTAAGAAGTTATCTCTCTTATAATAGCGTTTAAAGTATTTTATTAGAAGGTTTAGTAAAGCTATTATTAGCTAAGCTATAAGAGCCTTAATAACCCCTTTAGCTTTAATATAATTAGCCCTACTATATATAATACTACTAGCTTTATACTATATAGCTAATATTATTATTATTCTATTAGTCTATTTAGCTAAAGTGTATATTTAACTTTATATAGTAATATTTAGAGAGTTTACCTATTAATAGGAATATATAAGGTTTTTATACTATTTTCCTTAATTAGTAGAAGGTATAAGTTAAAATACTTATATAGTGTTTTTAGAATTATACCTATATATAAGGTGAATTTTACTATAATCTCTAAAACGACTAAGTTCTAACTAAGTACCCCCTAAAGGAGAATTTAAGTAAAACTAAATATAACTAGCGCTATAAAAAAGATATAAGGCTAAAATTACTAATACTAGTATAACTAATAAAACTATACCTAATAATTAAATAACTATCCTTATAACTATTAATTACATATTAATATAACTAAAAAGAATAAAGTAACTATAACTTTATCTAATTAGAACAAAAAGTATAATTATATAAATTACCTATTATAGTAATTCCTATAATTATCTAAAACAAATAAAAACTATATATTAGGTTAGTTACTATAAAAAGTATATATTAACAGAATAATAATTCTATAAAGTTGATAATATAGTTATTATTAATAAAAGTTAATATTAAGTTAAGATTTAAAACTAAAATAATAGAAACTAATAATCTATAATAAATCTATAAACTATAACTATAATAATACTATAGATCTAGAATATCTAATTTGGATTAAATAAAGCTATAATAATTAACTTTATAATAAGGTTTTTATAGTTAATTACTTATTATAGTAATTACTTAATTAAGTAATTACCTAACTAAGTAAGGGTTTATAAAGAAAAAATATATTATATATATAATAGATTTTTCTACTTAGAATAGATTTTAAAGAAGTAAGTAATTTAATAGTTTTATCTATTTAACTATTACTACTACTTATTATTACTACCTTTTACTTATTATTATTATTATTAGTATTATTTCTTTTATATTAATAATAACTATTTATACTAGCTATAAATAGTTATTCTTAATTATTAGGAATTTTATTATAATAACTAATAAAACGAAAAGTTTCCCCCTTTTATAATATTATATAATATTACTACCCCTAATAATATTACTTCGATTATATACTCTTTTATATAAACTTATAAATATTGATTTATAAAGTTTTAAAATCTCTTAACTTTTAACCTCACTAGAGTAAGATATATATTTATAGTTATAAAGTATATCTCTTAAAAAGAGAAAAAAAAAGAAGGATAGAGAGGAGAGAGTTTAAAGTAGCTTTATATAAATATATTAAATATTTTATAAGATATATATTAAATATATATAATCTCTATAAAGTATAAATCTTAACTCTTAAGAGAATAATTATTACTTATAATATTATATTTAATAAGAGTAAGTTTTATTTAAAAGAGGACTCTAAAGAAGTTTTATAAATTAGAGAGATTAAAATAACTATAAACTTTATTAAAGAAGTAGTTAATTTCTCTAGCTTAATCTTATAAAGACTTAATATTCTTATAAAAAATAATTTTATTTTAAAAGAAGAGGTTACTATATAAATAATATAATAAAGTATAAAAAGTAAAAACTTAATTAAAAAAGCTTAATAAACTTTATTTATACTTAAATATATATTTAACTTATTTAATTAAATATATTTTAAAAATAATACCTTTATTATTACTCTTAAAATAATAGAGAAGCTAAATATATTAAATAGGAAAAAATATTTAACTATAAATAAAGTTAGTTTAAAACTAATAATAAAGTTACTTAAAAGATAGAACTTTTTAGATTTAATTAATAGCTTAAAAGAGAGCTTTTTTTAACTTTAAGATTAGCTTAATTTAGAAAATATTAATAAAGAAGCTTTATAGCTACTATAAAAATACTTATATACTTATAAAATATAAAAAAAGTTATATATAAATTAGTAAATTACTTCTATTTTAAAAAAAGTTTTTATACTTATAGTTAATATATTATTTATACTATATATTACTATAAAGTAAATAAGAAATCCCTTTTTTATTATTTTTATATTATTCTAATAAAAAGAAAATAAAGAAGATTTATAGTATAATATTTTATACTTAGTAATAGAAAATACTACTTAGAGACTCTTAAGAAAGGAATTCTTTTATAAAATAAATCCTTATAAATAGGAGCTAAAATCTCTTCTTAATAAAGAAAATAGACTATATTATATTATACTTCTAGCTCTCTTAAAGAGCTAAAATAATTTAGAGAAATTACTTAAAGATATATAAATACTATTTTATATAGCTACTTAAAAAGAGATTAAAAAGTTACTCTATAAAGGAATATAGAAGTTAATAAACTATAGATATATATATTTAAAACCTCTTTTCTTAAAATAAGTATTTATTTATAAACTTAATAAGAATAGCTATTTAAATTAATATAAAATAAAAATCTATATAAGAGGAGATCTTTAAAAAAGAGGATTAGAGGAGATATATATAATAATACTTATAGTATATATATTTAGAGTTATTATAATACTTATAGTAGAGTTTAATTTAGAAGCAGTTTAATATAATATTATTAATATTTTTCTTAATATAGATATACTTAAAAATAGAGTATTAATTACTTATAAGTTTCCCTTTAAAAATATAATACTCTTAATAGATTATATTATTAAGAACTTTAATAATAAATATATTAAACTTAAAAGAGTATTCTATTAAGTTTATAGTTATAACGCAGCCCCCCTATAAAAAAGACTATAGCAAAATTCACCCTATATATAGGTATAATTCTAAAAACACTATATAGGTACTTTAACCTATACCCTCTACTAATTAAGGAAAATAGTATAGAAACCTTATATGTTCCTACTAGTAGGTAAACCCTTATATAAAGTTAAATATACGCCTTAGCTAAATAGACTAGTAGAATAGTAATAGTATTAGCTATATAGCGTAGAGCTAGTAGCGCTATATATAGTAAGGTTAATTATATTAAGGCTAAAGGGGTTATTAGAGCTCTTATAGCTTAGTAATAGCTTTACTAAACCTTCTAGTAAAGTACTATAAATACTACTAAATAGAGATAACTCTTTAACTAAAGAGGTTATTATAAGAGGTTCTTATAGCTAGAAGTATAAAAAGCTTTACTATATATAAAGCCTTATACCCTTCCCTCTTCTTTTTCCTCACTAACCTATAATAAATCCTTTATAATATCTATACTATATAAAGAATATAAAAATACTAACCCCCTATAAAGTATACCTTTTTATAAGTAAATAACTAAAAGTATTACTATATAGAATAATATCTATATACTAAATAAAACTTTTAAATTTAGTAATTACTTTTTTATTAATTAGTAGTATATTATTAAAGTAGCTATAGCTAGAGCTTTTATAAATACTCTTAGAAGGGACCCTTTATATACTATAATTAAAGTAATAAATAATAGCTTTATATACTTCTATATAGAGACTATATATATTTCTAGCTATTCTAAGGAGTAGCTTTTCTTTATATAAACCCTCTATAATACTAAAGTAGAAGTAACCTAAGTTTAAGCTTAGTAGGGGAATATTAGTAAGTACTCTTTATACTAACTATTATATAGAGAGAGCGTTATTAATAGTAGTATAGCTGCTATAAAGGCGTTAGCTAGCCTAATTAAATAAGAAGATAATAATAGTAATAACTTACTTCTAAAGAAGCTATTATAGTAGATAGCAAAGTAGTAATAAGGATAGTATTAATAACATAAGTAATATATATAATAAATCCTATATTATAGGTTAGATTAATAAGTATATATAAAGATACCCTCCTAATAGCTATACCTATAGCTATAGAGAAGGTTATATCTATAGCTATACCTATAGCTATACCTATAGCTATACCTATAGCCTTATCTATAGCCTTATCTATAGCCTTATCTATAGCCTTATCTATAGCTAATATAATAGCTATATTAATACCTATAAGTAGGGCTATTAATTAGGCGTATTAAATAGACTAAATAAAAGAAAAATCTAATTATCTTTAATTGCTATTTCTTATATAAGCTAAACTTAGAAAATAAAAGCTAGAATTAAGTAATCTGAAATAACTACTTACTATAAAATAAGTATAATAGCTATAGCTAAAGTAAATATAAGCTTTAAGGTGAAATAACTAATAATACTACTTATAAGTCTAAAAAACTTTATAATTATACCTTTACTAATATCTATATTTAGCTTACTTCTATCCTACTTTAACGCTATACTATAGCTTATAAGATATTATATCTTTATACTATATAAGATATTATATAAATATTATTCTAATTAGTATTTAGTAGTACTAGCTAGTCTTTAGCTCTTTATTCTCTTTAGTATTATCTATCTCTTCTAGGAGAATAGCTTTTAGTTATCTATTACTAATATTAAGGTTAAGTATATTAAGTATAATAGCTTTATCTATATTATTTATAATAGTCTAAAGAATAATAAGGTATATAACTACTTAGTAGTAGTAGTAGAGGTTACTAATAATACTTTTATATTTAGCTATTAAAGCTAAAGTTATTAGAATATTATAAACCTTTTCTATAGAGAACTTTTTATTAATAAATTAGACTACTTTAGCTACTTCTATAATATTAGTAATAGTAAGCTTATAATATATAATATAGCTTAAGTTATTAGCTATTTTAATAGCTATAACTAGGTTAATACTAAAGCTATAGAATAAAAAAGCTTTATTTAGAGTTATCTTATTATAGTATTTATAACTAAAGTTTTTAGTTATAAGATAGATAAGCGTATAAATAATAGTATTAGAGAAAATAGCTGCTTAATAGTACTATTTAATAAGTATTTAATCTTTATTAATACTACTTATTTCTATAAGTATAGTATATCTTTTATTTTAGATTTAGTAAGATAGGTTCTTAATAACCTTCTTATATATAAAGGATTCTAAATAGAAGATATTAGTATAGATTTATTAAGCTATTAAGTTATAAAGGGTATTATTTAATCTTTTAGAGGTATTAGTAATAGCTTTCTTATAGTTATTATTAGGTTTTAGAAGGTAGATAGGAATAATATTAATTTTAGCTTTAGAGTCCTCTATAATAAAAGGATTAGCTTTTAAACTACTTATAATAAAGGAAGGTTATCTATTTAGTATAAGCTTAGTAGTAGTAAATTTATTTAGATTATAGGCTTTAGCTAGAGAGAGCTTAGTAAGTAAGTAGATATAGTTACTCTATATAATAACTAATTATATATAAAGACTTAGCTTAGCTTTCTATTTTGCTATATTATTATAAAACTCTTAGGCTATTATATTATTAGATTAAACCTTCTTAGCTATCTCTATTATAATAAAAAAACTAATAGTAAAGTTAGCTAGCTTAAGTATAAATAGGTTAATCTATTAGTTAAAATAATAGCTATCTCTTTAAAGTTTAATATAGCTATTTCTATAGCTATTATTATAATTATCTTTATAGCTATTATCTTAGATAGAAGCTTAACTAATACCTTAAGTATTAGATTAAGTTTACTATTAGCCTTTAAGCTTAGAGGTTAAGTATTCCTAATAGCCTAAAGGTATATTAAAGATTATAGCGTTATCTATATAATTAATAGTATATTTAATATTAGAAGACTTATTAATAACTTAGTAAGGGTTTTAATCTACTTTATAGGTGTTATATATATCTTATAAAGTTTTAGTATTAATAAGGATATTACTTAAGAGAATACCTCCTCTATCTATTAAGATAGTAAAGTAATAGAACGCCTTAAATATAAAGCTATTATTAAACTATTAAAATTAGTTATTATTAATATAGGTATAACTATTAATTAGGTTAATAATTAGGTTTTTAATAGAGCTATTATAATTATACTTATTACTAATAGGGGTTATAAGGGTTATTATTAGAGATAATATAAATAAAGGTATAAATAAGTTTATATTAGAGATAGAAAAGTATCTATTATAGTTATACTAAAGATATTTTCTATATAAACTAAGTATAAGCTAGTAATAGCTTTTACTTTAAGGGATAGATAGCTTTAGTAATAGTGTTTATAATAGCTTTATTAATAACTTTATTAATAGTAATTATAAAGGCTTTAACCTTAAGGGTAGATAGCTTTAGTAATAATATTCTTAATAACTTAAGTAATAATTTAGCTAATAACCTTAGTAATAAAGTATTTAATAGCTATATAAATAAGTAAAAATAAAGAAAATAATAATAATAAAGTAAGAGTATAATAATATATATATAATAGTTAGTATTAGTAAATATTATATAGTTTATAAGATAGTAGTATTATATAAAGGAAAAGAAAAGATAATAAGTAATACCTTAGCAAAAAGTATATTAATAAGCGTTATACTATAAGGTGATATATTACTTAAGGCGATCTATATATTAAGCTTTATAATAATATATTTAGGTAAAAATTCTAATATAAATAATAACTTAATATATCCCCTTATAAAAGTAATTTAAGTAGTTTTATATATCCTACTAATTATTTCTATTAACTAATACTTTAGTAAGTATAAATAAAACTATCTACTTAGCTCTACTTATAATTAAGTATTATCCTCTATATCCTTCTTTTATATATTTTAGAATAAAGCTTTTAGTAGCCTTCCCTTTAGCTTTAAGATTTTTAATATAGTTATTAAGCTATTTAGTTAGCTAAGTAGCTTATTATATATACCTAAAGCGTTATTATATTTAGTAATAGCTTTATTTATAACCTTATTTATAGCTTTACTTATATCCTTATTTATAGTCTTATTTATAGCTTTATTTATAGTTTTATCTATAGCTTTATTTATATTTTTATCTATCTCTTTATTTATAGTTTTACTTATAGCTTTACTTATAAAGTTATAGGTTTCTTTAATAATTCTTTTTATTAATATTTCCCTAAGCTTATATTACTTAAGCGTATTATTATTTTTAAACTAATATCTTATTTCCCTCTAAAGGTTAAATAACTTATCCTAACTAACTTTATAGTTTTAAATAGCTTTATCTATCTCTAAGCTATTCTTAAGTATCTATATATTATAATATACTAGCTAATTCTTCTATTATATTAGATATTTAATTTATAGTTTTCTTTATCCCCTATATATTAAGTAATAATTTAAAACTTATTCTAATTTATAATACTAATAGAGGTCTATCTATAAGGCTTTATCTTAATCTTTATTAACTTCTATTAGTCCTTAATATTTTAAAGATCTATTTTAATTTAAATTAAATAGAGTAGCTAATAAAAACTAAATAATTAATATAACTAAATATATATTTATATTTAGTAGTAGCTTTAATCTATAAATTAATTTACTTATTCTCTTAAGGATATAAACTAGCTTAAAGTATTACTAGCTAAACGTTTTCTTTAGATTACTTAAAAAGTAATATCTATACCTAAATCTTATATTAATAAAGTTATTTAGGCTAAATATTATTTATTTATATTTTTTATTATATACTTTTTTTATATATATTTAAGCTAATATAATTAAAAGTTTTACTTCTTCTTAGAGTATCTCTTTATTCTAAGCATAATAAATATTACTTAAAAATAAAAGTATTATATTTATCTTAAAGCTAAAGAGTATCTTATTAAGTAATAACTTAATAAAGCTTAAGTAAATATTATTTAAGTCTACTTAAAAGCTTAAAATAACCTTATATTAATTTATAGTTAGGTTTACTACTAAAAATATATAGATTATAATTTTAACTATTTAGTTTTTACATTCTAAAAAGCTATTAGTTTAGAGATAATATACTATTAAATATAATAGCTTTATATTTAGCTCTACTTAAAAGCTTTTTTAGAAGGATAATAAGAACTTCTTATCTTAATCTAAAATAATAACTTTAAATACTTCTTAGTTACTTAACTAAAGTTAATATAAAAATACCTTTACTTAATATTTAATAGTATATTTTATATTTCTTAATATTAAAAGTAAGGTTTTAATAAATTTATTTATTACTATTAAGAGAGTATTAAAAAATAGAAAGCTTTTTATTTCCTATAATATATACCTTATTTAGACTTTAAGTATAACTATAATAAAGTTTATAGTAATAATATAGAATAGTATTACTAATATCTTAATAAATTAAAATATTCTTAATAATTTTAACTTATATATTCTATTTATCTTATAGGTCTTATACTATTCTATATATTAAATAACTTTTTACTTAAGGTTATATATAGAGAACTAATAGACTAAAGAGTTAAATATTTATTAAATTCCTTAATAATAATACTAATTATATACTTTAGTAATAAAGGTTTAATCTAATAGTAATAATATATATAATTACTACTTTCTACTAAATTTAATAAAGTATAATAAGTTATTATTAAGTATAAAAAGGATATATAAATTATTAATAGTAAGCTTAAGTTAATTAATAATTATTACCTATTTAAGGTTTATTAAATATATTTTAATAATTTTATTCTTAAGAAGTTTATTTATAACTACTTCTATAATATAATTAATAGCTTTATTATTCTATATTTTATCTAGCTTACTTTTATTTTTAATTAAAATTTCTTCTTTAAGTAGTCTAAATAATATATTAGCTATAATATTAATATAGCTTAAGATATAGTAATATATTAATTAAAACTAACTAAAGTATTTTAAAGCTAATATTAAATATAAGTTTACTTTTTACTTATTAGTTATAAATAGTAAAACCTATTTTATAATTATTAGAGTAGTAATATAGTTAGTAAGTATATATATAAGATTTATTAATACTAACTAAATAATAGTTCTTATCTTATAAACTATCTATATTAGATATATAATCTCTAGCTTTATTAGCTAATACTTCTACTCTATCTAGTTAATAGCTTTACTAAGATATATTATAGGGAGAATATCTATTTTAAGGATTAGCTCTATTAGTTACTATTTTAAACTATCTTTAAGCTAGAAGAGTATAATACTAAACTTAAACTTATAGGATATATTAAATTAAATAAAGAGTAATTTAGCTAAGTTATAATAATATAGTACTATTTCCTCTATAAAAGTAGTAGTAATATTATAAAATAAAGATAGTTCTTTATCTATTACTATAAATATAATATTATAACTAAAATACTTCTTTATTAACTCTAAATATTTATTTTCTTCTCTTATTTTAGTAAGAAGCTTTATTTTCTATTATTAAAGTAGTATTATTTAAATAGAATAATAGGGGATTATATATCTAAAATATCTTATTACTCCTATTTATCGCTCTAGTTCCTTAAAGTTCTAAAATATTTTTATTTAAATTAAAGCTATAGTTTATTCCTTAATATTAATTAATATTAAAGTATTTATTTTAAAACTTAGTAGTTAAACTAATAGGAATTCTAAAAATAATTTAGCTTTTAATAAAGAAAAACTTTTATTAATAAATAGCTTAAAAATAGTATTTAGATATATAAAGTATTCCTCTATTATATTAGATATAATAATAATATTATTAATAAAAGTATTTATATAGTTCTTATAAAAGTAAAGTAGGTTATTTATATACTATTAGATATATATAAGTAAGTTATAAAAACCTATAAAAGCTACCTTTATTCTTTCTTATCTTCTATAACTAATAATTATAAAGCGCTTATAATAAGGTTTATAAACTAGAAACTAATAAAAGAATAACTTTATATCTATTATTAAAATAAACTTCTTATTATATAGTTTCTAAATAACCTCTAATTATAGTAGTATAAAGTATATATCTAGTATTATAACCTTATTAAAAATATAAAGGTTAATAACTATTTAGCTTTTATATTTACTATTAATAATATATTATATTATAAAAATAAAAGTTCTAAAAAGTATTAGCTATATAATAAACTCTACTCTTCTTTTAGTATAAAGAGTATTTATTACTTTATTAACTACTTTTTAGTTTTTAATTTTAATAAGATAAAGCTTTTAACTAATATTATAGTTTTACTATTTATTAATAAGGTTAATATATATATAGTCTACTAAGTTTATTTTAATAGTTCTTTAATCTTTCTAAATAGTAGAATATTTAGTTATAATAGCTTTAAGTTTAGTTACTAAATCTTTATTCTTATTAAAAATATAAACTCTTTTAAGTATTTAGATAGTATTAGCTATTAAGTTTTATTTTAGCTTAATTTTATTATTCTAAATAAAGCTTCTTAAGAAAATATTTAGTAACTAAAGTATCTTTTACTTAAGATTATCTTTAGTTAATATTAAAAATATATAGTTTACTTTTAGAAGTATAATATATTTAATCTTCTAGCCTCTTTAGATATAAAGTAGTTTTATTATAGTATTATTAATAACTATAATTAGTTAGTAACTTATAATAAAATCTATTACCCTCTCTTATTTAAGTTTAAATAAGAGGGATTCTATTTTAAACTTTTTAGTAAGGTTACTAGAACTATATAAGAGGTTCTAAATAGAATAATAATATTTATATTAGCTTTTATATTATAAGCTATAATTAGCCTTTTAGTATAAATAGTATATAAAACTCTTATATTATTATAAGATTTTAATATAATTAATTTTTTAGAGTTTAATATATTAACCTTATTTAGGATATTAAACTCTTATTTTAAGAGAAATCCTATTTAAAAGCTTTTTACTACTTATATATTAATATAGATATATATTATTATATTAGTACTATTAATATAGCTTCTAACTAATAGAGAAAAAGTTACCTATCTAAGTATTTCCTAATTACTAATTCTTATAAAGGTAATATTAGCTTTATAGTTTAAAGTATAATTAGGAATTATTTAGAATAAAGCTTTTAAAATAATATAGTATTATACTTTTAGGTTTATATATCTTATAAAAGGTATATTATTAAGTATAGCTTTAAATATAATTTTAGTATATATAATATTATAAAGTTTTTATCTTAGATTATAAATAATCTATAAGATATTAGCTATTATTAATTCTTTTTAGTTATATTTAGTTATTAAATAGGTATAAGAGTAATCATAAATATATAAATACTATACTATTTTAAGTCTTATATTATAGCTATTATATATAGCTATTAAGCTATATATATTAGTATATTTATTAAGAAAGAAGTTCCCTATAGAGGGTAAACTAAGATTAATAATAATATTAATATATTTATTATTAGATAATTTATTTTTAAAATCTATATATAGTTTATTATTTTCTTTATTATCTTAATAATCTCTTATAAAAAAGACTTTAATAACTTAATACCCCTTATTAGTTATTAATAAATAAGTAATAAAGTTATAATCTTTATTATTATTTTAAGCTTTAAAAATAATATTTTTTATTACTAAGTTAGATAAGTTAATACTTTCTTTTAGTATATATTAGTAATATATTTTATTATTTAAGCTTTTTCTTATTAATAACTAATTTACTATTTAAACTAGTAGCTAGCTATTTTAGTTTTAGGTATTATATATTAATAACTTTTAGCTTTTCTTATTAATAAGTAAGAAGTAATTAGTAAGCTTTAATTAGATATCTATTTTAGTTTAAAAAGCTAACTAGTAATTTTATTATTAGTTAGATACTAAAGTAGCTTAATATATATCTCTATATTAATTAAAGTTAGTTATTAAAGTAGACCTTATTATAAAGCTTAAATATAATGCTTTTTTATTATAGTATATTAAGTCTTTCTATTAGCTATCTCTATAATTTCTCTATTATCTTTCGCTCTACTTATAGAGTATTTCTATAAACTTTTTATAATTAGTAGATAATATTAGCTACTTTATACTAACTATAAGTAGTAATATTAGCTTATTATATACTATAGCTATATATTTAGATTATAGTTTTTTAGCTATTTTAGCTAAATATATAACTTATACTATAAAGATATATATATTACGCCTATTTAAGATGTTTTCTAAAATATATTATTCCTTTTTAAGATAAATTTCTACCTCTTTATAGAGTAGTTAGAACTTTTCCTTAAGAAAGTATTTCTAATAGTTAATAGCTATATCTCTATAGTATAGCTAAGAGTATATAAAGTTATTTAAATCTCTATTATATTATTCTATAGCTAATCCTAAAAGATATTAATAGAGGTTTAATACTAAAGTATTATAATAATTAGGTTTATACTCTATATAGTAATTAATAAAGTCTAAAAATATAAATACCTCTTATTAAATTATTTTTATACTTTCTATATATTAATAAAGCTTATCTTTAAAGTACTCTAATAAGTTAAACTATTTTATATCTTTTAAATAAAACCTTATTTATTTAGTTTAACCTATAAATAATAATATAAAAGTTACTTAATAACTATATATTCCTTAGTTAAGGAGTTAGTTTAAGCTTTTAGAAGTAATAATATAAAAGTTTAGTATATTTCCTATATTACTTTAGTTATTCTTATATTATAGGACTTCTTTAGTTAGATACTACTTTTTACTTTATTATAGAAGTCTTATAGTTTAGCTACTTTTACTAATTTCCTCTTACTATTTATACTAGTTAAGCTTTTTTTATTAAGTATCTATAGTTTCTATAATAAGCTATTATAAAGTTTAGTTATATCTAAAAGAGAGAAGGTTAAGTAATATTAATATTATAAATAGTTAGAGCGTTATAAACTTAGCTAACTATTAAAATTTATATAAGAGATATAGAGATTAGTAAACTTATTAGTATTAAGAATAGAGAGCTAAGCTTATAGATAAAGGGGCCTCTATTAAGTAAGATAAGGGGATTCTTATTAAAAATAAAGTTTTTATATTAATAGTACTAATAATTTTAGATCTAATAATACTAAATTATATTAGCTTATTTAGTATATCTTTATCTTTAGTTATTAGCTTAGATATATTAAAGCTTAAGTATATAATATATATTAGATTAAGCTATATTTAGTAGTTATAGCTTATATAAAATCTAAATAAGATATCTATCTATCTTTTAGGGGTTTTAAGCCTTCTTTTAGCTTTTAACTAAGCTATATAGTTAATATAGTTTATTAACTATTATAAGTATAAGGCTTAGAGTTCTATTTTAATCCTTAAGTATACCTCTTAGTATATATAATAATATACTACCTCTAATAAGGTCTTTTTATTTAGTAATAATTAGCTAGAGAATAAGCTTAGATCCTTCTATAAAGCTATATAAAGCCTTATTACTTAATTTAGATTTTTAGGTTTTAGCAGCTAGTAAACTAAATATTTAGCTATATAGGAGATATTACTAAAGCTTATAATTTTACTAACTAGTTAGTGAAGAGTTTAGTATTTAATATAACCTAATTAGGGTTATATTCCTTAAGTTAGGAGGAATATATAAGTAGGGGTTAGCTATATATATATTAAAGCCTTTAGTTAAGAGAATTAATATAGCTATAATCTTTTAGGTTATACTACTATTTAATAGATCCTATATTATAGGTTAGATTAATAAGTATATATAAAGATACCCTCTTAATAGCTATACCTATAGCTATAGAGAAGGTTATATCTATAGCTATACTTATAGCTATACCTATAGCTATACCTATAGCTTTATCTATAGCCTTATCTATAGCTTTATCTATAGCTTTATCTATAGCTAATATAATAGCTATATTAATGCTTATAAGTAGGGCTATTGATTAGGCGTATTAATATAAAAGAGAGGATAGGTTAATAGTTTAGTAGTTAGTAATTAAGTAATTAAGTAATTATAAACTATATTATTACTAAAGTAAAGTTAAAAATAGTAAAGTTATTAACTAATATATATATATAAGTATAGCTAAGGTTAGGAGAGTTATAATTATATAACTAAAAGCTATATATATTATTAGGAGGCGTAAAGTTAGGAGGTCTATCGCTCTAAGTAGGTAAAAATTATAGTGAATAGCTAGAGGCTAAAAGTATTCTATAAACTTTATAATATATTACTTTTATAATATAAAGAGTTTTACTTAATATTAAGAAGCTTAAGATTTAAAGTTTTTAAAAAAAACTTATATCTCATTTAAAATTTAAACTAAAAAGTCTTTATTATTTTTTATATTAATAATATTTTTATATTATTTTATAAAAATAATAAATAGTATTTAAGAAAAATAATTAATAAGATTAAGTTTATAGTGATAACACAGCCCCCCTGCAAAAAGACTACAGCAAAATTCACCCTATATGCAGGCATAATTCTGGAAACACTATATGGGCACCTTAACCTATACCCTCTACTAATTAAGGAAAATAGTATAGAAACCCTATATAATTAATAAGATAATAAAAGCTTATAAAGTTAAAAAGTAAAACTTTATTAAGTAATATTTTAAAATATAAGTTATTAAGGATTAGATAGTTTATAAAATTTATTTTATTTATAATTTATATATATAAAAGATTATTATTTATTTTAATCTCTATAATAAAATATATCTTTTTATATTATTTTTATTAAGAGAATTTATAAAAAATAATAACTAAATAACTTTTTAATAAATAAAATTATTCTAAGAAATAATAAAATCTATTTTATATATAGCTATCCTTTTATAAATAGATATAGCTTTTTTATTTTTAATATTTTTATAGTTCTTTATAAATCCTTCTAAAGAATATTTTTATATAATAAAATATATAATTTATTACTTTTTTAATATTTATTATTTTATAGTTTATTTTAATAACTTAAAGAGTAAATTTAAAAGTATAGTAATTCTTCTTATTACTAGAGATACTTTATTTATAAATAACTTAAAGTTTTATTAATCTTTATAAAGATATATTATAATAATATTTAGAGGAGTAATTTAATAAAAAGCTATAAAATAAATAACTATTATTATATTAACTATAGAAACTAAATTTCTAAGTTTTAATAAAACTATAAAAAAATAGTTATTTTTTAAAAGCTTTTTAAAGAAATTAAACTTAATCTTAAAGATATATAGAAGATTTATTATAATAATTAATAAATAATCTATTTTATTATAAATAATAGAGAATATATTTCTATTTATCTATATTATATAGATATCTATAATATATAGTTAAAATAAAAATATAAAAAAAGAAGCTTTAAAGTAGTTTATATACTAATTTCTAAGATATTAATAGATAGATTTATAAAAAACCTCTTATAAATAAAATTTAAAAACTTTAGAAGTTTTTTTAATTTATAAGATATAAGATATTTAATTATAACTATAAAGTTATAAGTAAAAAATATTTATAAGAGCTTTTTTTTTTTTAAAACTTAAAAAATACTAAAAAAAAGTATAAAACTAGAGAATTCTATATAAATACTAAGCTAATTTAGCTACTTATAAAATATAAAAACTACTACTTATAAAAACTAAAAACTTATAGGTATTTAAGGTTTATTATATATAATATCTAAGAGATTAAAAACCTCTTTAAACTTTTTAGCTTAATTAAAACTAAAGAAAGTATTTCTTATAAGTATTATTAAGTTATAATTAATATACTTATAAATATACTATATATAAGTATTATAAATAATAATAATATTTTTATAAATAAAACTAAAATAAGAAATATTTTTATAAATATTTATATAACTAATATAAAAAGAAATAAAGCTAAAAGCTATAATAAAATTAAAAATATTAAGAATACTTATAGTAGCTAAAAATAAATAAATAAAAATACTTAAAGTAGCTAAAACTTAATAACTAAAAATACTTATAGTAATAATAGCTTAAGTTTAAGAAATAATATAAAAGTTTCTTTAAGAATTATATAAATAAGTAATAAGAACTAAGCTAAAAGTATTTATAGAGTTAGAGCTAAGAGTATTTAGAACTATAAAAACTATATTTATTAAGCTTTTATTATAAAGAGTACTTAATCTAAGTTTTTAAAAAGTATTTTTAACTTAATATTTATAAACTTCTTCTTTTTTAACTTTAGTTTTTTTTAAAACTTCTTCTTATTTATAATAAATAATCTCTTAAGTATTCCTATATATATTAATAAAAGTATAATTAAATAGATATCTCTTTAGAACTTTATTAAGATATCTTAAATAATAATTTAAAATATTAAGAGAGAAAGAAAAATATTAAATATTTATAATATTAAGAGTAGAGATTTAAATAAGAGAAGTACTTATAGTTTAATTATTTTTAAAAAAAATAAAAAAATTAAAATAAATAGAGGATTTATTTTAGTTTTAAGTAATTACTTTATTTATTTTATTTTTTTTATTCTCTTAAATATCTCTATTCTCTTAAGAATATTATTTATTCTTTAAGCTATAGTTTCTTAGTAAATAATAAAAAGTATTCTTAATTAGAAGGAAAAGTTAGCTTTTAGGAGTAATATAATTCTAAATACTAAAAGTATTTATAGAGAGAGAAAAAGAAATTAAATTAAAAGTATTTATATTAAAATACTAAATATTTATAATAAGTCTCTAAATAAGTTTACTTAAAAGAAACTAATAGTTAAAAGTACTTATAGTAAGATAAGAAAAAGTTATACTAAGAGGATAAAGTATAAGAAATAGAGATATATTTATATTAGAGGACTCTTTAAAGTAAGTAATTTTACTAAAAATATTTTTAAATATACTTATAGAAGTCTACTTATTAATAACTTTTCTTATATAAACTTTTTTATAAAAAGTTAAATCTTTATTTTTATTTATAAATCTTTAATTATATTTATATTACTTAAGTATATTCTTTTAGCTTTTAATTTAGTTTATATAATATTACTTAAGAGTTAAGAAGAATAATAAGTAAAAGAAACTTATAAATATTTATATATTATTAGTATCTCTAATAGCTTTATTACTTAAAGTATTAACTTAATAATAAGTAGTATTATATACTTTATAAGTATACTTTTAGAGCTTTTATAAGATAAATTTATAGGAATTATATCTTATATACTTATAGAAGTTATAATAATTAATTTAATATAAATAAAAAAAACTTTAAAGTAGTAAGTATTACTTATAATACTTTATATATATTACTTATTAAGAAGATCCTTTTTATTATAGTTATATAAATAATATTTAAAGTTAAATCTCTTAATTAAATATTTTCTTAAGAAAAAAGATATAAATATAAAAATATCTTATAAGTAAAATAATACTTAGTTTAGTTTTTTTCTTTATTTTTACTTAAGATAAGAGTAGCTTATTTATATTTATAATTAGTAATATTAGTTCTTTTTAGAGTATAAATAAGAGTAATAATAAGTTTTTAAATAAGTTCTTAAGTAAGCTTTTAAGTAAGCTTAAAAGTAATAGTTTTATAAAAGATAAAAGTACTCTTATAAGTAAATTAGTTTTATTTATAAAGATAATATATAGCTTTAAACTTATAAGTAAGTTAATTTTATTTTTAAATAATATTAAACTTTATAAAATTATACTAAGAGTTAAAATAAAAACTTTTACTACTAAAAAATTTATAAAAGATTAAGATATCTTTAAAGTTAAAGTTTTTATTATTAATATTAAACTTATCTTTTATTTATAAAAATAATTAGCTAATAGCTCTAGAAATAAGTTAATAATACTTATAATTATCTTCTTTATAAGAAGATAAAATCTTAATAAGTATTTTATTTTACTTACTAATAAGCTTATTAATATTATTATCTTAATAAGTTTACTAAGTATTTTTAGCTTTATAATATACTTATAACTTTAGGCTGCTAGCCTTATATTATGAAATTTAACTAGTATTAACTGCAAAAGCTAGACTAATCCCCTCGCCCTCTACTAATAACCTTTAGGTTATATAACTATAGTTTAAACTTAGATATTATCTTTACCTCTACGCTCCTCTATTAACTTTAACTATTATAATAAGCTTTAACTATCTTCCTCTAGCTACCTCTATCTCTATTAGTCTCCTCTATCTCTTACTCCTCTAAGCTATACCTACTCTTTACGTTATATTTAATCTACACCTATCTTCCTCTCCTCTACTATTTAGATATCTATACTACCCTACTAAGTATAATAGCCTTAAGGCCTCTATATTATTACACTATATAATATCTTCTACCCTACTATACAGTCTTAATAAAGAGCCTTACTACTATTAGCTATACTCTTACTATATATTAAATTTACCCTTCTATAATAGCTTATCTTATAATATATCCTCTACTTTATATAGCCCCCTTAATAAGCCTTACTAAGGGAGCAGGTTATATAACTAATATAAGCCTTATAAGCTTATAATTTAAAAACGCTTAAGAGGGTAACTTCCTCTTAAGTAATATATACTTTTTTATAAACTTTTTAGTTTCCTCTAACTATTAGTTCTTAATAGTTATAAACTTAGTTTATTAAAACTTTAATTTTACTTTTTTATTATTATTAGAATATTTTATAAAGTAAATAGAACTCTTTTTTCTTTTTTTATATTTTTACTTATATATAACTATTTATTATACTTTATAAAATATTTTATTTATTTAGAAAAACTTTTAAAATAGACTTTTACTTTAAAAGTATATAAATTAAGTTAAAGACTTATAAAGATTAGCTAGTTTAGTTTAATTATTTTAAAATTACTTATATTATATATAATATTTAAAACTTAGTTAATCCTAATAGTTTTAATATACTTATTTTTAGAAATGTTAATAAAATAAATATCTCTTCTTTTAAAAACTATATTATTTAGTTTAATAAAGAGAAATAAAATACTTATAAAATAGATCTTAAGAAATAAGAAGTAAATAAAGCTTAAGAAGAAAAATAAATAAAAGTAGCTAATTCTTAATAATAATAAGAAGCTAATAAAGAAGAAATTTTATAAATCTTTATTACTCTTATACTTATATAGATTTCTATACTTCTATATTCTTTTATATTTATATATACCTCTATATTTATATATTTTTAACTTCTTCTTAAGTTAATTAAACTAATACTTATTATAATTAAAGATCTTCTCTTTTAAATTAAATATAAAATATTTATTAAATAATAATCTATTTTAAAAGCTAATACTTAAAATAATTAAAAAATTAAAAACTAACTCTTAAAATATATTTAAAACTAACTTCTTATAAATATTAATAAGAAGTTTATAAGTATAGTTAAGCTTTAAATCTTTAATAAACTTAGTAAGAATTATATTTTATTTAAACTTATTTTAAAATATAAAATACTACTTCTATTTAAATTATATATTTTAAATACTTCTAAATTAAGTAATAATATAGATTTTATTTTAATATTTATATATTTATAAAAACCTATAAACTAAACTATTTTAGATAATAAAAATAATAAATTATTTTCTTTTTAAATAGTAGTTAAACTACTTAAAAGTAAACTTATAAGGAATAACTTAGCTATTTAGATTATTATAAGAGAAAACTACTTTAGTATCTTTTATAAAGCTACTTATTTAAATATTAGCTTAAGAGATTTCTATAACTAATAAATTAATTATTATTATTAAATATTAATTTATAAGATTTTAAATATCTAAAAAGCTTTTATAATAAAGTATTTTTTATAAGCTATTAAGGTTAAAATTACTCTTAATTAAGTATAATAAATAATTTAAGATTTTATTATTTATAAGAAATTATCTTAACTTTTTTTTAAACTAAAAGATTATAATAAAATCCTTATTAGAATTATCTAATTAAACTCTTATTAAAAGAAACTTAAGATTAATAGAGTATTTATAATAATTAGTAGTAGATCTACTAACTTATAAGTATTAAGCTTAACTTTAAGAAGATCTAAATCTAAAAAACTAAAATTTAAAGATAAAAAGTCTTAAAAGTTTAAAGATACTCTTAAAGAGGTTAAAGAATATTTATACTAAGAATTTATTAGTAAAAAATAATCCTTATAATATATTTAGTCTTTTAAAAATTATATAAAAATTAAACTTATACTAATTAGTAAAATATTTTATTAATTAGCTTTAAGAGTTACTATAGAGATCTAAAATAATATTAAGACTAAAATACTCTTAAAGAAATAAAAACTAATCTATAATAACTTTATAAATAAAGAATAGTTTAAATTAAAAGATATTATAAAAATAAAAAGTTATATTACTAAAAGTACTTTATACCTTAATAACTTAGTTACTATTATAGTTATACTATTGTATATAGATTTAATTACTCTTAAGATACTTAAAGAGGGATTTAGATCTATCTTTAATATAAATAGAGAAAATAATAATCCTCTATAGCTCTCTATAGTTTATAATACTATAGCTTTAAACTATATAGTTAATAATATAAACTACTTATAAGATTATAAACTACTTAAAAGACTTAAAAAAGTTATTATAAGAAATTAAGTCTTAATAATTTATAAAATAAGTATAAAAGTTTTTTATAAAACTTTTTATAAACTTAATAGAGAATAAATAGAAAATCTTATTTTTAAAAATATTTTTTATATTAAAAATTTTAAAACTAATATTATTTTAAAATCTTCTCTTAAGAATATTAATATCTAGTTAAATAAATATATTAATAAAATCTACTATAAAGAAGTTAAAACTCTACTTTAGATATTTATATATATTAATAATATCTTATTTTTTAAATATAAACCTATTTCTAATTATTTTATTTTACTTTTATTATAAATCTATCTTAATATAAGCTATTTAAGAATTATAAATACTACTTAACTAATAGCTATAGCTTCTTAAGAGTAATTTTTTTATAACCTTAAGTTTATAAAAAAAGATAATATTTATCTTTAGTACTTATAAACTAAATATTTTAAATAGAAAATTTTTAAATATTTAGTTTAAAACGTTTAAAGAGTAAGAATTAAAAAGCTAACTTATTTAGAATATAAAAATTACTTTAAAACTTATTTATAATAAGTTATTTTATAAGGATTATTTAAATCTAAAAGTAAATATCTTTATTAATATATCTCTTAAGATCTATTTAATTATTTAGAAGTTTATTTAAAAGCTTTATAGCTTCTTATAATTAGAAATAAATATATAAGAAAACTATTTAGGTTTTATTTTAAAAATAAAATTTATTATAAAGTCTTCTAAATACTATAAACTTTTAAGAATTAGGTTTTTAGATAGAAAGGACTCCTTATATATAAAATAAAATAAAATATTAATAGATCTATTATTATAATCTAAAAAATAACTAAATATTAATAATAAGCTTATAAGAATAGTATTAATATTAAGCTTTCCCCTCTTTATATAAAAAAACTAATTAATAAGAGAGAAAAAATAAGAAAAGAAGTAATTATATAAAATATATAAATATTAAACTTAATAAAACTCCTATTTAAGCTATAAAATAAATTAATACTTATAGGTATTTTTTTATATAATATAAGCCTTTATATATTAATAAACTAAAAATCCCTTAATAAAATTAAAGAGGAATAATTTAAAAGATATCTTAATATATAAGTATTAGCTTATAATATACTAAAAAACCTTAAAATTTAACCTTATTAAGGAGGAATATATACTTATAGTTATAAAATATATATCTTTAAGAGAGAAAGAGAGAGAAATATAAAGAAAAGAGAGTTTAAAATAGTTTTATATAGCTATATTAGATATCTTATAAAGTATATACCTAATATATATAATCTCTATAAGATTTAAATTCTAATACTTAAGAGAGTAATTATTTTATAAAATATTATATTTAATAAAAATAAGTTTTACTTAAAAAGTAATATTAAAAAAGGTATAAAACTATTAATTATAAAAGCTATAATTAAAGAAATAAAAGAATTACTTTTAGCCTCTAATATATTTATAAGCTTTAATATCTTAGATAAGAATAATCTTATAATTAATAAAGGAATTATAGTATAATAGTTATTATAAAATATAGAAAATAAGAAAACTATATTTAAAATAACTTAATATAGTTTTCTTATTTTTAAATAGTTCTTAAAATTTATTAGTTAGATATTTAGAAATAACCCTTTTAAATAAATTTTAAAACCTTTAAGTAATAAAAGTCTTAGAAGTAATATTACTACTATTATTTTAGAATCTTAAGAAGATCTAAAATTAACTAATAGAATAAAATCTTTATTAAAAGATATAAAAAACTTTAGATTAATAGATATAAATAGCTCTTATAAGAATTCTCTTTTTTTTAAAGATTAATTTAACTTTAAAGATATATAAGAAAAAACCTCTAAACTAAAGAAAAAGTACTTATATATAAAGAAAACTTATACTTAAACTTACTCTTATAAGGGGAGTAATCTCTAAAATAAACCTAAAAGTATTTTTATTATTTATATTAATAATATTATAAATATAGAAAATAAAAACTTAATATTTAATAAATAAAAATAAAATAACTTCTTTATATCTTTTATACTAAAAAAATAAAAAGCTATTAAAAAAAGTAAAAAACTATATTATATATTTTATAAAATAATAAAAGCTAGATTAACTAAACCCCTAAGAGATAATATTTATAAAAAACTAATTCTAAAACCTCTTTTTAATCTTTTATTATAATTTAATAAGATATATTATACTTAGTTATTATTACTCTTAAAGATTTAAAAAGAGATTAAAAAGCTTCTTAAATAGTTTTAGAAGTTAATTATTATTATATATTATAAAAAGTTTAAAAAGATTATTAACTTTAAGATATAAAAGATTTTAAACTACTTAAAAGTATACTTAAAACCTCTTTTTCTAAAATAGGTTTTTATTTATAAACTAAATATAAATAAATATTTTATAAATATAAAAGCTTAAATTATTATAAAAGGGAACCTCTAACTAAAAGATTTTAAGAGTATTTATACTATAATTTTTATTTCTTAAACTTTTTAAGTTATAATAGTAATTATTATATAATTTAATTATAAAATATATTAATATAATATTATTAATATATTTTTAAATATAAAAATATTAAAAAGAAGAGATCTAATTACTTATAAAATATTTTAAAATATTAAAAAATTTATAAAATATTTAGATTCCCTTATTAGATATATTATTAAACTAAATAAAGTTTTATATAGATTTTAAGATATATTATTTTTATAATATAAAGAATTTAGCTTTATTCTTAAGAGATTTAATTTATAAAGTTTAAAAAAAGACCTCTACTTCTTTTAAGATTTTAACTAAAAAGTTATAATTATATTCTATATTAATAATTTTTTTATTTTATTTTATAAAAATAATAAGAATAAAACTTATAAGATTATTAATAAGATTAAAGAAAAATATAAAATTAAAAAATAAAAAGATATTAAATAATATTTAAGAGTAAGAATTATAAAAGACTAAAAAGCTTAAAAGATCTTTTTAGTTTATAACTTATATATTAAGAAAGTTATTTAGAAGTTTAATTTATAAAATATTATTTACTTATTAACTTCTCTATTTTAAGTAGAATTTAAGAAAAATAAAAAATAAGTAATACTATAAGAAGTTAAAACTTTTTAAAAGATAGTTAAATTAATACTTTATATAGCTATACTTATTAAAGTAAATATTATATTTATAGTAATATTCTTATTTTAATTCTTTATAAATTTATTTTAAAAATATTTAGTTACTATAAGATATATTATATAGTATTTATATAAAACTTAATATTTTATAATTTATTTTAATATTTTAAGAAGTAAGTCTATAAATATTTAGATATTATTTATAGCTATAAATACTTTATTTATAAATAATAAAATAATATATTAATCTTTATAAAAATATTTTATAATACTATTTAGAGGATTAATTTAATAAAAAATAACTAAATAAGTAATAATTATAATATTAATTACTAAAGTAAAACTCTTAAACTTAATAGAAATAATAAAAAAAATAGTAATCCTCTAAAAGCTATTTAAAAATATTAAATTTAAGCTTAATAATATATAGAATATTTACTATAATAACTAATAAATAATTAGACTTATTATAAGTAAAAGAGAGAGAATAAATATTTATTTAAAATATATTAATATTTATAATATATAGTTAAAATAAAAATATTAAAAAAAAAGTTTCTAAGTAATTTATATATTAATAAATAAAATATTTATAAATAAACTTATAAAAAACTTCTTATAAGTAAAATTTAAATATTTTTATTTATTTTTAAATTTTATAAATATAATATATATAATTATAATATATTTATAAAGATTATAAAATAAAATAAGGTTTCTCTTATTATATATAAAACCTAAATAAAAACTACTTATAAACTTAAAGTATTTCTTATAAAACTAAAATTATATAACTTTTAAACTAAAATAGGTTAACTATTAAAACTATTTTTATAAGAACTTTATACTTCTTAGTATAAAATATTAAAAGTATAAATAATTTTTATAAAATCCTCTTTAGATATTTTAATATTATTAATAAATCTTTTAATATCTTTAAAGATTATAATATACTTATTAAGAATTAAGATTTAACCTCTTAAGAAGTTTTCTAACTACTTATAAATATTAAATATATTTTATTTAAAGAAGTTATAATATTTAAAAATTATATATAATATATAAATAGATCTTTAGAGAGTAATAACTTTAGAATTAGTATAAAAGTTTATAAAACTAAGAATAATAAAAACTCTATATTAAGAAACTAGAGGGAGAATATTAATTTAAGAAATAGCTAAAGTAAGCTATTAAAAAGAAAGAAGTATATTTTTAGTAATAAAAATTAAAAATATATAAATAAGCTTATAAAAGGATTAATATTTTTAAAAACTTATATAAAACTTCTTAATAAATATTATAAAGACTAAAGTTTATTTATAAAAATACTTAAAAGAAGTTTTTTACTAAATAGAAATAGTAAAGAGAATATTTATAATAAAAGAAATAGTTTTAGAGGAATATTTAGTATACTTATTAAAAATAGCTTATTTATATATAATAAAAAGAGAGTATTTCTTATTATTAAATAAATTATTAATTAAGAAAATCTTTTAAAAAAGCTAAGAGGTATATTATTTATAAGATAACTTTAAGCTAAGAAAGCTTATAAGTAGAGGTATTACTTTATAAAGCGTTAGAGAAAGAAGAAGTTTAAAAGATATTTAGCTTAAAAGCTTTATTTTAACTTTTATAAAAAAAGAACTTTAAAGCTTTATAGACTTATAAAGTTTATAAAGAGTAAAGCTTTTAGAAGTTTTTATTTTCTTTTTATAAATCTTTTTTTAAGCTAATTTATCTAAAGTAAACTTCTATATAATAAGGTACTTATAAGTAATAAAGAAGTTATAAACCTTTAAAGTTTTATAATATTTAGATATTAATAAGTAAGATTTATATTTATATTAAATATCTCTCTAAATATTATAAGTATATAAGAGGTATTATTTCTTATTAGTTAAAGAATATTTTTATAAAGAAAAATAATATATATCTCTTATAATAATAACTTTAAACTTAATATAAGTAATAGAGAACTTTATAATAGTAGTATTTAAATTATTTCCCTCTTAAGTAATTTTAAATAGAATAATTATATATTTATTATAACTAAAGTAAAAGTATTTATTATAATAACTTAAGTTATAAAAGTATTTATAAAGATATAACTTCTTATTATAAAAGTTATTAATAATATACTTAAAGTATTTTACTTTATTATCCTTATTAATCTAATTATTATAATTATTACTACTAAAAGTAATAATATAAACTTTTAAGAAATATTAGTTTATAAAAAAAAGAATAAAAATTAGAGAGATATATTAGCTTTTTTATTATACTAAATAGAGTTAATATTACTATTATTATTTTAGTAAGATATAGCTTTAATAGAGGTATAAAGAATATATTTTAAAAAAAATATTAATAAAATACTTTAAGAAGAATAAAAAAATATATTTTTAATATTTATAAAAAGCTTATTATTATTATTATTATCCTTAAAAAGATTATTATTCTTTTAAGTTTTAATTAGTTTATTTTAGTTTATAAATAAAAGCTTTAGCTAATATTTTTACTTAATAAAAAGAGTAATATTAATTTTTATTTATTTATAAAACTTAAGAATTATAAAGATATTATAATCCTTAGTTATAAGAGAATTAATAATAATAAAGAAATTACTCTTTTTATTTTTAGGCTTTTTATTAATAAGAATAAGCTACTTATAAGTATTTTTTATTTTTTTACTCTATTTATAAATAAGTATAATAATAGTATTCTTAAGAGTAAAAATAATACTTTTAGTAAACTTATTAAAGATAGTTCTAAAAGTATATTAATAAGAATATTAATATAAATAAATAGATATAAGATAGTTTTTATAAGCTTCTTTAATAGGATTAAAAGCTATAATAATATTAATAAATAGAGATAGAAAGAAGAAAAAGATATAAAGTATTTATTAAGCTTATTAAGAGATTCTTAAGTAGTATTAGTTATATAAATAGCTTAATTTCTTAAGAGAGTATTTTATTCTATTTATAACTAAAGATAATACTTATAAATAGAAAAGTAAGCTATTATAAATAACTATATAATAATAACTTATAAAGTATAGTTTAATATAATATATAAAATTATAAAAGTTATTATTATATTATAAAAGAAAAAATAAGATTTTATAAGAATATAAAAGGTTATATAAAAAGAGAAAAATTCCTATATATACTTTAGAAGAAATCTTTTACTTTATTTACTTTTTAATTAGTTAACTACTTTTATTTATAAGTATAAATATATAAGTTAATATGTTTTATATATTTATAAAGCTAACTAAATATATTATAAGTTAAAAGAACTTATTAAGGTTTTTTTAATTATATTATAGAGAGTAAGTTCTTAAGTTATTCTTTTTCTAGAAAGTAATTCTAATTTTATATATATAATTAGTTTTTATATAATATTTTTAATTTATAAGTATTTTTATATATATATAAAGTATTTTTAGCTATTCTTATAGTTAAAGAGGTATATAATAGTTTATTTTATAATATATCTTCTACTTTATATAGCTCCTTTAGTAAGTTTTACTAAGGGAGTAAGTTATATAACTAGTATAAGCTTTATAAACTTATAATTTAAGGATGTTTAGGAGGGTAACTTCCTCTTAAGTAATATATACTTTTTTATAAACTCTTTAGTCTCTTCTAACTACTAGCTCTTAGTACCTTCCTAACTTATTAATATTTAAGCGCTTAGGCTATTTTAGCTATCTTAAAAAAGCTTATAAAATAATTATAAGTATTAAGATTATTATTAATAGCTTTAACTATCTCTATATTAATCTTAAAGCTATATAACTCTATTATATTACTCTTATTAGGTATCTTAAGTAAGTACTTTTAGGTGAATTTAAAGAGAGTTTTCTTTTTAGTGAAGAGAAAGTTACTATATTTAAAGCTTTTAACTTTATTAATATTAGTTTTATAGACTAAGTTATTTAGTATAGTTTTATTTAACTTATATATAGTTATAATAAGGGGAAAAGATATTATAATTATTATATATATAAGAGGATATAAGGAATAGGTTTAAAGCTTTATTTAAATAGTTAAGTTCTTATACTATAGCTATAAGAACCTTTTTAGCTATATAAAGAGTTATATTATTAAGTTTACACCCTTAAGTATAAGTTTAAGCTATTACTAAGCTTTAGCTATATTAGTTATAAGTATTATTAGCGTTTTATATTATAGATAATATCTTTACGACGTTATAAATAATATACTTATAAATAATAGTATTATAAATAACGCTCTTACTAGTATATTTTACTACTCTACTGCCTACCTACCTACCTACCTACCCTCTTCTATATAGCTAGGGATAAGTTAAGCTAAGTATTAATAACTAGTTATATTAAGATTTATTTATTTGCTTTATTAAGATTAGGTATAAGTTAAAGTGCTACTATTAGGTTTTAGTATTATAAAAAAAAGTATAGAGTGAACTATGATACCTACTTATATAGGTTGACTAGACTGCTAATATACTTATAACTTCTTTATAATAATAAAGTAGTTAATATATTTAGTATTTATCTTTATATAAGTATAATATTATAATATAAAGATTAAGAACTTAAGAAAAAGAAAAAAAACTTATAAAAAAATAAAAATAGAAGAGAAAGAAAAGAAATATATTACTATATAAATAATTAGAGAGATCTTATAAGTAATAGTAAAATAGTATTTATAAAATATAAAAGTTAAAATATATAAAAGAAAGAAAATTTCTATAGGAGAACTTATAGAAAATTCTACTTTTATTTATATTAAAAGAGTATTTATTTAACTAGTTTACTTAATACTAATATAGTTTATATATTTATATAATATTAATAATATATTATAAATTAAAAGGTCTTTTTATAACTTTTTAAAGTAGTATTTTATACTTCTTTTAGGAGTACTACTTACTATATTATAAGTAACTTTATATTAATACTATATTTATTTTAGGTTAAATAAATCCTCTTAAATATAAAGATCTTATTAGCTATATATATAGCTAAAGGGGTATATAGTAAGGTATTTAGTAATATACTATATACTTTATAAAGAAGCTTTAATAAGTACTTACTAAGGAGTAGGTTATATAAGCTATATAAGCTTAATATACTTAAGATATAAGGAGTATTAAGAGCGTAATATCCTCTTAGAAAAAACACACCTCTATTTAACTCTTTAGTCTTTTCTAACTATTACTTATATAATAAATTCACTTTCTATATAAGTATAATTCTAGAAATATTATATAAGTATTTTAATATATACTCTTTACTAATTAAGGAAAATAGTATAGAAACCTTATATATTTCTATTAATAAGTAAACCTTTATATAAAGTTAATTATATACTTTAGCTAAATAAATAAATAAAATAGTAATAGCGCTAGCTATATAGTATAAAGATAATTAATAGCGCTATATATAGTAAAGCTAATTATATTAAGGCTAAAGAGGTTACTAAAGTTTTTATAGCTTAGTAATACTACTAAATAGAGATAACTCCTTAACTAAAGAGGTTATTATAAGAGGTTCTTATAGCTAAAAGTATAAAAATTCTACTATTATATATTAAGCTTTATATTTATCTTTTTCTTTCTTCCTCTATAACTTATAATAAATCCTTTATAATATCTATACTATAAGAAATATATAAAAACGCTAATCCCTTATAAAGTATATTTTCTTATAGAAGAACAGCTAAATATATTATTATATAGAATAATACCTATATAATAAATAAAACTTTTAAATTTAATAAATACTTTTTTATTAATTAATAGTATGTTATTAAAGTAGCTATACCTAAGCTTTTTATAAATACTTCTAAAAAGAATCTTCTATATATTATAATTAAAGTAATAAATAATAGCTTTATATACATTTATATAAAGGTTATATATATTTCTAGCTATCCTCTATAATTAAGTTTATAGTTATAGTATAACCTCCCTATAAAAAAACTATAGTAAAATTCACTTTATATATAAGTATAATTCTAGAAATACTATATAGGTATTTTACTTTATACCTTCTATTAATTAAGAAAAATAGTAAAGAGACTATATATATTCCTATTAATATATAAACCTGCTAAATATTAAAAAGTTAAACATACGCTCTAGCTAAATAAACTAATATAATAGTAATAGCGTTAGCTATATAGCGTAAAGCTAGTAACGCTATATATAGTAAGGCTGATTATATTAAGGCTAAAGAGGTTATTAAGGCTCTTATAGCTTAGTAACGCTTTAGTTTTATTACTTAGTTTTTTTAGTATTTTAGAAAGAGAAAATTCTAACTAATAAACTTTAAGGTATTAATAGATATGCTGCCTATATTTAGCCTTATCTCTTAAGGTTATAGAGAACCTTAAAGGTAAAGATCAGTATAGCTATAAACCTAGCTAAGCTAGCTATAAGGATTATAATACTATATTAACCCCTCTATAATAATATCTTAGTTAAGATAGCTTAACTTAACCTTATTAATATTTATAGCATAAAGATAGCTAGTAGCCTAGTAATACTACTATAAGAGAGATAACTCCTTAACTAAAAAGGTTATAACGCTACTATATAAGAGATAACTCCCTAACTAATAATTATATAACTAAAGGCTATATATATTATTAAGAGGCGTAAAGTTAGGAGGTTTATTGCTTTAAGTAAGTAAAAATTATAGTGAACAGCTAGAGGCCTAAATCCTCTATAATATTAGAGTAGAAATAACGTAAATTTAAGTTTAATAAAACTTAAATATTAATAAGTATTTTTTATATTAATTAGATAGAGAGAGTATTACTAATAATAATATAGCTATTATTAAACTTATTAGCTTAATATACTACTTTATCTATAGATAATATAAAGTATACTAAAAGTATTAATTAATTTAATTAAATAAGAAGATAATAATAATAATAACTTACTTCTAAAGAAGCTATTTTAATAAGTAAGGTTTAGTAATATAGTAGTTATAATAAAAAGAATATATCTTAACTTATATAGTAAATAGTAAAGTAATAATAGGGATAATATTTAATAGTAGTATAAGTAATATATAAGAGAGAGGATAAATTAATAGTTTAATAGTTAGTAATTAAATAATTAAGTAATTATAAACGATATTATTACTAAAGTAAAGTTAAAAATAATAAAGTTATTTAGTATAATAGGTATATATAAGTATAGCTAAAGTTAAGAGAGTTATAATTATATACCTAAAAGCTATATATATTATTAACTATTATAAGGTTAAGAGGTCTATTACTTTAACTAAGAAAGAATTATAATAAACAGCTAGAGGCCTAAGAGAAGGTTATTAATATACTTAAATTAAGAGTTATATAAGGAGTTTTAGAGGAATCTTATAAATTATATAAAATCTCCTAATTTCTTATTACTAAGAAGAATAATAATATAAAACTAATTAATTTATATATAAAACTTAATAAGATTAATATTAGGGATACTTTTATTCCTCTAAAAGCTAATAAATTCTTAGAAGACTTTATTAATTATAAAATTATAAACTTTTTAGACTTATTTTTTAAGTATAATTAGGTCTTATTTAATAAGTTAAATTAAAACCTAACTATATTTATTATACTTTTAAAGCTATTTAGAATATATATCTTACTTTAAGGAGTATTAAATTAAGTTACTTAGTTTATAAGGGTTATAGTTGAAATCCTCTATAACTTTATTTTAAGTATTTACTAACCTTTTTTTAATAACATCCCTATTAAAAAGCTTAAAATAATATATAATAATAACTATATACTTTTAAAACTACTAAGTTCTAACTAAATACCCTCTAAAAGAGAATTTAAATAAAACTAAATATAACTAGCGCTATAAAAAAGATATAAAGCTAAAACTACTAATGCTAATATTACTAGTAAAACTATACTTAATTATTAAATAACTATCCTTATAACTATTAATTATATATTAATATAAGGCCTCTAGCTATTTACTATAATTTTTTACCTATTTAGAGCGATAAACCTTATAACTCTACACCTCCTAATAATATATATAGCCTTTAGTTATATAATCCCTAATACCTTCCTAAGTCTCTAACTACTTCTCTTAGCCTTAGCTATACTTATATATACCTAGGGTTAGGATTTAGTTAAGTTAAGTTAAGTTAACAGGCTAACTAAGATTAAGCTAGTTAAGTCACCTTATTAACTAAGACTAGGCTAGTTAAGTCACCTTATTAACTAATACTAAGCTAGTTAAGTTAAGTTAACTAGCTAGTCAGACTAGTTAACTAGTATAAATTAGTATAAATATTATAAATTAAATAATAATTAATAATAATTAATATAAATAATTACTATATAGTTATTAATTATAGTAAATAAAGCTTTAAAGTAAAACTCTTAATATAATAATAGTAACTTAAACAGTTTATAAGTATAAAATAAAATAATATAAATTAAATAAAATAACTTATAACTAAATAAACTATATATATAAAAATCTAACTAATTATTATTCTTCTTCTTCTTCTTCTTCTTCTTCTTCTTCTTCTTCTTCTTCTTCTTCTTCTTCTTCTTCTTCTTCTTCTTCTTTTTCTTCTAGATTATCTAAAAATATCTCTTCTAATTCTTTTAGATCCTTAATTTTCTAGTATTTTAGAAGGATTAATTCTACTATAATTTAAGGGCTTAGTTTATTTCTATTTTTAGTAACTATATTACTAGTAATAGAAAAAACCCTTTTTATAACAGTAGAAGTAGCTAGAATAACTAAATACCTTCTAGCTAAAATAGCTAATATATGATATTTATAACTATTACTTTTCTAGTAAAGTAAAGGATTAATCTATAATATATATTACTAAATATTACTAAATATTAATAAATATATATAATATTAAATTATATATTAATATTAAATTATATATTAATATTAAATTATATATTAATATTAAATTATATATTAATATTAATAAAATAGCTTATATTTTATCTTAATAGCTTTTAAGCTAAATAACTAATATATTCAGCTTTTATATTAGTATTACTACTAATATAAAAGTTATTATTAAAGTCTAAATTATAAGACGTATTAGAATCTAATATATCTTTAAAGTCTAAAGAACTATCTTTTTCTATTTTAACCCTAAATTAATATATTAATATATTACTAGTAAATTAATATATAATAAAAATAATAAATATACTTATAACTTATATTCTCTTTTTAATAAATTAATAATTATAATAGCAGGCTTATAAAGTATAGCTAATATATATTAATAGATAACTTAGATTAATTAATATTAAGTTATAAAAGGGAAAAGTTAGAAGTAGGGGGCGTAAGTATATAAGGGCTCTATAGGCGCGCCTAGCGCGCTTACTATAGGTTATATACCTAAGTATATAATACGCTCTGAGGTAGGTATAATACTAGCGCTATAATATAATATCTTTTTTAATAATAGGATAATAGTATAGAAGCTTATTATTTTTAAAATAGTAGACTTTAAATTTAGGATCTAATATTATATTTATAATATAAGATTTATAAGTATTTAGATTAAAGAAATCTAGTTTTTAAGGGAAATATTTAGTTAGTTTAACTATTCCCTTTTTTATACTATTAATTAAAATAGTATAATAAGTAGCTTATTAATTAATATAACTAGTTTATATAATAATAATAATAATAATAATAATAATAATAATAATAAAGGCCTCTAGCTGTTTATTATAATTTTTACCTACTTAGAGCGATAGACCTCCTAACTCTACGCCTCCTAATAATACATATAGCCTTTAGTTATATAATTATAACTCTCCTAACTTTAACTACACTTATATATATATATTAATAACTTCACTATTTTTAACTTCACTTTAGTAATAATATAGTTTATAATTACTTAATTACTTAATTACTAACTACTAAACTATTAACCTATCCTCTCTCTCGTATATTACTTATGCTACTATTAAATACTATCCCTATTACTACTTCACTATTTACTATTTATCACTATTATTATCTTCTTATTTAATTAGATTAGCTAATACCTTTAGTATACCTTATATCATTTATAAATAAAGTAGTATATTAAGCTAATAAGCTTAATAGTAGCTATACTATTATTAGTAACGCTCTCTCTATTAGTTAGTATAAGGGGCACTTACTAATATTTAAGCCTTAGAGGGCTACCTCTACCTTAATATTATAGAAGGCTTATTTAAAGAAAAGCTACTCTATAAAGTATATAAATACTTTATCTACCTCTATAGCTAAGTTTATATACTTATTATTAATTAAGTTATATATCTTAAGGTCCTCTATAGAGGTATTAATAAGAGCTCTTTTAAGTATTATCTTAATTATACGCTCTTTATATATATTAAGCTATATAAAAAAAGAGAGGTTTTTATTAATTAGATTAATATTAAACTCTATAATAAGCTTTTACGCATTTTTTATATTAATAGACGTATTAAGCTTAAGGTATCTATATATAAGGTTAAGTACTAATATTATAAAGGTTTCTTATAGGTTAGTAAGGAAGAGGAAGAGGGATAGATATAAAGCTTTATATAGAGCTTTTTATACTTCTAGCTATAAGAACCTCTTATAATAACCTCTTTAGTTAAGAAGTTATCTCTATTTAGTAGCGTTACTAGGCTATAAAAGCCTTAGTAACCTCTTTAGCCTTAATATAATTAGCCCTACTATATATAGTACTACTAGCTTTACGCTATATAGCTAGCGCTATTACTATTCTATTAGTCTATTTAGCTAGGGTATGTGTTTAACTTTATATAAGGGTTTACTTATTAGTAGGAATATATAGGGTTTCTATACTATTTTCCTTAATTAGTAGAGGGTATAAGTTAAAATACTTATATAGTGTTTCTAGAATTATACTTATATATAGAGTGAATTTTACTATAGTCTTTTTATAGGGGGGCTGTATTATAACTATAAACTTAATAATAATAATAATAATAATAATAATAATAATAATAATAATAATAATAATAATAATAATAA